>BRXU01000052.1:0-436724 GCA_030267565.1 Pleodorina starrii
ATGCCCAGCCTGCTGATGACTGAGTGGCCAGCCTGGAACGAACGTGCGGGACAGAGTGGGTGAGCGGAGGTACGGTAGGTTGCGCTACTGCTGCTGCGGTTCCGTTCCATTCGCCCGGCCGATTCCCCGCTGCTGTGTGTAATCGATCAAAGCGCGGGCAAGCAAAGGTAGACGCGCGTGTATGTGCGTGTGTGTGCGTGTGCGTGTAGTAAGTGTCGTACAAGATATGCACGGTCTGAAGTCCAGGCCCGCCCCGCCCACCGACCCTGCTGGATCCGTAGCCGGCCAACGAATGTACGTTCGTTTTGTGCACGCTAGGACAGGTCCATGGCGGCAACCCAGCGCGCGGCTGGCGACGCGCACATCGAAGATGCATGCGAGCACCAGGGTTTTGGCAATTCATTCGCAAGCCGTGGCATGGATCGTTCATACCATGGTGAAAACCGCCCATCCCATCAGCACTGGGCACGTAAGCACCATTGGGCCAGATCAGTAGTACGGTGGGGGACCACGTGCGAACCCCTGGTGACGATCTGTACCAATTTTCCTGCGCGGGCACATGCCTGCGGTGCACTACAGCAGACACCCTACCGGGGTTTGCGGATGCGAGGATGAGGATGAGGATGAGGGCGGGAGGGGGGGCGGGGCGAGGCCAGGCCAGGCCAGGGAACCGATGCCCAGCCTGCTGATGACTGAGTGGCCAGCCTGGAACGAACGTGCGGGACAGAGTGGGTGAGCGGAGGTACGGTAGGTTGCGCTACTGCTGCTGCGGTTCCGTTCCATTCGCCCGGCCGATTCCCCGCTGCTGTGTGTAATCGATCAAAGCGCGGGCAAGCAAAGGTAGACGCGCGTGTATGTGCGTGTGTGTGCGTGTGCGTGTAGTAAGTGTCGTAAAAGATATGCACGGTCTGAAGTCCAGGCCCGCCCCGCCCACCGACCCTGCTGGATCCGTAGCCGGCCAACGAATGTACGTTCGTTTTGTGCACGCTAGGACAGGTCCATGGCGACAACCCAGCGCGCGGCTGGCGACGCGCACATCGAAGATGCATGCGAGCACTCGGGTTTTGGCAATTCATTCGCAAGCTGTGGCATGGATCGTTCATACCATGGTGAAAACCGCCCATCCCATCAGCACTGGGCACGTAAGCACCATTGGGCCAGATCAGTAGTACGGTGGGGGACCACGTGCGAACCCCTGGTGACGATCTGTACCAATTTTCCTGCGCGGGCACATGCCTGCGGTGCACTACAGCAGACACCCTACCGGGGTTTGCGGATGCGAGGATGAGGATGAGGGCGGGAGGGGGGGCGGGGCGAGGCCAGGCCAGGCCAGGGAACCGATGCCCAGCCTGCTGATGACTGAGTGGCCAGCCTGGAACGAACGTGCGGGACAGAGTGGGTGAGCGGAGGTACGGTAGGTTGCGCTACTGCTGCTGCGGTTCCGTTCCATTCGCCCGGCCGATTCCCCGCTGCTGTGTGTAATCGATCAAAGCGCGGGCAAGCAAAGGTAGACGCGCGTGTATGTGCGTGTGTGTGCGTGTGCGTGTAGTAAGTGTCGTACAAGATATGCACGGTCTGAAGTCCAGGCCCGCCCCGCCCACCGACCCTGCTGGATCCGTAGCCGGCCAACGAATGTACGTTCGTTTTGTGCACGCTAGGACAGGTCCATGGCGGCAACCCAGCGCGCGGCTGGCGACGCGCACATCGAAGATGCATGCGAGCACCAGGGTTTTGGCAATTCATTCGCACGCCGTGGCATGGATCGTTCATACCATGGTGAAAACCGCCCATCCCATCAGCACTGGGCACGTAAGCACCATTGGGCCAGATCAGTAGTACGGTGGGGGACCACGTGCGAACCCCTGGTGACGATCTGTACCAATTTTCCTGCGCGGGCACATGCCTGCGGTGCACTACAGCAGACACCCTACCGGGGTTTGCGGATGCGAGGATGAGGATGAGGATGAGGGCGGGAGGGGGGGCGGGGCGAGGCCAGGCCAGGCCAGGGAACCGATGCCCAGCCTGCTGATGACTGAGTGGCCAGCCTGGAACGAACGTGCGGGACAGAGTGGGTGAGCGGAGGTACGGTAGGTTGCGCTACTGCTGCTGCGGTTCCGTTCCATTCGCCCGGCCGATTCCCCGCTGCTGTGTGTAATCGATCAAAGCGCGGGCAAGCAAAGGTAGACGCGCGTGTATGTGCGTGTGTGTGCGTGTGCGTGTAGTAAGTGTCGTACAAGATATGCACGGTCTGAAGTCCAGGCCCGCCCCGCCCACCGACCCTGCTGGATCCGTAGCCGGCCAACGAATGTACGTTCGTTTTGTGCACGCTAGGACAGGTCCATGGCGGCAACCCAGCGCGCGGCTGGCGACGCGCACATCGAAGATGCATGCGAGCACTAGGGTTTAGGCAATTCATTCGCAAGCAGTGGCACGGATCGTTCATACCATGGTGAAAACCGCCCATCCCATCAGCACTGGGCACGTAAGCACCATTGGGCCAGATCAGTAGTACGGTGGGGGACCACGTGCGAACCCCTGGTGACGATCTGTACCAATTTTCCTGCGCGGGCACATGCCTGCGGTGCACTACAGCAGACACCCTACCGGGGTTTGCGGATGCGAGGATGAGGATGAGGATGAGGGCGGGAGGGGGGGCGGGGCGAGGCCAGGCCAGGCCAGGGAACCGATGCCCAGCCTGCTGATGACTGAGTGGCCAGCCTGGAACGAACGTGCGGGACAGAGTGGGTGAGCGGAGGTACGGTAGGTTGCGCTACTGCTGCTGCGGTTCCGTTCCATTCGCCCGGCCGATTCCCCGCTGCTGTGTGTAATCGATCAAAGTGCGGGCAAGCAAAGGTAGACGCGCGTGTATGTGCGTGTGTGTGCGTGTGCGTGTAGTAAGTGTCGTACAAGATATGCACGGTCTGAAGTCCAGGCCCGCCCCGCCCACCGACCCTGCTGGATCCGTAGCCGGCCAACGAATGTACGTTCGTTTTGTGCACGCTAGGACAGGTCCATGGCGACAACCCAGCGCGCGGCTGGCGACGCGCACATCGAAGATGCATGCGAGCACTCGGGTTTTGGCAATTCATTCGCAAGCTGTGGCATGGATCGTTCATACCATGGTGAAAACCGCCCATCCCATCAGCACTGGGCACGTAAGCACCATTGGGCCAGATCAGTAGTACGGTGGGGGACCACGTGCGAACCCCTGGTGACGATCTGTACCAATTTTCCTGCGCGGGCACATGCCTGCGGTGCACTACAGCAGACACCCTACCGGGGTTTGCGGATGCGAGGATGAGGATGAGGATGAGGGCGGGAGGGGGGGCGGGGCGAGGCCAGGCCAGGCCAGGGAACCGATGCCCAGCCTGCTGATGACTGAGTGGCCAGCCTGGAACGAACGTGCGGGACAGAGTGGGTGAGCGGAGGTACGGTAGGTTGCGCTACTGCTGCTGCGGTTCCGTTCCATTCGCCCGGCCGATTCCCCGCTGCTGTGTGTAATCGATCAAAGCGCGGGCAAGCAAAGGTAGACGCGCGTGTATGTGCGTGTGTGTGCGTGTGCGTGTAGTAAGTGTCGTACAAGATATGCACGGTCTGAAGTCCAGGCCCGCCCCGCCCACCGACCCTGCTGGATCCGTAGCCGGCCAACGAATGTACGTTCGTTTTGTGCACGCTAGGACAGGTCCATGGCGGCAACCCAGCGCGCGGCTGGTGACGCGCACATCGAAGATGCATGCGAGCACTAGGGTTTAGGCAATTCATTCGCAAGCAGTGGCATGGATCGTTCATACCATGGTGAAAACCGCCCATCCCATCAGCGCTGGGCACGTAAGCACCATTGGGCCAGATCAGTAGTACGGTGGGGGACCACGTGCGAACCCCTGGTGACGATCTGTACCAATTTTCCTGCGCGGGCACATGCCTGCGGTGCACTACAGCAGACACCCTACCGGGGTTTGCGGATGCGAGGATGAGGATGAGGATGAGGGCGGGAGGGGGGGCGGGGCGAGGCCAGGCCAGGCCAGGGAACCGATGCCCAGCCTGCTGATGACTGAGTGGCCAGCCTGGAACGAACGTGCGGGACAGAGTGGGTGAGCGAAGGTACGGTAGGTTGCGCTACTGCTGCTGCGGTTCCGTTCCATTCGCCCGGCCGATTCCCCGCTGCTGTGTGTAATCGATCAAAGTGCGGGCAAGCAAAGGTAGACGCGCGTGTATGTGCGTGTGTGTGCGTGTGCGTGTAGTAAGTGTCGTACAAGATATGCACGGTCTGAAGTCCAGGCCCGCCCCGCCCACCGACCCTGCTGGATCCGTAGCCGGCCAACGAATGTACGCTCGTTTTGTGCACGCTAGGACAGGTCCATGGCGGCAACCCAGCGCGCGGCTGGCGACGCGCACATCGAAGATGCATGCGAGCACTAGGGTTTAGGCAATTCATTCGCAAGCAGTGGCACGGATCGTTCATACCATGGTGAAAACCGCCCATCCCATCAGCACTGGGCACGTAAGCACCATTGGGCCAGATCAGTAGTACGGTGGGGGACCACGTGCGAACCCCTGGTGACGATCTGTACCAATTTTCCTGCGCGGGCACATGCCTGCGGTGCACTACAGCAGACACCCTACCGGGGTTTGCGGATGCGAGGATGAGGATGAGGATGAGGGCGGGAGGGGGGGCGGGGCGAGGCCAGGCCAGGCCAGGGAACCGATGCCCAGCCTGCTGATGACTGAGTGGCCAGCCTGGAACGAACGTGCGGGACAGAGTGGGTGAGCGGAGGTACGGTAGGTTGCGCTACTGCTGCTGCGGTTCCGTTCCATTCGCCCGGCCGATTCCCCGCTGCTGTGTGTAATCGATCAAAGCGCGGGCAAGCAAAGGTAGACGCGCGTGTATGTGCGTGTGTGTGCGTGTGCGTGTAGTAAGTGTCGTACAAGATATGCACGGTCTGAAGTCCAGGCCCGCCCCGCCCACCGACCCTGCTGGATCCGTAGCCGGCCAACGAATGTACGTTCGTTTTGTGCACGCTAGGACAGGTCCATGGCGGCAACCCAGCGCGCGGCTGGCGACGCGCACATCGAAGATGCATGCGAGCACCAGGGTTTTGGCAATTCATTCATTCGCACGCCGTGGCATGGATCGTTCATACCATGGTGAAAACCGCCCATCCCATCAGCACTGGGCACGTAAGCACCATTGGGCCAGATCAGTAGTACGGTGGGGGACCACGTGCGAACCCCTGGTGACGATCTGTACCAATTTTCCTGCGCGGGCACATGCCTGCGGTGCACTACAGCAGACACCCTACCGGGGTTTGCGGATGCGAGGATGAGGATGAGGATGAGGGCGGGAGGGGGGGCGGGGCGAGGCCAGGCCAGGCCAGGGAACCGATGCCCAGCCTGCTGATGACTGAGTGGCCAGCCTGGAACGAACGTGCGGGACAGAGTGGGTGAGCGGAGGTACGGTAGGTTGCGCTACTGCTGCTGCGGTTCCGTTCCATTCGCCCGGCCGATTCCCCGCTGCTGTGTGTAATCGATCAAAGTGCGGGCAAGCAAAGGTAGACGCGCGTGTATGTGCGTGTGTGTGCGTGTGCGTGTAGTAAGTGTCGTACAAGATATGCACGGTCTGAAGTCCAGGCCCGCCCCGCCCACCGACCCTGCTGGATCCGTAGCCGGCCAACGAATGTACGTTCGTTTTGTGCACGCTAGGACAGGTCCATGGCGACAACCCAGCGCGCGGCTGGCGACGCGCACATCGAAGATGCATGCGAGCACTCGGGTTTTGGCAATTCATTCGCAAGCTGTGGCATGGATCGTTCATACCATGGTGAAAACCGCCCATCCCATCAGCACTGGGCACGTAAGCACCATTGGGCCAGATCAGTAGTACGGTGGGGGACCACGTGCGAACCCCTGGTGACGATCTGTACCAATTTTCCTGCGCGGGCACATGCCTGCGGTGCACTACAGCAGACACCCTACCGGGGTTTGCGGATGCGAGGATGAGGATGAGGATGAGGGCGGGAGGGGGGGCGGGGCGAGGCCAGGCCAGGCCAGGGAACCGATGCCCAGCCTGCTGATGACTGAGTGGCCAGCCTGGAACGAACGTGCGGGACAGAGTGGGTGAGCGAAGGTACGGTAGGTTGCGCTACTGCTGCTGCGGTTCCGTTCCATTCGCCCGGCCGATTCCCCGCTGCTGTGTGTAATCGATCAAAGCGCGGGCAAGCAAAGGTAGACGCGCGTGTATGTGCGTGTGTGTGCGTGTGCGTGTAGTAAGTGTCGTACAAGATATGCACGGTCTGAAGTCCAGGCCCGCCCCGCCCACCGACCCTGCTGGATCCGTAGCCGGCCAACGAATGTACGTTCGTTTTGTGCACGCTAGGACAGGTCCATGGCGGCAACCCAGCGCGCGGCTGGCGACGCACACATCGAAGATGCATGCGAGCACTAGGGTTTAGGCAATTCATTCGCAAGCAGTGGCATGGATCGTTCATACCATGGTGAAAACCGCCCATCCCATCAGCGCTGGGCACGTAAGCACCATTGGGCCAGATCAGTAGTACGGTGGGGGACCACGTGCGAACCCCTGGTGACGATCTGTACCAATTTTCCTGCGCGGGCACATGCCTGCGGTGCACTACAGCAGACACCCTACCGGGGTTTGCGGATGCGAGGATGAGGATGAGGATGAGGGCGGGAGGGGGGGCGGGGCGAGGCCAGGCCAGGCCAGGGAACCGATGCCCAGCCTGCTGATGACTGAGTGGCCAGCCTGGAACGAACGTGCGGGACAGAGTGGGTGAGCGAAGGTACGGTAGGTTGCGCTACTGCTGCTGCGGTTCCGTTCCATTCGCCCGGCCGATTCCCCGCTGCTGTGTGTAATCGATCAAAGTGCGGGCAAGCAAAGGTAGACGCGCGTGTATGTGCGTGTGTGTGCGTGTGCGTGTAGTAAGTGTCGTACAAGATATGCACGGTCTGAAGTCCAGGCCCGCCCCGCCCACCGACCCTGCTGGATCCGTAGCCGGCCAACGAATGTACGTTCGTTTTGTGCACGCTAGGACAGGTCCATGGCGGCAACCCAGCGCGCGGCTGGCGACGCACACATCGAAGATGCATGCGAGCACTAGGGTTTAGGCAATTCATTCGCAAGCAGTGGCACGGATCGTTCATACCATGGTGAAAACCGCCCATCCCATCAGCACTGGGCACGTAAGCACCATTGGGCCAGATCAGTAGTACGGTGGGGGACCACGTGCGAACCCCTGGTGACGATCTGTACCAATTTTCCTGCGCGGGCACATGCCTGCGGTGCACTACAGCAGACACCCTACCGGGGTTTGCGGATGCGAGGATGAGGATGAGGATGAGGGCGGGAGGGGGGGCGGGGCGAGGCCAGGCCAGGCCAGGGAACCGATGCCCAGCCTGCTGATGACTGAGTGGCCAGCCTGGAACGAACGTGCGGGACAGAGTGGGTGAGCGGAGGTACGGTAGGTTGCGCTACTGCTGCTGCGGTTCCGTTCCATTCGCCCGGCCGATTCCCCGCTGCTGTGTGTAATCGATCAAAGCGCGGGCAAGCAAAGGTAGACACGCGTGTATGTGCGTGTGTGTGCGTGTGCGTGTAGTAAGTGTCGTACAAGATATGCACGGTCTGAAGTCCAGGCCCGCCCCGCCCACCGACCCTGCTGGATCCGTAGCCGGCCAACGAATGTACGTTCGTTTTGTGCACGCTAGGACAGGTCCATGGCGGCAACCCAGCGCGCGGCTGGCGACGCGCACATCGAAGATGCATGCGAGCACCAGGGTTTTGGCAATTCATTCATTCGCACGCCGTGGCATGGATCGTTCATACCATGGTGAAAACCGCCCATCCCATCAGCACTGGGCACGTAAGCACCATTGGGCCAGATCAGTAGTACGGTGGGGGACCACGTGCGAACCCCTGGTGACGATCTGTACCAATTTTCCTGCGCGGGCACATGCCTGCGGTGCACTACAGCAGACACCCTACCGGGGTTTGCGGATGCGAGGATGAGGATGAGGATGAGGGCGGGAGGGGGGCGGGGCGAGGCCAGGCCAGGCCAGGGAACCGATGCCCAGCCTGCTGATGACTGAGTGGCCAGCCTGGAACGAACGTGCGGGACAGAGTGGGTGAGCGGAGGTACGGTAGGTTGCGCTACTGCTGCTGCGGTTCCGTTCCATTCGCCCGGCCGATTCCCCGCTGCTGTGTGTAATCGATCAAAGTGCGGGCAAGCAAAGGTAGACGCGCGTGTATGTGCGTGTGTGTGCGTGTGCGTGTAGTAAGTGTCGTACAAGATATGCACGGTCTGAAGTCCAGGCCCGCCCCGCCCACCGACCCTGCTGGATCCGTAGCCGGCCAACGAATGTACGTTCGTTTTGTGCACGCTAGGACAGGTCCATGGCGACAACCCAGCGCGCGGCTGGCGACGCGCACATCGAAGATGCATGCGAGCACTCGGGTTTTGGCAATTCATTCGCAAGCTGTGGCATGGATCGTTCATACCATGGTGAAAACCGCCCATCCCATCAGCACTGGGCACGTAAGCACCATTGGGCCAGATCAGTAGTACGGTGGGGGACCACGTGCGAACCCCTGGTGACGATCTGTACCAATTTTCCTGCGCGGGCACATGCCTGCGGTGCACTACAGCAGACACCCTACCGGGGTTTGCGGATGCGAGGATGAGGATGAGGATGAGGGCGGGAGGGGGGGCGGGGCGAGGCCAGGCCAGGCCAGGGAACCGATGCCCAGCCTGCTGATGACTGAGTGGCCAGCCTGGAACGAACGTGCGGGACAGAGTGGGTGAGCGGAGGTACGGTAGGTTGCGCTACTGCTGCTGCGGTTCCGTTCCATTCGCCCGGCCGATTCCCCGCTGCTGTGTGTAATCGATCAAAGCGCGGGCAAGCAAAGGTAGACGCGCGTGTATGTGCGTGTGTGTGCGTGTGCGTGTAGTAAGTGTCGTACAAGATATGCACGGTCTGAAGTCCAGGCCCGCCCCGCCCACCGACCCTGCTGGATCCGTAGCCGGCCAACGAATGTACGTTCGTTTTGTGCACGCTAGGACAGGTCCATGGCGGCAACCCAGCGCGCGGCTGGCGACGCGCACATCGAAGATGCATGCGAGCACTAGGGTTTAGGCAATTCATTCGCAAGCAGTGGCATGGATCGTTCATACCATGGTGAAAACCGCCCATCCCATCAGCGCTGGGCACGTAAGCACCATTGGGCCAGATCAGTAGTACGGTGGGGGACCACGTGCGAACCCCTGGTGACGATCTGTACCAATTTTCCTGCGCGGGCACATGCCTGCGGTGCACTACAGCAGACACCCTACCGGGGTTTGCGGATGCGAGGATGAGGATGAGGATGAGGGCGGGAGGGGGGGCGGGGCGAGGCCAGGCCAGGCCAGGGAACCGATGCCCAGCCTGCTGATGACTGAGTGGCCAGCCTGGAACGAACGTGCGGGACAGAGTGGGTGAGCGAAGGTACGGTAGGTTGCGCTACTGCTGCTGCGGTTCCGTTCCATTCGCCCGGCCGATTCCCCGCTGCTGTGTGTAATCGATCAAAGTGCGGGCAAGCAAAGGTAGACGCGCGTGTATGTGCGTGTGTGTGCGTGTGCGTGTAGTAAGTGTCGTACAAGATATGCACGGTCTGAAGTCCAGGCCCGCCCCGCCCACCGACCCTGCTGGATCCGTAGCCGGCCAACGAATGTACGTTCGTTTTGTGCACGCTAGGACAGGTCCATGGCGGCAACCCAGCGCGCGGCTGGCGACGCACACATCGAAGATGCATGCGAGCACTAGGGTTTAGGCAATTCATTCGCAAGCAGTGGCACGGATCGTTCATACCATGGTGAAAACCGCCCATCCCATCAGCACTGGGCACGTAAGCACCATTGGGCCAGATCAGTAGTACGGTGGGGGACCACGTGCGAACCCCTGGTGACGATCTGTACCAATTTTCCTGCGCGGGCACATGCCTGCGGTGCACTACAGCAGACACCCTACCGGGGTTTGCGGATGCGAGGATGAGGATGAGGATGAGGGCGGGAGGGGGGGCGGGGCGAGGCCAGGCCAGGCCAGGGAACCGATGCCCAGCCTGCTGATGACTGAGTGGCCAGCCTGGAACGAACGTGCGGGACAGAGTGGGTGAGCGGAGGTACGGTAGGTTGCGCTACTGCTGCTGCGGTTCCGTTCCATTCGCCCGGCCGATTCCCCGCTGCTGTGTGTAATCGATCAAAGCGCGGGCAAGCAAAGGTAGACACGCGTGTATGTGCGTGTGTGTGCGTGTGCGTGTAGTAAGTGTCGTACAAGATATGCACGGTCTGAAGTCCAGGCCCGCCCCGCCCACCGACCCTGCTGGATCCGTAGCCGGCCAACGAATGTACGTTCGTTTTGTGCACGCTAGGACAGGTCCATGGCGGCAACCCAGCGCGCGGCTGGCGACGCGCACATCGAAGATGCATGCGAGCACCAGGGTTTTGGCAATTCATTCATTCGCACGCCGTGGCATGGATCGTTCATACCATGGTGAAAACCGCCCATCCCATCAGCACTGGGCACGTAAGCACCATTGGGCCAGATCAGTAGTACGGTGGGGGACCACGTGCGAACCCCTGGTGACGATCTGTACCAATTTTCCTGCGCGGGCACATGCCTGCGGTGCACTACAGCAGACACCCTACCGGGGTTTGCGGATGCGAGGATGAGGATGAGGATGAGGGCGGGAGGGGGGCGGGGCGAGGCCAGGCCAGGCCAGGGAACCGATGCCCAGCCTGCTGATGACTGAGTGGCCAGCCTGGAACGAACGTGCGGGACAGAGTGGGTGAGCGGAGGTACGGTAGGTTGCGCTACTGCTGCTGCGGTTCCGTTCCATTCGCCCGGCCGATTCCCCGCTGCTGTGTGTAATCGATCAAAGCGCGGGCAAGCAAAGGTAGACGCGCGTGTATGTGCGTGTGTGTGCGTGTGCGTGTAGTAAGTGTCGTACAAGATATGCACGGTCTGAAGTCCAGGCCCGCCCCGCCCACCGACCCTGCTGGATCCGTAGCCGGCCAACGAATGTACGTTCGTTTTGTGCACGCTAGGACAGGTCCATGGCGACAACCCAGCGCGCGGCTGGCGACGCGCACATCGAAGATGCATGCGAGCACTCGGGTTTTGGCAATTCATTCGCAAGCTGTGGCATGGATCGTTCATACCATGGTGAAAACCGCCCATCCCATCAGCACTGGGCACGTAAGCACCATTGGGCCAGATCAGTAGTACGGTGGGGGACCACGTGCGAACCCCTGGTGACGATCTGTACCAATTTTCCTGCGCGGGCACATGCCTGCGGTGCACTACAGCAGACACCCTACCGGGGTTTGCGGATGCGAGGATGAGGATGAGGATGAGGGCGGGAGGGGGGGCGGGGCGAGGCCAGGCCAGGCCAGGGAACCGATGCCCAGCCTGCTGATGACTGAGTGGCCAGCCTGGAACGAACGTGCGGGACAGAGTGGGTGAGCGGAGGTACGGTAGGTTGCGCTACTGCTGCTGCGGTTCCGTTCCATTCGCCCGGCCGATTCCCCGCTGCTGTGTGTAATCGATCAAAGCGCGGGCAAGCAAAGGTAGACGCGCGTGTATGTGCGTGTGTGTGCGTGTGCGTGTAGTAAGTGTCGTACAAGATATGCACGGTCTGAAGTCCAGGCCCGCCCCGCCCACCGACCCTGCTGGATCCGTAGCCGGCCAACGAATGTACGTTCGTTTTGTGCACGCTAGGACAGGTCCATGGCGGCAACCCAGCGCGCGGCTGGCGACGCGCACATCGAAGATGCATGCGAGCACCAGGGTTTTGGCAATTCATTCATTCGCACGCCGTGGCATGGATCGTTCATACCATGGTGAAAACCGCCCATCCCATCAGCACTGGGCACGTAAGCACCATTGGGCCAGATCAGTAGTACGGTGGGGGACCACGTGCGAACCCCTGGTGACGATCTGTACCAATTTTCCTGCGCGGGCACATGCCTGCGGTGCACTACAGCAGACACCCTACCGGGGTTTGCGGATGCGAGGATGAGGATGAGGATGAGGGCGGGAGGGGGGGCGGGGCGAGGCCAGGCCAGGCCAGGGAACCGATGCCCAGCCTGCTGATGACTGAGTGGCCAGCCTGGAACGAACGTGCGGGACAGAGTGGGTGAGCGGAGGTACGGTAGGTTGCGCTACTGCTGCTGCGGTTCCGTTCCATTCGCCCGGCCGATTCCCCGCTGCTGTGTGTAATCGATCAAAGCGCGGGCAAGCAAAGGTAGACGCGCGTGTATGTGCGTGTGTGTGCGTGTGCGTGTAGTAAGTGTCGTACAAGATATGCACGGTCTGAAGTCCAGGCCCGCCCCGCCCACCGACCCTGCTGGATCCGTAGCCGGCCAACGAATGTACGTTCGTTTTGTGCACGCTAGGACAGGTCCATGGCGACAACCCAGCGCGCGGCTGGCGACGCGCACATCGAAGATGCATGCGAGCACTAGGGTTTAGGCAATTCATTCGCAAGCAGTGGCATGGATCGTTCATACCATGGTGAAAACCGCCCATCCCATCAGCGCTGGGCACGTAAGCACCATTGGGCCAGATCAGTAGTACGGTGGGGGACCACGTGCGAACCCCTGGTGACGATCTGTACCAATTTTCCTGCGCGGGCACATGCCTGCGGTGCACTACAGCAGACACCCTACCGGGGTTTGCGGATGCGAGGATGAGGATGAGGATGAGGGCGGGAGGGGGGGCGGGGCGAGGCCAGGCCAGGCCAGGGAACCGATGCCCAGCCTGCTGATGACTGAGTGGCCAGCCTGGAACGAACGTGCGGGACAGAGTGGGTGAGCGGAGGTACGGTAGGTTGCGCTACTGCTGCTGCGGTTCCGTTCCATTCGCCCGGCCGATTCCCCGCTGCTGTGTGTAATCGATCAAAGCGCGGGCAAGCAAAGGTAGACGCGCGTGTATGTGCGTGTGTGTGCGTGTGCGTGTAGTAAGTGTCGTACAAGATATGCACGGTCTGAAGTCCAGGCCCGCCCCGCCCACCGACCCTGCTGGATCCGTAGCCGGCCAACGAATGTACGTTCGTTTTGTGCACGCTAGGACAGGTCCATGGCGACAACCCAGCGCGCGGCTGGCGACGCGCACATCGAAGATGCATGCGAGCACTCGGGTTTTGGCAATTCATTCGCAAGCTGTGGCATGGATCGTTCATACCATGGTGAAAACCGCCCATCCCATCAGCACTGGGCACGTAAGCACCATTGGGCCAGATCAGTAGTACGGTGGGGGACCACGTGCGAACCCCTGGTGACGATCTGTACCAATTTTCCTGCGCGGGCACATGCCTGCGGTGCACTACAGCAGACACCCTACCGGGGTTTGCGGATGCGAGGATGAGGATGAGGATGAGGGCGGGAGGGGGGGCGGGGCGAGGCCAGGCCAGGCCAGGGAACCGATGCCCAGCCTGCTGATGACTGAGTGGCCAGCCTGGAACGAACGTGCGGGACAGAGTGGGTGAGCGGAGGTACGGTAGGTTGCGCTACTGCTGCTGCGGTTCCGTTCCATTCGCCCGGCCGATTCCCCGCTGCTGTGTGTAATCGATCAAAGCGCGGGCAAGCAAAGGTAGACGCGCGTGTATGTGCGTGTGTGTGCGTGTGCGTGTAGTAAGTGTCGTACAAGATATGCACGGTCTGAAGTCCAGGCCCGCCCCGCCCACCGACCCTGCTGGATCCGTAGCCGGCCAACGAATGTACGTTCGTTTTGTGCACGCTAGGACAGGTCCATGGCGGCAACCCAGCGCGCGGCTGGCGACGCGCACATCGAAGATGCATGCGAGCACCAGGGTTTTGGCAATTCATTCGCAAGCTGTGGCATGGATCGTTCATACCATGGTGAAAACCGCCCATCCCATCAGCACTGGGCACGTAAGCACCATTGGGCCAGATCAGTAGTACGGTGGGGGACCACGTGCGAACCCCTGGTGACGATCTGTACCAATTTTCCTGCGCGGGCACATGCCTGCGGTGCACTACAGCAGACACCCTACCGGGGTTTGCGGATGCGAGGATGAGGATGAGGATGAGGGCGGGAGGGGGGGCGGGGCGAGGCCAGGCCAGGCCAGGGAACCGATGCCCAGCCTGCTGATGACTGAGTGGCCAGCCTGGAACGAACGTGCGGGACAGAGTGGGTGAGCGGAGGTACGGTAGGTTGCGCTACTGCTGCTGCGGTTCCGTTCCATTCGCCCGGCCGATTCCCCGCTGCTGTGTGTAATCGATCAAAGCGCGGGCAAGCAAAGGTAGACGCGCGTGTATGTGCGTGTGTGTGCGTGTGCGTGTAGTAAGTGTCGTACAAGATATGCACGGTCTGAAGTCCAGGCCCGCCCCGCCCACCGACCCTGCTGGATCCGTAGCCGGCCAACGAATGTACGTTCGTTTTGTGCACGCTAGGACAGGTCCATGGCGGCAACCCAGCGCGCGGCTGGCGACGCGCACATCGAAGATGCATGCGAGCACCAGGGTTTTGGCAATTCATTCGCACGCCGTGGCATGGATCGTTCATACCATGGTGAAAACCGCCCATCCCATCAGCACTGGGCACGTAAGCACCATTGGGCCAGATCAGTAGTACGGTGGGGGACCACGTGCGAACCCCTGGTGACGATCTGTACCAATTTTCCTGCGCGGGCACATGCCTGCGGTGCACTACAGCAGACACCCTACCGGGGTTTGCGGATGCGAGGATGAGGATGAGGATGAGGGCGGGAGGGGGGGCGGGGCGAGGCCAGGCCAGGCCAGGGAACCGATGCCCAGCCTGCTGATGACTGAGTGGCCAGCCTGGAACGAACGTGCGGGACAGAGTGGGTGAGCGGAGGTACGGTAGGTTGCGCTACTGCTGCTGCGGTTCCGTTCCATTCGCCCGGCCGATTCCCCGCTGCTGTGTGTAATCGATCAAAGCGCGGGCAAGCAAAGGTAGACGCGCGTGTATGTGCGTGTGTGTGCGTGTGCGTGTAGTAAGTGTCGTACAAGATATGCACGGTCTGAAGTCCAGGCCCGCCCCGCCCACCGACCCTGCTGGATCCGTAGCCGGCCAACGAATGTACGTTCGTTTTGTGCACGCTAGGACAGGTCCATGGCGGCAACCCAGCGCGCGGCTGGCGACGCGCACATCGAAGATGCATGCGAGCACTCGGGTTTTGGCAATTCATTCGCACGCCGTGGCATGGATCGTTCATACCATGGTGAAAACCGCCCATCCCATCAGCACTGGGCACGTAAGCACCATTGGGCCAGATCAGTAGTACGGTGGGGGACCACGTGCGAACCCCTGGTGACGATCTGTACCAATTTTCCTGCGCGGGCACATGCCTGCGGTGCACTACAGCAGACACCCTACCGGGGTTTGCGGATGCGAGGATGAGGATGAGGATGAGGGCGGGAGGGGGGGCGGGGCGAGGCCAGGCCAGGCCAGGGAACCGATGCCCAGCCTGCTGATGACTGAGTGGCCAGCCTGGAACGAACGTGCGGGACAGAGTGGGTGAGCGGAGGTACGGTAGGTTGCGCTACTGCTGCTGCGGTTCCGTTCCATTCGCCCGGCCGATTCCCCGCTGCTGTGTGTAATCGATCAAAGCGCGGGCAAGCAAAGGTAGACGCGCGTGTATGTGCGTGTGTGTGCGTGTGCGTGTAGTAAGTGTCGTACAAGATATGCACGGTCTGAAGTCCAGGCCCGCCCCGCCCACCGACCCTGCTGGATCCGTAGCCGGCCAACGAATGTACGTTCGTTTTGTGCACGCTAGGACAGGTCCATGGCGACAACCCAGCGCGCGGCTGGCGACGCGCACATCGAAGATGCATGCGAGCACTCGGGTTTTGGCAATTCATTCGCAAGCTGTGGCATGGATCGTTCATACCATGGTGAAAACCGCCCATCCCATCAGCACTGGGCACGTAAGCACCATTGGGCCAGATCAGTAGTACGGTGGGGGACCACGTGCGAACCCCTGGTGACGATCTGTACCAATTTTCCTGCGCGGGCACATGCCTGCGGTGCACTACAGCAGACACCCTACCGGGGTTTGCGGATGCGAGGATGAGGATGAGGATGAGGGCGGGAGGGGGGGCGGGGCGAGGCCAGGCCAGGCCAGGGAACCGATGCCCAGCCTGCTGATGACTGAGTGGCCAGCCTGGAACGAACGTGCGGGACAGAGTGGGTGAGCGGAGGTACGGTAGGTTGCGCTACTGCTGCTGCGGTTCCGTTCCATTCGCCCGGCCGATTCCCCGCTGCTGTGTGTAATCGATCAAAGCGCGGGCAAGCAAAGGTAGACGCGCGTGTATGTGCGTGTGTGTGCGTGTGCGTGTAGTAAGTGTCGTACAAGATATGCACGGTCTGAAGTCCAGGCCCGCCCCGCCCACCGACCCTGCTGGATCCGTAGCCGGCCAACGAATGTACGTTCGTTTTGTGCACGCTAGGACAGGTCCATGGCGGCAACCCAGCGCGCGGCTGGCGACGCGCACATCGAAGATGCATGCGAGCACCAGGGTTTTGGCAATTCATTTGCACGCCGTGGCATGGATCGTTCATACCATGGTGAAAACCGCCCATCCCATCAGCACTGGGCACGTAAGCACCATTGGGCCAGATCAGTAGTACGGTGGGGGACCACGTGCGAACCCCTGGTGACGATCTGTACCAATTTTCCTGCGCGGGCACATGCCTGCGGTGCACTACAGCAGACACCCTACCGGGGTTTGCGGATGCGAGGATGAGGATGAGGATGAGGGCGGGAGGGGGGGCGGGGCGAGGCCAGGCCAGGCCAGGGAACCGATGCCCAGCCTGCTGATGACTGAGTGGCCAGCCTGGAACGAACGTGCGGGACAGAGTGGGTGAGCGGAGGTACGGTAGGTTGCGCTACTGCTGCTGCGGTTCCGTTCCATTCGCCCGGCCGATTCCCCGCTGCTGTGTGTAATCGATCAAAGCGCGGGCAAGCAAAGGTAGACGCGCGTGTATGTGCGTGTGTGTGCGTGTGCGTGTAGTAAGTGTCGTACAAGATATGCACGGTCTGAAGTCCAGGCCCGCCCCGCCCACCGACCCTGCTGGATCCGTAGCCGGCCAACGAATGTACGTTCGTTTTGTGCACGCTAGGACAGGTCCATGGCGACAACCCAGCGTGCGGCTGGCGACGCGCACATCGAAGATGCATGCGAGCACTCGGGTTTTGGCAATTCATTCGCAAGCTGTGGCATGGATCGTTCATACCATGGTGAAAACCGCCCATCCCATCAGCACTGGGCACGTAAGCACCATTGGGCCAGATCAGTAGTACGGTGGGGGACCACGTGCGAACCCCTGGTGACGATCTGTACCAATTTTCCTGCGCGGGCACATGCCTGCGGTGCACTACAGCAGACACCCTACCGGGGTTTGCGGATGCGAGGATGAGGATGAGGATGAGGGCGGGAGGGGGGGCGGGGCGAGGCCAGGCCAGGCCAGGGAACCGATGCCCAGCCTGCTGATGACTGAGTGGCCAGCCTGGAACGAACGTGCGGGACAGAGTGGGTGAGCGGAGGTACGGTAGGTTGCGCTACTGCTGCTGCGGTTCCGTTCCATTCGCCCGGCCGATTCCCCGCTGCTGTGTGTAATCGATCAAAGCGCGGGCAAGC
The DNA here is from genome assembly GCA_030267565.1 of Pleodorina starrii. NCBI lineage: Eukaryota > Viridiplantae > Chlorophyta > Chlorophyceae > Chlamydomonadales > Volvocaceae > Pleodorina > Pleodorina starrii. The sequence goes on from BRXU01000052.1 coordinate 17,670, forward strand.
AAAGGTAGACGCGCGTGTATGTGCGTGTGTGTGCGTGTGCGTGTAGTAAGTGTCGTACAAGATATGCACGGTCTGAAGTCCAGGCCCACCCCGCCCACCGACCCTGCTGGATCCGTAGCCGGCCAACGAATGTACGTTCGTTTTGTGCACGCTAGGACAGGTCCATGGCGGCAACCCAGCGCGCGGCTGGCGACGCGCACATCGAAGATGCATGCGAGCACCAGGGTTTTGGCAATTCATTCATTCGCACGCCGTGGCATGGATCGTTCATACCATGGTGAAAACCGCCCATCCCATCAGCACTGGGCACGTAAGCACCATTGGGCCAGATCAGTAGTACGGTGGGGGACCACGTGCGAACCCCTGGTGACGATCTGTACCAATTTTCCTGCGCGGGCACATGCCTGCGGTGCACTACAGCAGACACCCTACCGGGGTTTGCGGATGCGAGGATGAGGATGAGGATGAGGGCGGGAGGGGGGGCGGGGCGAGGCCAGGCCAGGCCAGGGAACCGATGCCCAGCCTGCTGATGACTGAGTGGCCAGCCTGGAACGAACGTGCGGGACAGAGTGGGTGAGCGGAGGTACGGTAGGTTGCGCTACTGCTGCTGCGGTTCCGTTCCATTCGCCCGGCCGATTCCCCGCTGCTGTGTGTAATCGATCAAAGCGCGGGCAAGCAAAGGTAGACACGCGTGTATGTGCGTGTGTGTGCGTGTGCGTGTAGTAAGTGTCGTACAAGATATGCACGGTCTGAAGTCCAGGCCCGCCCCGCCCACCGACCCTGCTGGATCCGTAGCCGGCCAACGAATGTACGTTCGTTTTGTGCACGCTAGGACAGGTCCATGGCGACAACCCAGCACGCGGCTGGCGACGCGCACATTGAAGATGCATGCGAGCACTCGGGTTTTGGCAATTCATTCGCAAGCTGTGGCATGGATCGTTCATACCATGGTGAAAACCGCCCATCCCATCAGCACTGGGCACGTAAGCACCATTGGGCCAGATCAGTAGTACGGTGGGGGACCACGTGCGAACCCCTGGTGACGATCTGTACCAATTTTCCTGCGCGGGCACATGCCTGCGGTGCACTACAGCAGACACCCTACCGGGGTTTGCGGATGCGAGGATGAGGATGAGGATGAGGGCGGGAGGGGGGGCGGGGCGAGGCCAGGCCAGGCCAGGGAACCGATGCCCAGCCTGCTGATGACTGAGTGGCCAGCCTGGAACGAACGTGCGGGACAGAGTGGGTGAGCGGAGGTACGGTAGGTTGCGCTACTGCTGCTGCGGTTCCGTTCCATTCGCCCGGCCGATTCCCCGCTGCTGTGTGTAATCGATCAAAGCGCGGGCAAGCAAAGGTAGACGCGCGTGTATGTGCGTGTGTGTGCGTGTGCGTGTAGTAAGTGTCGTACAAGATATGCACGGTCTGAAGTCCAGGCCCGCCCCGCCCACCGACCCTGCTGGATCCGTAGCCGGCCAACGAATGTACGTTCGTTTTGTGCACGCTAGGACAGGTCCATGGCGGCAACCCAGCGCGCGGCTGGCGACGCGCACATCGAAGATGCATGCGAGCACCAGGGTTTTGGCAATTCATTCGCACGCCGTGGCATGGATCGTTCATACCATGGTGAAAACCGCCCATCCCATCCACACTGGGCACGTAAGCACCATTGGGCCAGATCAGTAGTACGGTGGGGGACCACGTGCGAACCCCTGGTGACGATCTGTACCAATTTTCCTGCGCGGGCACATGCCTGCGGTGCACTACAGCAGACACCCTACCGGGGTTTGCGGATGCGAGGATGAGGATGAGGGCGGGAGGGGGGGCGGGGCGAGGCCAGGCCAGGCCAGGGAACCGATGCCCAGCCTGCTGATGACTGAGTGGCCAGCCTGGAACGAACGTGCGGGACAGAGTGGGTGAGCGGAGGTACGGTAGGTTGCGCTACTGCTGCTGCGGTTCCGTTCCATTCGCCCGGCCGATTCCCCGCTGCTGTGTGTAATCGATCAAAGCGCGGGCAAGCAAAGGTAGACGCGCGTGTATGTGCGTGTGTGTGCGTGTGCGTGTAGTAAGTGTCGTACAAGATATGCACGGTCTGAAGTCCAGGCCCGCCCCGCCCACCGACCCTGCTGGATCCGTAGCCGGCCAACGAATGTACGTTCGTTTTGTGCACGCTAGGACAGGTCCATGGCGGCAACCCAGCGCGCGGCTGGCGACGCGCACATCGAAGATGCATGCGAGCACCAGGGTTTTGGCAATTCATTCGCACGCCGTGGCATGGATCGTTCATACCATGGTGAAAACCGCCCATCCCATCAGCACTGGGCACGTAAGCACCATTGGGCCAGATCAGTAGTACGGTGGGGGACCACGTGTGAACCCCTGGTGACGATCTGTACCAATTTTCCTGCGCGGGCACATGCCTGCGGTGCACTACAGCAGACACCCTACCGGGGTTTGCGGATGCGAGGATGAGGATGAGGATGAGGGCGGGAGGGGGGGCGGGGCGAGGCCAGGCCAGGCCAGGGAACCGATGCCCAGCCTGCTGATGACTGAGTGGCCAGCCTGGAACGAACGTGCGGGACAGAGTGGGTGAGCGGAGGTACGGTAGGTTGCGCTACTGCTGCTGCGGTTCCGTTCCATTCGCCCGGCCGATTCCCCGCTGCTGTGTGTAATCGATCAAAGTGCGGGCAAGCAAAGGTAGACGCGCGTGTATGTGCGTGTGTGTGCGTGTGCGTGTAGTAAGTGTCGTACAAGATATGCACGGTCTGAAGTCCAGGCCCGCCCCGCCCACCGACCCTGCTGGATCCGTAGCCGGCCAACGAATGTACGTTCGTTTTGTGCACGCTAGGACAGGTCCATGGCGGCAACCCAGCGCGCGGCTGGCGACGCGCACATCGAAGATGCATGCGAGCACCAGGGTTTTGGCAATTCATTCATTCGCAAGCAGTGGCATGGATCGTTCATACCATGGTGAAAACCGCCCATCCCATCAGCGCTGGGCACGTAAGCACCATTGGGCCAGATCAGTAGTACGGTGGGGGACCACGTGCGAACCCCTGGTGACGATCTGTACCAATTTTCCTGCGCGGGCACATGCCTGCGGTGCACTACAGCAGACACCCTACCGGGGTTTGCGGATGCGAGGATGAGGATGAGGATGAGGGCGGGAGGGGGGGCGGGGCGAGGCCAGGCCAGGCCAGGGAACCGATGCCCAGCCTGCTGATGACTGAGTGGCCAGCCTGGAACGAACGTGCGGGACAGAGTGGGTGAGCGGAGGTACGGTAGGTTGCGCTACTGCTGCTGCGGTTCCGTTCCATTCGCCCGGCCGATTCCCCGCTGCTGTGTGTAATCGATCAAAGTGCGGGCAAGCAAAGGTAGACGCGCGTGTATGTGCGTGTGTGTGCGTGTGCGTGTAGTAAGTGTCGTACAAGATATGCACGGTCTGAAGTCCAGGCCCGCCCCGCCCACCGACCCTGCTGGATCCGTAGCCGGCCAACGAATGTACGTTCGTTTTGTGCACGCTAGGACAGGTCCATGGCGGCAACCCAGCGCGCGGCTGGCGACGCGCACATCGAAGATGCATGCGAGCACCAGGGTTTTGGCAATTCATTCGCACGCCGTGGCATGGATCGTTCATACCATGGTGAAAACCGCCCATCCCATCAGCACTGGGCACGTAAGCACCATTGGGCCAGATCAGTAGTACGGTGGGGGACCACGTGCGAACCCCTGGTGACGATCTGTACCAATTTTCCTGCGCGGGCACATGCCTGCGGTGCACTACAGCAGACACCCTACCGGGGTTTGCGGATGCGAGGATGAGGATGAGGATGAGGGCGGGAGGGGGGGCGGGGCGAGGCCAGGCCAGGCCAGGGAACCGATGCCCAGCCTGCTGATGACTGAGTGGCCAGCCTGGAACGAACGTGCGGGACAGAGTGGGTGAGCGGAGGTACGGTAGGTTGCGCTACTGCTGCTGCGGTTCCGTTCCATTCGCCCGGCCGATTCCCCGCTGCTGTGTGTAATCGATCAAAGTGCGGGCAAGCAAAGGTAGACGCGCGTGTATGTGCGTGTGTGTGCGTGTGCGTGTAGTAAGTGTCGTACAAGATATGCACGGTCTGAAGTCCAGGCCCGCCCCGCCCACCGACCCTGCTGGATCCGTAGCCGGCCAACGAATGTACGTTCGTTTTGTGCACGCTAGGACAGGTCCATGGCGGCAACCCAGCGCGCGGCTGGCGACGCGCACATCGAAGATGCATGCGAGCACCAGGGTTTTGGCAATTCATTCGCACGCCGTGGCATGGATCGTTCATACCATGGTGAAAACCGCCCATCCCATCAGCACTGGGCACGTAAGCACCATTGGGCCAGATCAGTAGTACGGTGGGGGACCACGTGCGAACCCCTGGTGACGATCTGTACCAATTTTCCTGCGCGGGCACATGCCTGCGGTGCACTACAGCAGACACCCTACCGGGGTTTGCGGATGCGAGGATGAGGATGAGGGCGGGAGGGGGGGCGGGGCGAGGCCAGGCCAGGCCAGGGAACCGATGCCCAGCCTGCTGATGACTGAGTGGCCAGCCTGGAACGAACGTGCGGGACAGAGTGGGTGAGCGGAGGTACGGTAGGTTGCGCTACTGCTGCTGCGGTTCCGTTCCATTCGCCCGGCCGATTCCCCGCTGCTGTGTGTAATCGATCAAAGCGCGGGCAAGCAAAGGTAGACACGCGTGTATGTGCGTGTGTGTGCGTGTGCGTGTAGTAAGTGTCGTACAAGATATGCACGGTCTGAAGTCCAGGCCCGCCCCGCCCACCGACCCTGCTGGATCCGTAGCCGGCCAACGAATGTACGTTCGTTTTGTGCACGCTAGGACAGGTCCATGGCGGCAACCCAGCGCGCGGCTGGCGACGCGCACATCGAAGATGCATGCGAGCACTAGGGTTTAGGCAATTCATTCGCAAGCAGTGGCATGGATCGTTCATACCATGGTGAAAACCGCCCATCCCATCAGCACTGGGCACGTAAGCACCATTGGGCCAGATCAGTAGTACGGTGGGGGACCACGTGCGAACCCCTGGTGACGATCTGTACCAATTTTCCTGCGCGGGCACATGCCTGCGGTGCACTACAGCAGACACCCTACCGGGGTTTGCGGATGCGAGGATGAGGATGAGGATGAGGGCGGGAGGGGGGGCGGGGCGAGGCCAGGCCAGGCCAGGGAACCGATGCCCAGCCTGCTGATGACTGAGTGGCCAGCCTGGAACGAACGTGCGGGACAGAGTGGGTGAGCGGAGGTACGGTAGGTTGCGCTACTGCTGCTGCGGTTCCGTTCCATTCGCCCGGCCGATTCCCCGCTGCTGTGTGTAATCGATCAAAGTGCGGGCAAGCAAAGGTAGACGCGCGTGTATGTGCGTGTGTGTGCGTGTGCGTGTAGTAAGTGTCGTACAAGATATGCACGGTCTGAAGTCCAGGCCCGCCCCGCCCACCGACCCTGCTGGATCCGTAGCCGGCCAACGAATGTACGTTCGTTTTGTGCACGCTAGGACAGGTCCATGGCGGCAACCCAGCGCGCGGCTGGCGACGCGCACATCGAAGATGCATGCGAGCACTAGGGTTTAGGCAATTCATTCGCAAGCAGTGGCACGGATCGTTCATACCATGGTGAAAACCGCCCATCCCATCAGCACTGGGCACGGAAGCACCATTGGGCCAGATCAGTAGTACGGTGGGGGACCACGTGCGAACCCCTGGTGACGATCTGTACCAATTTTCCTGCGCGGGCACATGCCTGCGGTGCACTACAGCAGACACCCTACCGGGGTTTGCGGATGCGAGGATGAGGATGAGGATGAGGGCGGGAGGGGGGGCGGGGCGAGGCCAGGCCAGGCCAGGGAACCGATGCCCAGCCTGCTGATGACTGAGTGGCCAGCCTGGAACGAACGTGCGGGACAGAGTGGGTGAGCGGAGGTACGGTAGGTTGCGCTACTGCTGCTGCGGTTCCGTTCCATTCGCCCGGCCGATTCCCCGCTGCTGTGTGTAATCGATCAAAGCGCGGGCAAGCAAAGGTAGACGCGCGTGTATGTGCGTGTGTGTGCGTGTGCGTGTAGTAAGTGTCGTACAAGATATGCACGGTCTGAAGTCCAGGCCCGCCCCGCCCACCGACCCTGCTGGATCCGTAGCCGGCCAACGAATGTACGTTCGTTTTGTGCACGCTAGGACAGGTCCATGGCGGCAACCCAGCGCACGGCTGGCGACGCGCACATCGAAGATGCATGCGAGCACCAGGGTTTTGGCAATTCATTCGCACGCCGTGGCATGGATCGTTCATACCATGGTGAAAACCGCCCATCCCATCAGCACTGGGCACGTAAGCACCATTGGGCCAGATCAGTAGTACGGTGGGGGACCACGTGCGAACCCCTGGTGACGATCTGTACCAATTTTCCTGCGCGGGCACATGCCTGCGGTGCACTACAGCAGACACCCTACCGGGGTTTGCGGATGCGAGGATGAGGATGAGGATGAGGGCGGGAGGGGGGGCGGGGCGAGGCCAGGCCAGGCCAGGGAACCGATGCCCAGCCTGCTGATGACTGAGTGGCCAGCCTGGAACGAACGTGCGGGACAGAGTGGGTGAGCGGAGGTACGGTAGGTTGCGCTACTGCTGCTGCGGTTCCGTTCCATTCGCCCGGCCGATTCCCCGCTGCTGTGTGTAATCGATCAAAGTGCGGGCAAGCAAAGGTAGACGCGCGTGTATGTGCGTGTGTGTGCGTGTGCGTGTAGTAAGTGTCGTACAAGATATGCACGGTCTGAAGTCCAGGCCCGCCCCGCCCACCGACCCTGCTGGATCCGTAGCCGGCCAACGAATGTACGTTCGTTTTGTGCACGCTAGGACAGGTCCATGGCGGCAACCCAGCGCGCGGCTGGCGACGCGCACATCGAAGATGCATGCGAGCACTAGGGTTTAGGCAATTCATTCGCAAGCAGTGGCACGGATCGTTCATACCATGGTGAAAACCGCCCATCCCATCAGCACTGGGCACGGAAGCACCATTGGGCCAGATCAGTAGTACGGTGGGGGACCACGTGCGAACCCCTGGTGACGATCTGTACCAATTTTCCTGCGCGGGCACATGCCTGCGGTGCACTACAGCAGACACCCTACCGGGGTTTGCGGATGCGAGGATGAGGATGAGGATGAGGGCGGGAGGGGGGGCGGGGCGAGGCCAGGCCAGGCCAGGGAACCGATGCCCAGCCTGCTGATGACTGAGTGGCCAGCCTGGAACGAACGTGCGGGACAGAGTGGGTGAGCGGAGGTACGGTAGGTTGCGCTACTGCCGCTGCGGTTCCGTTCCATTCGCCCGGCCGATTCCCCGCTGCTGTGTGTAATCGATCAAAGTGCGGGCAAGCAAAGGTAGACGCGCGTGTATGTGCGTGTGTGTGCGTGTGCGTGTAGTAAGTGTCGTACAAGATATGCACGGTCTGAAGTCCAGGCCCGCCCCGCCCACCGACCCTGCTGGATCCGTAGCCGGCCAACGAATGTACGTTCGTTTTGTGCACGCTAGGACAGGTCCATGGCGGCAACCCAGCGTGCGGCTGGCGACGCGCACATCGAAGATGCATGCGAGCACTAGGGTTTAGGCAATTCATTCGCAAGCAGTGGCATGGATCGTTCATACCATGGTGAAAACCGCCCGTCCCATCAGCACTGGGCACGTAAGCACCATTGGGCCAGATCAGTAGTACGGTGGGGGACCACGTGCGAACCCCTGGTGACGATCTGTACCAATTTTCCTGCGCGGGCACATGCCTGCGGTGCACTACAGCAGACACCCTACCGGGGTTTGCGGATGCGAGGATGAGGATGAGGATGAGGGCGGGAGGGGGGGCGGGGCGAGGCCAGGCCAGGCCAGGGAACCGATGCCCAGCCTGCTGATGACTGAGTGGCCAGCCTGGAACGAACGTGCGGGACAGAGTGGGTGAGCGGAGGTACGGTAGGTTGCGCTACCAGGATCACGTACAGGCAGTCATCCCGCACATGCAGAGCCTGCAGTGTTCGAAAGTTGGTTCTGTCGCAGATGTCTATGCACAGCATAGTCTGGCCACCGTGGCGCGTGACCAGGGAGTCGTTGGCGTCCTCGATCACGATGCCCTCTGGCTGAAGGACTTTGAAGATGCGCGTCCTTCCGTCCATGCGCAGCACGTCGGCGATATCCTTGGGCAGCTGGACTCTCTTGCTCTCTCTTGCACCACTCTTGGTCCGACATAGGGTGAGGAAGTTGCGCTTCCGACTCACGCAGACTTCGTTGTTGCTGCGACGCATCTTGACGGCCCACACGCTGCGCCCGTCGCAGCGCCTTGTCGACGTCAGGGTCGCCGTCGTCATCGTCATTTGGTAGCAGCAGAGCAGCAGATGTCATCTATCGGAACTGCGCTTGCACATATTTATTTATTGGCAATGCCGTACACACAGGGCCCCAAACCTAAAAAGGGTTCGTGATTTCATATAACCCGTTGGAAGTATTTGGGAGTCATTAAAAATACGGTCGCATCCTGAGCTGCGAATCGCAGTGCCTCTGGCAGCATCCAGCCGAAAAGCCCTCTCTTCAAGTAAGTGTTCTCTAGTATTTTGCACCATGCTGACGGAGAGCCTCCCGGAAGCGTTGATATTATCTTGCTCACATTAGCGAATTGCAAATGGAACCCGCAGTGGAATACCATCCCGGGTACTACGATGCATCAGACTTCCACGAGGATCGCCGGGGACGCCACCAGAGGCTCTACGGATACAGGAGACATATTCGCCCAGTCGCCCAGTCGCCTCCTCGGAACCAGTTCGCGCCTCCTCGCCGGTTCGCACCTCGGAACCAGTTCGCGCCTCGGAACCAGTTCGCGCCTCGGAACCAGTTCGCGCCTCGGAACCAGTTCGCGCCTCGGAACCAGTTCGTGCAGCCGCCGCGGTTCGGCCCTCCTCATCACCCCGCGCGACAGCCGGTGGTGCCCATCCATGAAGAAGAGCCTACTAGGGACGCGGATAGGCTGGTCAACGGCTTTTGGAGGGCCGTGACGCCGGTGACCACCCGGTACCACTTTCGGCGACTGGCTATTGTTGAGTATGATGATGATCTCGAGGAACCATACGCGCAAGGCACGGAGCTGGTGCGCATCAACGGGCGCGTGCGCAGGCTGCCGGTGTTCGTAATCCGCCCTGGTGACCAGCGCCGCGCGCCCGCGGCCGGATTCGAGACGGTCGACTTGCAGACCGACGAGCAGGACGACGACGAGCCGGTGGTCAACAGGCATGCCGACGAGCCGGTGGTCAACAGGCATGCCGACGAGCCGGTGGTCGACAGGCATGCCGACGAGCCGGTCTACGAGCCGGCTGAGCAGATGCTGCGGGGTATGGTTTAGCCCGCCTGCTCTTCTCCGTCGGTCGGAGCAGGGTGCATGCAGGGCGACTTGTGGCGAAATCGGCTATTGTCCTTAGGGCGTTTTCTGGCGACTTACAACTCGCCCTACACCCTGTGTCGGGCCACGGCTGAGCACGACACTTTGGGGCCAGGCCGTTTTGGGCTTCTTAAAAGACTTGGCAGACGCAGAATGGTGCAAATTCGTGATTTTCTTGTTCGTCTGGGAGCCTGTCTGTCCGTACAATCGTGATTCGGGTTGGATCATCGATGGCATCTTAGAGGCCGATGTGTTTTCATTGCGGGACCTCCAAGAGGTGTTGGGCTGTACTACTGTCTGCGGTTGCGCTTCTTCTCGCTCACGTGTTTTTTGGAGTCGTTCCTGCTCTCGTCGTTTCTTCTAAGGTGGTGTACATCTGTCGTGTCAATTCCCGCCGATAGCCCAGTTGCCTGGGCTTGTAGCCCAGCTCGCATAATAAGATCAGCGCAATGACATCTATATCACATGGGGTTGGCAGGTTTTGGGGCTTTGAGCGTTCACTTACAAGCGCGGCTTGTGATATCAACTTATGATTTGTGCCCCATTTCTGCTCAGAATGACCTTCAAGGCACAGCTTCTCAATGGCGCCAGACCGCTCGCTGTCGTAAGGAATAATATTATCACGGCGCATTCGTTCTTTTAGGATTGCCCAGTACAGGGTGTACACTCCACACATAGGGGCCGAGTACTGCACCCTGGGGCAGGCGGGCAAGAGGTACCGAAGCTTGATTCTCTTGACATTTCCTCCTATAGTAGTGCCAAACCTGTGTTTAGAGTATGTCTCCAGGAGCTCGAGAAAACAGGTGCTCGCTTCGCTGTAATAGGCATTGTATCCATGAGGCTCATAGCAGACCACTGAGTACCTAATTTCATTGTCATCGACGTGTGTGGCTGAAAACTGGAGGAGGTTGGCGTGTCTGTGTTCATGCCGTTTAGCACCTGACTCTTCATGTGTCTCACGTATGACATTATAATCAATGAAGGCTGTCGTTAACTCGGTTACTGTGAACGTATCAAAGAGTCCGAGTTTCATCATACAATTCTTGACGTCATCAAGTGTCGCTTCGATATGCTCCAAGTAGTGTATGTGTGATGAGTCGTAGTCATTAACCACCAACGTTCCACTCAGGTAATCCTCAAAATTGCGATAGAGGTATTTCAATATGTAACTCTTCTTAAACCATACAGGACGACCATTGCAATCCCCTTCACTTGCCAGGTACTTGCTGTTGCCAAAAAACACGCACCCGTCATCCGTGACCGTGATAATTTCTTCGTGTGTTCGTAGTCTCGCCACTTTCACACCAAAGTACTCGACGCACATGTCGATCATGTGCCTCAAATCGTCATTTTGAATGCCATGGTAACAGTGCATTAGCACTGACTGTGAGCAAACCCTGAGGTAAAGGCCCTGCGTGGCAAGTACTTCGGCAAAGTCGTGGTAAAGGCCATCGTTTCCATACCTCTGGTACAGGTTGTGGAACTTCAAGTTTGATGAATCAAGCTTTTCGAAGCAACGATCTTTCAGTCTTTCATTATTGAACAACCATGTATGCATTTGTTGCATGTGATTCGTGATTTTCTGTGACAAAGTGCCATCGTGCGTGTAGTGGTGGTGGTTGGCAATTTTGACTTGTTGATTAAAGTAATCCACTACATCCTGGCCAAAGTCGGCGACAACGTCATCCAGCACAGGGCTATGCATTGACATATGCCCATAACCTCCCAGCTGCTGCTTCATGGATCCTCCCTGACTCCGGCCACTCCGGCCACTCCGGCCACTCCGGACACTCCGGCCACTCCGGCCACTCCGGCCACTCCGGACACTCCGGCCACTCCGGACACTCCGGCCACTCCGGCCACTCCGGCCACTCCGAGTCGCCCGGGCGGCCCGGGCGCGACTGACGATGCCACGCTTGGCCGCCGGGGTGGGTGGCTCTACGATTAGTCGTGTTGCTGCCGCGTTTGGCCATAGATACGTAGGTGTGTATGTGTGTGTGTGTATGTGTACAGCGGATACACAAAATCCAAACAGACTCTTGCACACGTCTATCTGTCTCAACTATCTCCACCGTTTACACCCCGCCTCAAAAAGCAATTAGACCTGCTTCGCCCCCCGAATGCCCCCAAACCCCGGGCACTCGCAGCGGTGGCTGTTGTGCCAGTGCTCGAGTTGGCACTGCCCGCTGCAGTAGTAGGTGCACGGGGTGCAGCCGCGGCACGCCCTCCGCTTGGACAACGCCGCCGGCAGCGCGCCCGAGTCCGGGTCTGTGCAGGCCGGGTTGGAGCAGAACTTGGCGGAAGGCACTGCAATGGGCCCGAACGGGCAGGACTGCCGGTGCCGCGTGACCCAGTCCACCATCTGGCACTTGGTGCTGCAGTACTTTACGCCGCAGCACAGCGCGCAGCTGTTTTCCGGACGGCGGTCCTCCAGGTCGGTGCAGTAGGGGTTGGCGCAGGTCTCGACGCCGGCGGCCTGCACCATCGCCATCGCACGCGCGGGCGATGGCAGCAGCTCCCGCAGGCTCTCCTCGTGGAGCTTGTGCTTGCGGATCACCGCGTCGTGCAGCGCGCGCACCTCCAGGATGTCCAGCGCGGCTTCCGCGGTGCCTTTGAATCCGCACAGGACGTCCAGCGCCGACAGCAGCAGAGGCGGCGCGTCCTTGCCAAAGCCCGCCACCATGTCCCGGATCCGGGAGTCGTCGGGGTTCGAGTCAATGTGCGGCACCGCCACCGCCAGAACCTCCACCACGTCCGCTACCGGCCGCAGCAGCGGCTTCGCCGCGGGGTGGGTAAAGTCGCAGCTAAAGAGCGCGTGGGGCGCCGTGGCGTCCACGAGCAGGTCGGCCCATGACGCGTGCGCCTCGTCATCGCCGCGCATCCGCGCAGCCAGGCACTGCAGGCCCGCCTCCAGCACGCAGAGCAGCGCCACCCGCATACCTTCAAACGTGAGCCAGCACCTCCTCGACAGCGCCCGCGTCATCATGAACACGGCCAGCGTGCGCTGCTGCACGCCCGCGGGCGTGCCGGCTGCAGGGAGTGCACCCAGCGGCTTGAGCATGGCCTTCAGGCGTGGCAGTGGCTGCGTCATCAGCATCCGCTGCCACACACTCAGACCCCGGTCCCCCAGCGGAAGTTCTGCATCGATGGACGCATCGAGCTCCTCCTCCTTGGGGACCTCCTGCTCGACCTCCTGCTCGAGCTCCTGCTCGACCTCCTTGACCGCCGCCGCGCCGGGCTCGTCGTCGACGCGTCGACTAGAGGTTTTGGGCGTGAGCACCGCCAGCTGCTGGAGCAGCATCGCCGCTATGAGGCACTCGACGTGGATAGTGCCTTTTGGCGTCTCCTTTGGCAACTTGCCCAATGTACCCGACGTCGCGACCAGGGATTCCAGACTGGACACACGGCAGAGCGTGATGCAGAGCGAGGAAACCTCCCGCACCGATCCATGGGCCAGCACGGCAAGCCAGACTCGCGGTCGTCTCAGCAGAAAGTCGATGGCGGCACCGATCGCCTTGAAGCTCTCTAGACGTCCGTCGTCAACGTCATTGTCGACGTCATTGTCAACGTCAACATCAACGTCAACATCAACGTCAACGTCGACGTTAACGTCGACAACAGCGTCGGTAGTCCACTTCCGCAGCAGCTGATCCACGGCGCGCAGAAATCCCGCGTCCAGCGCACAGCGAAGCCCCGGTGCACAGCGACCGCTGCTGTCATCGACGTCGACGTCACCGCGGCCGTCGTCGACGGCGGCCGAAGCCGGCCGAAGCAGCATCATCCGATGGTCTATGGAGAGCATTGATCCGCCGATGATTTGCAGTGGCATGTAATTGTTGTTCTGCAACTCCTCGCTCGACTGTGCCAGCTGCGCGTTCAATGCCTGCCAGAGCCGGCCGAGTCGAGTGTAGACCTGCTTCGGCTTCAACTTGTGCGTGGTCAGCCAGACCAGCAGGGTGGTTGCACTCATGAGTGGCGGCAGCTCGGTCTTCTTCTTGATGCCGCATGCTGCTCCAATTGCTTCCATAGTGTCGAGCACAATGTCAAACACCTGGACGGGCTTGAGGAAGATGTCGCGGACGTGGCCCCGGACGTGGCCCCGGACGCGGTCGTGGTCGAGGTCCCGGTCGTGGTCGTGGTCGAGGTCGTGGTGGACGTGGTTCGTGATGAGGGCCATGGCCCACGTGCGTGAGGCGATGAGCAGCACGCTTGCCGCGTGATCGACGCGGTCCTGCCTCTTGTTCTTCTTGCCTTCGAGTGGCGTGAGGAACTCCGGAAACATGTCGTCCCCCAGCCCGAATCGCTGTCCCTTGCCGTCTGCTGTGAGCTTGAGCTTGGAGGCGACGACCAGCCTGGTCAGCAGGAACTGGGACCAGTGGGAGGACAACACGTCCCGCAGCATGGGCAGCAGCCGCCGTGTCCAGTCGCTGCCCAGTTTCAGCACCTTTTCATCAAACCCGACCAACGTCTTGTCGTTGCAGGCTTCGGCCACCGCCACCCACACTGCGTACTCTATCCGAGGCCGGCACAGGAGGACCATCCAGCAGTCCAAGATGCAGAGATCGATCGCCTCCAGGTTGCAGTTGATGGCGTGGGCATTTTTTTCTTGGAAGCTTGGCAGCTGCTGACGATTCTGCAGGGCTTTGAACGCGGCGCTCTTGCCGCGCAGCACCACGGTAGCAGCGTGCTCCAGCAGGTGGCTCTCGTGGAGGGCCACCACGCACGCCATGTAGAGGTGATCGCCGAGGTTGCCGAGATCGTCGAGGTTGCCGAGGCCGCTCAGGTCTCCGAAATCAGCAATGTCCCCGAGGCACCCGAGGTCCCCCAGGTCGGCGAGGTCGGCGAGGTCCCCGAGGTTCCCCAGGTCGGCGGTGCAGCCGAGGGCGGCGAGGTTGCCCAGCTTGACGGGCGTCTTGTCGACGGAAATCGTCAGGCAGCTGAAGAGTAGAGAGCAGGCGGTGCAGCTGAAATTGCTGAGGATGTACTGCGTGTCAAAGTCCCAGCACTCCTCGAGCTCTTGGTCCCAGGCCGAGATGAGCTGCGAGCAGCAGTGGAACGTGCCGGATCGCACCAGCGCCAGCGCCAGCCAGAGGCCCAGGGCCGACGACTCACATTCGGAGCCAATACCCGAGACCAGAAACTCCAGGGTATTGGTGACGAGTTCCTCGACTTGTGAGCTTCGGGCGCTACGGCTCCTGACGAGGTCCACCAGCACGCGCAGCGACGTCGTGAGCAAGCCCACGATCTGCAGCCACAGCTTCTTTGCGAGTCCCACGCTGATGAGCTGCTTGACCTGGCCCGCCGGGACGACTCTTTTCTCCTTGAACACTGACCGCACTTGGTCGACGAGCGTGTTGAATTCCTTGAGCAGGTGCTTGGGTGCGCGGGCCACACTGGCGCACTCCCGCAGCTGCTGCGTGCAAGACACGAGCTCGAGCACCTTTGTTTCGAGTGATGATGATGATGACGACATCTCCGTGCGCGTGTGTGTGTGAGGAGTTCAGGAGGAGTTCAGTGAACGGAGGACATTGCGTTAAATAATTGCAAAAATATACGACACACGGTATACGACCAGGGTTGCTATCATCTTCCAAAAAGACTTGGTTGACGCAGCAGGAGCTAATATGTTTGCACCCTGGTTGTTGGCTTGTTGACATACGTATACCGCTTAGGTTAAAAATTGATATGTGACAGGCCGCAAAATTATTTTGATGCAGTGTTGGATAAACGCACACAATGTTTCACAGGAAGAAGAACAGGGTCGTTCCGGTGGGGGTCCGCCCGGTGACGCGGCGGTCCACGGACGCCGGGGTGCTCCCCGCTCCTCCCTGCAACAAGTATACTACGCTCGTCAAGCAAGACATTGACAGCCTGCTCGCCACGGGCAAGCGCGCGATAAACGACACGGCAAGTCGTGCGGTGATGGGGTGCATTTGCCTCCCAGCATGCATCACCTGCATCTCGTGGTCCATCGTCTGGCGCCTCCTGTGCTGCCCGATGACCTGCTCGATCACCGACAACAAGTGCACATTCGGCAGCGACGAGTGCGTCGCTGCTGTTTACAAGACCATTTGCAGCAGCACAAATGTCTACTACGCCCACAAGGTCGATAAGCTCGCCGTGGTCAAGTACGCGTACACGCAGATGGCGCCTTTGTACTATGGCGTTCAGGCGAGCACGCAGACTACCATGCCCAACATGATCGCTCTGCACAAGTACTTGTCAGATAACGAATTCGTGGAGTTGAAGGAGTTGTCCCGCGCGGAAAACTTCAATGCGGGTTGCACGTTGGACGAGTTCATGGATATCGTGGGGAAGCGGCTGATGCCACCAGCCTCTGTCAGCGCCTGACAGGGCTGGCACCGTGCCATGCCATTCGGACTCAGTGGCCAGGTGGCGCCACCGGGTGGCACCTGTATTGCCCCTAGCGCAGTCTAATTTATTTTTTTAGGAACGTTGATGTTGTGGTTTGCGAGCAGGGTTGCTATCTTCTTGAAAGACTTGGCAGACGCTGCATGATGCAAAACAAGCTCATGCAGCGTCTGCCAAGTCTTTCAAAGCCCGTGCGACAGAATCCAATTTCCGGTACAAAGTCACGACCGTTCTCTAAAAAACATTGAAAATTTGACATTGTATGTCAACATAGCCCAACATAGCTCATCATAGCTGATGCACAATGTCAACTATTGATCAGTCATACCAGGTGCTGCTGGATGCGGCCAACGAGCGCTTGGTTCATGGGCGCAACCGTGATCGTTTCGAGGAACTCTATTACAATGGGTACAAGGCATCATGGCTGAAACACGGGGGGCCGATCGAAGTTCGTGACTGGGTGGTCCAGCGGATTGCCTACATCAACTTGCCCAACAGCACCTTTCACGAGCGCCTTGTGTTCATCGACAAGATTTTCAGGTACCCAAACTCGGTATTGCGCAAGCTTGGGGAGAACACCTTTGGCATGGCGATTGTGCGGAAGCAGCTGGAGGCCCGGCGGCGTTACACCCAAGCGTGCATCGGACTCTGCTCGATCAAGGAGATTGGGCCGCTCCCTCGAGAGATGGTCGAAAAGATAGCGCTTATTAGTGTCATCAGCCGCTGAGGTGGGCGGGGCTGGCCGAGGTACAGGAGCTAATTCTTTTGCACCATGCCGCGTCTGCCAAGTCTTTTAAGAAGATAACAACCCTGCTGCGAGGTAGCTGGTTGCGGATGCACCTCAGCCATGGATTGGTTCTTTTTCGGGAATCGATGGAACCTGTGAGGCGAGCGCTTCGGGGTCAAAGAGGGTTCCGCGGGAGATCTCCTTGTTGTTGATCTGGCGCAGGTATTTCAGGAACTCCGGATGCATCACTGGCAGTTCCGAGGCGTCCCCTATGACTGTATCGATGCCACAGTGCGGGCAGAAGACGGTCGGCTCGGTGATGACTGGTACTGGTAGTGGTGGTACTGGTGGTACTGGTACTGGTGGTGGTGTCATAGGCCACTCAAATATAGTTCGTTTTAAGTGTGTCGACAAAGGACGTTTTCAATGCTATGTGTTTGAACCGCATGGCCAGAATCAGGGCATTGATAACGGCATATGTTATGGCCAAACCCAAAACTTTGTACGACTCGTGTGCGCTTGGCTGCGCGAGAAAAAAAGGATTGAGGCAGAGTTAGATGATTCGAGTGCTTGCCCCAAGCTTCAAGGATCTCTTGGTTTGTGCTGGGTTTACAACCTGTACTGGGTCATAGTGGAAGACCAGCTGAGCAAGGACATCAGAATCCAAACTGTACAACGGCGACAGATCGAAGAAAACCTTTGCTCATCGAGTTTCTCTAGCGGTGGCTTTACGCACAACGTTCCCATGAAAAAAAACTACATCACCAGTTTCACCGCTGTGAATAGACATATGCAGAATCTGATCAATGCGCACAAGAGACATGCGTGTCATTACGATGTCATTATCCTGCTCCTGGCTATGTACGTGTACTTGTACTCCCAGACGAATAAGAAAAGAATCTAAAGTTTCTGTGCCTCGTTCAGGAACTCCAGGAGTGCCTCGATATTCTCGATAATGCTAGACGGCCAGCTGAGTCGTCACGCAGCAGGCAAAGGGCTCCGTATTTACGGTAATGGAACCGTATTAAGTGGCGCGGCTCTTACCCTGGACCTGGAGGCAGGGTGCGGGGCGATTTTACAAGTCGCCAGAAAAGGACCTAAAGGTTGGCTATTGTCTTTAGGTCCTTTTCTGGCGACTTGTAAATCGCCCCGCACCCTGTCCATATTTAACCCAACTAATAAGATATAGAGATGAGGAAAAAAACCTCAAGACCCAGATCGATCAACAAACGGGGGAAAAAATCGCGTAAAGGAGGGTCCCCGCCCCCGCTTCCACCCTCCAGCAGTAGTGTTAAGCTCCCCCCCCTCATACCCAGAGAAAAACAACAACAAATCAACAACAACACAAATCCCGTCTCGCATAATGAAGGGACAGCACTCCCGCAAATACATCAAAGATTGTTACAAGGACGACAGGTACCATCGGGAAATCAAAGTTCAAAGACCTCTCTTCCCCGAATTTTCTCTCGGACGCCTTCAATGCGTGCAGGGCAGCATAATGAAGGGACAGCACTCCCGCAAATACAACAAAGATTGTTACAAGGACGACAGGCACAGCAATCTGTGCAATGGCCCCCCCTACCACCGTCTACCCCCCCTCGGAAAACGATGCGGCATCGGTTGCCCAAGCATGATGGTAGTATGCCTGATGGTAGCTCCCCAAGGATGAACATCAGGATGAACACAGTCGTAGGAACACCACAATATTACCCCACGCAATCTGTGCCATGGCGTCCTCTACCACCGTCTACCCCCCCTCGGAAAACGATGCGGCATCGGTTGCCCAAGCATGATGGTAGTATGCCTGATGGTAGCTCCTCAAGAAGTATGAACACCAGCAGGATGTGGCGTAGACCACAACATTACCACAAGTCGCCACCCCAGGATGAAAACAACCAAGATCCAAAAACGGTTCTGACAAGGACCGTATCAAACCGACCGCGAAGAACGACCGTGACCACTATGGCCTCCAGTAACAAGACCGCATCCCAAGATCAGACAGGGCGATCACGACCATACTCGGCGCCCGCTGTCATCACTAGGATGTCGCCCAGCCCTGGCTCAAGCCGACTTCCCTCGCAAAAAGAACAGGGTCAATACGGGACCCAAACACGCCTTAAAATTGGTGAAAGCAAGCCCCTGCCAAGACCAAAGGATGACCGTCTACATCTAGACAACATTATAAAATTACAGTGCACCTGGAATGGTCCGCAACCATCGACTGAACAATACCTAGACATCACCTTGTTCGGAGCACCTATATTGTCCAAACAGGATCAAGACTTAGACAACCGATCAAACGGAACTTTTATGTATAATGCGAATATTGAGATTTGTGATTATCGATTAAAACTCCGGTATAACTCGATGGGTAAGTGGTATGCGATGCACAAGGATAACATAGAACAGAGCACAGAGAACATAGGCCAGGCTGCCTATCTAAATTTGAAAAATGTTCCAAGCAATATATCAGCATTTTATATCCTCGTATCTGCTTATAGTAAGAAACTTGATTCGATTGGTGATTTCACATTCAGAATATCACACGTTAACGATGAGGTTAATTTCGATAAAGAATCCGCTAGTGAACTTTCTGAAGTTGAACTATATAACTATGGCTGGAAATATGACAAAAATGTAGCAAAGAACTATCAAGGTATCCTTCTCGGCCGTGTGTTGTGTCGTGATAGAAGTTGGCACGTAGACATCCTTGACCAATATTGTAATGCATCAGCTCCTCGAGATTTCTCACGTGAGACATACATGGAAGCTATCAATATGATGTACGAGATTGAAAGCGCACGCAACGACAAGTGTGCCTGCACATCAATTCCAGATGTGAAAGTACCACCTATGATGATGATTGAGACCAGAATAGAAGGACCTCCACCAAAAATCACGGCGCCAACTTACTTGCGAGGGCCAAAAGAACTCTAAATTTTTTGACAGTGCACAAGGAGGCACAACAGCATCTTTATTGTTCGCTGATCAGCTATGCTGGACGATGATGACGGGCAAATGGACCGGTTTATGAAAAGATGGTTTCTTTGGTAAATTCCCTTGGCGACGCTGCGGCTTCTCTCCTTCGTCGCTCCCACGGCAGCGTCACTGCCAACAACGTTATAGTGATATCGCCGAGGCGGTATATACATGTATGTCAGGCTGGCTATCTTCCTGCAGAACCCTTAAGTCGGATAGATACTTTATTCTATCCGACTTAAGGGTTCTGCAGGAAGATAGCCAGCCTGATGTATGCGTGATCAGCACTTCACGCACTCACATTGAGCCTCTCGCCGGCCTTGAGAGCTCACTGAGTGTTTTTTGGCCTTACTTTCACAGTAGTTACGTTATTCAGCCATGTTGTGCCTGTCTTATTGGGTGGTAGTACATGCTTGGTAAAAAAATTGTTCATCTGATGTGTATTATGAGGAATGGATGGCAATGTTCCCATTCGGAATTGGGTTGTGCGTTGTGGTAATGCGCTTTTATCTAAACTGTTCGCGGTGGTTTGTTGCGTGTTCCCTAGAGGGGCCAAACGGCCAGCTCGTGTGGGTGGTGTTGGGAACGCACCTATCGCTTGGAACGCACCTGGGAATTTCGTCTGCACCCATTCCACCAGCGTGCTTTCCATCGCAGAGCCCCTTGGAACGCGGTATGTAGACACAAATACACCTTTGTCGAACGCGACTCTAGATAATATTTCTCCCTGCCAATAATCATGTATCTCCTTGTCATTATGCAACCTAAATGCAGGTAGCTGGCTCAGTGTCAATAAATAATAGAGGTCCTCATATGTCTTGATGTTGTTCAAAAGGTCATAACTACACTCCACGCCATTGTAGATCGCACAAACCTTCAGGTAATTAACAAAACTTGCACATTGCGTATCATTTAGCCACTTCTTTCTCATCTTGTCATGTAGCTGTGGTTTGAGTATTTCATATAGGTATTTGCCCACAGTCAAAAATTTATCACAATGCGCATTGGCAGGCTTCTGCAATTGAAGGAACAGTGATATTGTCTTAAACATTTCATATACCCAAACTATCAGAAACGCGAACTCCCATTCAACGTGATTACTGATAAAATCACGACGACCATATCTTTCGGCCATTTCAAAGAAGTCCTCAACTACAACAGCATTGAATACGTTTTTACCACGTTCGAAAACATACACGTTTCCTAGACTCAAGATACCGGTAGTGGACATTCCATCAGCATATGGTGCAATGGCGCTGTTAAAGACCACTGCCATAAAAGGTATTATGGTAGCATGTGCATACCAACAAATTTGTGCAAAAGTTGTTTTTGTAAAAAGTCCTCCCACAAGTGCTTTCGGAAGGCTCTCAATACGTTTGTAAATGAAACTCGCAAAAATAGAGGTGTATCTTTTCACGAATCCACCAATATACGTATGCTCACCCACGAGGAACGAGGAAGCATTCATGAAGTCCTGAGGTATTTTAAGGCACGGCGGGGTTGTCCTTTGCTGATTCATGGTCTGCACACTCCCCTGAGTCATGGTCTGCGCACTCCCCTGATTCATGGTCTGCACACTCCCCTGAGTCATGGTCTGCACACTCCCCTGAGTCGTTTTCTTGACAGGCTCGGCAACAGCATCGCCTTGCTTGCAGGAGTCACCTATGCAGCCCAAAGCCCAAAAACTTCGTCTTCCACCCCGTTGTGAAGAGGCTCGACGGCTCGAGCGGCGGGATTTGCAATCCCGCTTGAGGGAATTTGTCTTCTTCCTTGGTTTAGACCGTCTTTTTTTGTGGCAGGAAGATTCCTGGACTGAGAGCTTCGGAGTTTTTGCCGTCATTTTGATCTATACTATATTAGGGTAAATATGTTGGGGGTATCTCTCAAAAAAGAGACCTAGACCGTCTATATTGGCTGTCTCCGTGTTGGATGCTGCTGGACAGAGGTGCAGCACGCACTTGCGAGAATTGCGCACGTGTATGGCGCCTGCTTGAAGCATTCCTGGTGTCATTTATGCTACGCCATGTCAGGATAGTATTCAACGAATGCGCCATCAAGATCGTGGACTTCGTGGACAGAGCACATACGAGCTCCAACAGAAATAGCTCGTCATCGGCATGGAGCTTTGATTTTCGTCATCGCTACATTTTATAGAACGTGGAGTGCACACTCCTCTTAACATGGATATCGTAGGACCCATCATTGGTGTAAATATCGCTGCTGTCCTTGGTGTGGGAATTGTGGCGGCAATGTACAACGTCGTGGATCTACAGGCTAAAAGGGCCGAGTACATCCTGGCTGAACGCCAACGCCAGCAGATTGAGGGGAAGAAGACCCCCAAGATTCAGTTCGGCTCAAAGCTCCCCCCCTCCTAAGGGGGTCGGGCTGCGGGCCAGGTAGAAGGGGTTCGTGTCTCCAAATTCCCATCTGGAGATGACGACGCAGTGGTGGCCAGGTGGCTGTCGTGAATCACACAGCAATGTGTGGTTGCACGACGCCTGGCGGCGTGTCTCCCCCTCGTGGAGACGCGCAAGGGTGCCGCTCAGGGGGCCAGGTGGCTGTCGTGAATCACATAGCAATGTGTGGTGGCACGACGCCTGGCCCCCACCTTTATTTACTGCACAAGACCTCACGAGACATCACAAGACCTCACGAGGCAGGCTGGCTATCTTCCTGCAGAATCCTTAAGTCGAATACATACTTTATTCTATTCGACTTAAGGGTTCTGCTTTGGAGGCACCAACCAACCCATAAGAACATAAGAACAAGGGTCCCTCCCGAAAGGGACCTACAAAAAGAGGTAGAGCTCGAGACAATGGCAGCAATAGGTCGTAGTAGTAGTTGCAGTCAGGACCTCGGCAGGCTCGAGCGCTACATGCGCGAGAACTTCTCGGCCTGCGTGCTCATGCCGGCTTGCGACAACGGCAAGGCGCCGCGCTGGCCGCACAAGCACGGCCAGTACACCTGGGACACATGGGCAGGGGCCCGCGGGGCTGTTTGCGTCCGCGAGAAGACGGACGGTGTCGACGGCTGCCTGCTGCGCCTCACAGAGGGACTCATCGTCGTGGACGTGGATTGTAAGGACCTCGCAACAGCGCTGGAGGAGCAGGGGCTCGGCTTTGAGTGCACCGCCGCCTGCGCCACACGCAAAGGTCAACACTTTTACTTTCGCCACACGAGCCAGTGCGATGCGGCGGGAATGTATGACGGCGCGCGGCAGTTTGGAGCCGACCTCGATATTGACCTGAAGACATGTCGGGACCACAGGACCTCGGGTCCCGAGGGCGGCAAGTGCCCCGGGACCATCAGTGTTCCGCCGTCATCCGGCAAGACGTGGATAAGGCCCCCCTGGGACTACGACATCCTGCCGATGCCAAGCACCTTTGTGGATTTCTTCCTCGCATCGAAACACGGCGGGCCAAATCGCACACGGACGTCCGCGACGTCGACGTGTGGGCCCGAGTTCATACCGCTGGCCACCCTGCGACGCGTAGTCCTGGAGCTCCTGTCCGACAGACGCGCACATGATTACGCTACGTGGCGCCCCGTGGTCTTTGCGATCAACAACGTGTGCCACGAGTGCGGCCACAGCAATCAAGACAGGGACGACCTCATCCACGCATTTTCAGAGCGCGACCCGGCCAAGTATGACCGCACACGCGTGTCCAGGTACATCCAGTCGCTCGTGCCCAACGCAGCCGGCAACCGCTTTGGCACGCTCGGGGCCATGGCCAAAGAAGACTCGCCCGTTGGCTGGCAGAATCTACAAGCAGCAGCATTGGAAACTCAGGAGGCTGGGAGGAAGGAAACGCCACAGCTTATTGAACCCCAGGATGTCCGCTGCGTGGCGGAAGCCATCATGAGTTTCCTTGGCATAGACCTGGATAGCTCACAGGTCATATCTGCGTGTGTCTGTGAACGGGCGTGTTCGAGCTCCAACTCTATCTCCAGCTCCAACTTCAACTCCGACTCCCACACGCCAACACCCACTAAGAGGAATTCAGGACTAATGCAGAGTCAACACGACTGGACAGGTAAGGTCCTGCACATCCAGATTCTTCAGACTCAGACTCAGACTCAACAGACAGACGCGATCATGCTAGACCTGGACACACTCGAGGTGAGCCTGAATGGTGTTTCGGCGGGCTACTTGCACCATGGCAAGGGCATCCCCATCACCGGATGGGACTTCGCAGCTATCAATGAACACTTCAGGCCTGGCATGCAGTGGCTCACCACCCGGCCCAGCCACGAAAAACTCAAGTTCATGACTCAAGAGCCCAGCCCGGGTCCTCGAGCCCATATTGAAATCGTCAATTACCATAATCCGGAGGCCCGTTCCGCAAAAGTAAGCTTGCCCGACATGAACAAGACCAGCACCATCACAGCGCCCAAGAAGCTCAACATGCTGGATGCCGCCTATGCAAGCTCGATACGCAGCGTGCTGACGACGACCTTGGGCCTCAACAAGGTACTTCTCGTCGCTCACAATATGCAAGTGACCATCCTCCAGGATAGACCGTCCTGCAGGGAAAACGGAGGTCGCCATGATGACGACATGCTCATTGAGGCGCTGCTCTGTACATACCCGGAAATCAAGCGCCGATGGCGCTTCAGCCCGGATGTCACGTCCGCTAATTACAACGGCATATTCCACTGCGATCCCGTGACCAACGTATGGACCAAGGAGCACAATGCATACGTGGAGGAGGAACTTGCCAAGGCCTTCAAGGAGATGACCCGCGTGCACGCGGGTCCGCAGGGTGATCTCACGGTTGATGACAGGAAGTACCTACAGTCTCGGCATGGCAGTACTGAGATGCGCCTAATGCTTGTGCGGAAGGTCCTTGAAAAAAGCTTCAGCGAGAAGCTGGATGAAAATCTGGACGTCTTTGTCGTTCGCAACGGCCTCTTTGACATGCGAGAAAAGGTGTTCAGACAGATTGTACCCGAGGACATGGTCAGCACGCATGCCGACTGGGACTACGACAAGGGGCTCGCTTCCTCCAAACGCCCCGAGCTCGACGCCTTCCTGAGCCAGGTTCTGCCTGTGGATGAGGAGCGCCGCATCTTCCTCACGTACATGGCCGGCCTACTCTCTGGTCGCAGATGCATCAAGAAATTTATCGTGCTCACGGATCGAAGGGCGGGTAACAACGGCAAGAGCACGCTCTCCCGCCTATTCCGCCTGTTCTTTGGAACATACACCAAGGCGAGCACAAAGTTTGTCTGCAGGGGCTCCTTTGACCGCGACCGGGACTCACATGACGCAGGGTTGGAGCCGTTCAAGGGCAAACGGATCCTGATAGCAGAGGAGCTAAAAAAATCCATGACACTTGATGTCGCCATGCTCAAGGCATACACAGGTGGCGTGGGTGAACGTGTTGAGGGACGAAAGTGTGGTGCTGGGGACTGGTTCAATTTCACCTGGCAGGCCGGGTTCATGCTCATCTTCAACGAAGGTGATGCTCCGTCATTCGACACCACCGACGAGGCCTTCCTTGGTCGAATGGTTGTGGTACCCATGCGTTCAAAATTTGTGCCTGTCTCTGAACCTTCACCATCGACAACAACAGCCGACGCCACCGACAACCCTGAACTGGAGGAGGAGTTCACATTTCCCATGAACAAAGATGTCGGCGCTCGTTTCCAGGAATGGCTGCCGGCACTTGCTGATGTGCTGATGGAGGCGTACAACCCGGACGGACTGGACATCATACCAACCTCTATGCGCGAATGGCGAGCAGATATTGCCGATGCCAGCAACTCTATCGCTGAATGGCTTGATGACATAGTCAGCATTACCGGGAACAAAAAAGATGTTCTTCCCATCAAGGATGTCCACCGACGGTACCTCGAATACGTCAGGAACGACTGTGCGACTGGTTTTGAGGCTGGCCGACAACACCGTGACACAGCGTCAAATCTAACAAAGGACCAGTTTACACAGGCAGTACGGTCTTACATGGCCAATAAGCGAGAAGCCGGAGTCCTGGTAAAGGATCGTCACTGCTGGCGGGATGCCGCCGACAAAAAGCAATGCACGGCTCGACAGGTGATTGTCGGAGCCGTCATGTGCAACCAGGAGGAACACGAGTGCATGGCAGTTGTATGACATTGTATGACATTTGTATGACATTTGTATGACAAAATGGTCAAGCCCCCCGTTTCCGAGAACGTGTGAGCCTTCACACTGGATTGAGTAAGGAAGTGCCCAGGCCTGACCTCAAATTGGAATTTGTATGCCATGTATGTCATGTATGACAGGGATTTAGGGGTGCCTCCACAAAACCAGAATGAAATACCCCTTGGGGTATGCAAGGAGGCCCTGTTACACCCCCTCTAAAACAGCGTCATACATGGCATACATGGCATACATGACATACATGACATACATGACATACACCTAGGGCATACCCACGCCTAGATGTATGTCATGTCTAATGACTGACACGAGTGCATGGCAGTTGTATGACATTGTATGACATTTGTATGACAAAATGGTCAAGCCCCCCGTTTCCGAGAACGTGTGAGCCTTCACACTGGATTGAGTAAGGAAGTGCCCAGGCCTGACCTCAAATTGGAATTTGTATGCCATGTATGTCATGTATGACAGGGATTTAGGGGTGCCTCCACAAAACCAGAATGAAATACCCCAAGGGGTATGCAAGGAGGCCCTGTTACACCCCCTCTAAAACAGCGTCATACATGGCATACATGACATACATGACATACATGACATACATGACATACACCTAGGGCATACCCACGCCTAGATGTATGTCATGTCTAATGACTGACACGAGTGCATGGCAGTTGTATGACATTGTATGACATTTGTATGACAAAATGGTCAAGCCCCCCGTTTCCGAGAACGTGTGAGCCTTCACACTGGATTGAGTAAGGAAGTGCCCAGGCCTGACCTCAAATTGGAATTTGTATGCCATGTATGTCATGTATGACAGGGATTTAGGGGTGCCTCCACAAAACCAGAATGAAATACCCCAAGGGGTATGCAAGGAGGCCCTGTTACACCCCCTCTAAAACAGCGTCATACATGGCATACATGACATACATGACATACATGACATACATGACATACACCTAGGGCATACCCACGCCTAGATGTATGTCATGTCTAATGACTGACACGAGTGCATGGCAGTTGTATGACATTGTATGACATTTGTATGACAAAATGGTCAAGCCCCCCGTTTCCGAGAACGTGTGAGCCTTCACACTGGATTGAGTAAGGAAGTGCCCAGGCCTGACCTCAAATTGGAATTTGTATGCCATGTATGTCATGTATGACAGGGATTTAGGGGTGCCTCCACAAAACCAGAATGAAATACCCCTTGGGGTATGCAAGGAGGCCCTGTTACACCCCCTCTAAAACAGCATCATACATGGCATACATGGCATACATGGCATACACCTAGGGCATACCCACGCCTAGATGTATGTCATGTCTAATGACTGACACGAGTGCATGGCAGTTGTGTGACCTTGTATGACATTGTATGACAAAATGGCTGAGCCCCCGTTTCCGAGAACATGTAAGCTGACAGAAGTGACAGAAGTGACGGAAGTGACACCCTAATTAGGGTGGCTATTTTCTTAGGGTTTTTTTCGGGGTTTTCTTCGGGCGTTTACCCCCCCCCTAAAAACTTTGTCACTTTGTCACCTTGTCACTTTCCCACCAATGAAGAGGAATGGTTGAGGGGTGGTCGGAGAGCCCCTCTCTTACTGCAATCACCACGCAGGCTCCAGGCATGCTAACATACTGGAGAATCCTTAGGCCCGATAGATAACATTTCTATCCGGCCTAAGCGGGCCGACAGTCAGCCCCGTGCGGGCAAGGTGGTGCAAACCGGCTCCTCACGTCTGCCCAGCAGCACACGGTCGCTGCGGTGGATCCACGTACGGGAAGTTCAAGACGGGCCGTCCTGGCCGGCCAGGACGGCTTGCCTAGCTTGCACATTCAGAAATAAACAATATAGGCTACGACGACCTGCAAGTGAGTTCATGCAGTGAAGTATGTCAGAGCCTCTACTATACCATGTCTTTCGAAAGACATTCCACGTTCCTACAAAGTGGATGGACAATGAGTACTTTGCGTACCTGGTGAATCACTCGTATGCAACGGAGGATTGCACCGCAGCCCTGCAAAAAATTACTGAAACGCTGAAGATTATGGGATACATGGAGGGCAACGACTCTATGATCCACGACTACCTGGTCTTCTCGATTGAGGACTTGCTGGACAAAAACGGCGAGGTGTTCATCACCGAGAAAGACGTCCGGGGCAATGCTAGCATCAAGAAGCTGCTGGCTGGCTTGACGCCAGACCTGGTTATCAAGAAGAATGCGCAACGGGACAAAACTATCCTTCTCGACGTCCACGTTGGGTCACAGCATGTCGACGGCATCAAGAACAAGTACAAGAAGCTGGATTTCTTCTCGACCGTGCTCGTGGTGACTCCGTACAATTTTCAGCGGCAGCTCAAAGAGGTCCTGCCAGAGTCGGACATCGACTACCTGTACAAGAACTTCCAAGTCTTCCTGACCGAGTACAGCTATTGGTGCGCAAGCATCAAGCTTCACAAGGTCCTCCTCAACGACGTGGTCCTCGGTCGCAATGTACCGTCTCTTCAGGAGTTCAAATTGGAACCTGCCAAATTGACCGGGCAAGCTGCGGCGAAAGGCCAGTTTCTGACGCACCTCACGCAGTACGGAGACATGGTGGCGGACCAGGCTTTGATTTGACGTGCCCAGGGTTGCTACCTTCTTGAAAGACTTGGCAGACGCTGCAGGAGCTAGTTCTTTTGCACCATGCTGTGTCTACCAAGTCTTGTAGGAAGATAACAACCCTGAGGTGTACCATGTTGTGTCTGCCAAAGTTGTTTAAGGAAAGAACCGGTGCATTCGATGATAGACATCGAAATCCAGCAGGCTGTGTTGTCAAAAGTCAACGAAGTGCACGAGAATAGCCCATTATGGACGTAAATCGTGAGGTTGACTTGCAGGACGTCAGTAACGCCGTGGTCAAGGACTATGAAGCGCGCGGATACGCAGTCGCCCCCATGGCGCCGGGGGTGCGCTCTGCTGGGCTTGCGATGCTTTCCCCCGGAGTACCACTGAGGCATCGTTACTCGTTCGATGCAGCGTTCTATGTGACCAAGCCGCGGGAGGAGTTGGCGGTGCTTGGTGCCGTCTCCCACTGTCTCCAAGTGCAAGACGTCTTGCACTTGGAGAAGAAGGTTTCCTGGTTCCAGAACCGTCTGAGAAAGTTAGAGGAAGGTGTGCTGCCCGTGGGCTCGCCAGGGTTTGAAGCGCAGAAGGAGACGCTTCGGCGGTACGTGGGTATGCCTATTCAGGTCTTTGTGGGCACTGTGCACGTGGTGGATGTTGCAGCGTTGACTGCATCCGCTGCAAAAGGCTACGATGTTGTCCTGCCTATTGTCCTGCCATGCGGGGCCCGAAGTTTTGAGCGGCAGTCTGCGGACGCGGCCAAAGGGCTGGTGCGCGCGTGGTCCGCTTTCCCTGTCACCCAAGTTGAAGCTGAAGCAGACGCATGGTGAACAGCAGGGTGCGGGGCGATTTACAAGTCGCCAGAAAAGGACCTAAAGGTCGGCTATTGTCCTTAGGTCCTTTTCTGGCGACTTGTAAATCGCCCCGCCGCACCCTGCCTAAAGGGCCGCTATTGTCCTTAGGTCCTTTTCTGGCCCTGCACCCTGGTGAGCAGGCATGCCAGCATACTAGAAAGGCGGAATGTCACAGTCTGCGTTGTGAGTCAAAAAAGGACAAAGGGACATTCTCCTTCCTGAACAAATCCAATAGGTACTTGCCAATGACGCGGCTATTGGGTGGAAGGTTAGAAAGATCCCACCGATCACGCGCGTCGGCGCACCCTTGGGAATTCACGTATATCATCGCCGTGACGAATTCGGTGACGGTTATTTCACCCCACTCCATGCCAATGCTAAACGATTTCACATCCTTGTGTTGTAGGACGTCTTTTGCAAATTTCTTAAGGTCTTTGGATGCAGATAAATGTCTGGAATCAATCAACTGGAACAGGTCAAAGAGAGCCAACACTCTCGTTTGAGCAACACTGTTCGTGAGTTCATTGCTTGTAAACACACGCGCTAGGTCTATGATCCGCTGCAGTATCTTCGTTATCCACTTTGAAGGTTTCGGTTGCTTGTCTGCCATAGCTCGAAGTCCAGTTTCATTTTAAACAGAAAATTTTTAGTTGAACGGTGAGTTTGGGCAGGGTTGCTATCAGGCTGGTTATCTTCCTAAAAGACGGCGCAGCACGAGCTAATTATTGTGCACCATGCTGCGTCTGCCAAGTCTTTTTGGAAGATAGCAACCCTGGTCCACTCATTTACGATGGCCCTGAAACGTGGTGGCACATGGATACGTAGAGGAAGTATTCATCAATGCAAAACATTTTGCCGATTATAATATATGTTTTGATGCAGAAGTCAGCAAAGAGAGGACAAGCAAAGAGGTCAGCAAAGAGGTCAGCAAAGAGGTCAGCAAAGAGGTCAGCAAAGAGGTCAGCAAAGAGGTCAGCAAAGAGGTCAGCAAAGAGGACAACAGCAGAGAGGACAACAGCAGAGAGGACAGCAAAGTATGGTGGGGCATCTTTTCCCAATTTTATGCGTTTTTTAACTAGGTCGCGAGCAACTGGGTCAGCGCAGACTGGGTCAGCGCAGACTGGGCCACCAGCGACTCGGTCAGCGACTGGGCCACCAGCGACTCGGTCAGCGACTGGGCCACCAGCGACTCGGTCAGCGACTGGGCCACCAGCGACCCATGAGTTTGGAGAATTTGTAGTCATTTTTTCCAATTTGAAATGGATTCAGGTGATGAAGTTTAGTGGAAATAGTTCATTGCCAGCTTCCAAAAGGTATCAATATGATACCGATGCTTCATATAATGAAGTCGAAAAGTATTCTGATGAATTACAATGGCGCGTGTTCATGCATGTCGAAATCGCCCCTATTATAGAGGCAGTAAATGAAGAAGATGAGGGACGTATACTGGAAGAAGTTAAAAAATTGTCTGAAAGATATGTGCCATATGGTTTTATTGCAATCACACAGAAAGAAGGAATTAAATATATCTCACAGGAAGATGCTGAATATATCAGGAAAAAGCTTGTTGATTCCATCAAAGTCGATTGCATTAATGAGGACATGGATCCGGTTGAAATGGAAGCTTGGGAAAATCTCTCTATCGAAGATCTGAGCAGTGTCATAAGATTTGGAGAACCTGCTACACTAGATGGAGGGAAAAGACGCAGTACAAGATGTTATACCACAAAAACATTGATGAACATATTGAAGACAAACGTAAGGAATGAAAAGGTAAGGCTACCAGATCCACTAAATCCCGTGTACGAGTCCCCTCTGGAAGAAATTGATATCATCTTATCACGTGTATCACAATATACAATAAGATTGCTAGAGTCCAGTTCGATTGCGGTAATAAGACACATTGATGTTAATGTATGCATTTCCAAGGTTGCTGCAATACTACATTGCAAGGATTTGTTTTACAATGACCAAAACATCGGAAAACAGATAATTAAAGAATTTAAGGTATCTAAATTGGATAGCCGAGTATTAACTTATTCTGAAATTTCACCGTTAATTATGTGCATACGCGTGTATAGTCCATATACAACTCTACAAATAATTCGCCGAATGTCTGACTGGACTACATGGCAAAAAATCTTCTGGAGTGGCACTCCAGTAGTCACTCGAGAAGAAGGGGTTTTAGAAAACGGTCACACTGATGGCTGAACTTTGGATTCTGCCGCACTGACTTCAGTGTCTGCGCGCACACCACAACACCTGCATTCCTAAAATAATTAGGGTTCGTACGGTAAGTTAGCATGCCTGTCTGACAAGCTTAGAAGTGTGTTGTAAAGTTGATTTCTGCGACGAAGAGCAGCCATTCAGGCCCGACACGCTCGCGGGCATCGTGGAGGAGCGGGTGGAAGAGGAGGACATCTGAGCAGGATTGCTATCTTCCTAAAAGACTTGGCAGACGCTGCAGGAGCTAAATGTTTTGCACCATGCAGCGTCTGCCAAGTCTTTCAAGAAGATAGCAACCCTGTGTGCGATGGCTCTTTGGCAGCGGTCTGTTGTTCGTGGCAAGATGTCCAGGACACCAGATACCAGGGCCGTCAAGTATTCTTCGTGCTCCCCTGGCTCGGCCCCAGGGCTATCTTCTTGAAAGACTTGGCAGACGCTGCAGGGGCTAAATGTTTTGCATCATGCAGCGTCTGCCAAGTCTTTCAAGAAGATAGCAACCCTGCTCGGCCCCGATGTCAAGCAGGCAGCGACCGACTGGTGTTTTTCATGGCTGTTGCTCAGATCTTCCACTGGATGAAATGAGATGTGCTAGCTAAAAATGCCGTATTGCTGCTGCAGCTGCTATCTCTTGTAAATGCGGGGTGATCGTTGTCCAGGAGCTCAATCACGGCCGACTGCGCGGCTCGTGAAGAACGCAGACTAGGACACTACACAGAAGCAACAAGGACACGACAAGGACGACAAAAAGGTCATCACCGTCTCGGGCCGTCATTCATCGCTTTATATTAATAATCCATGACGGTGCGAAACAAATTTGGAGGTTCTTTTGTATCAGTAGCCGCTGCTTCGGACCGAAACTGAGTTTTGGCAAAAGGAGAAGAAGCAGTAGATCTAAGATCTATACTCTTGTTCGAAAATGTGGGTTTCGTCCCGAGCCCTGAATCAGTCTCACTTCTCACGGTTCTCCTTTGTTCAGAGGATTGCCCATCCTTCAAAGTCTGTGGGAACGTTAACTGCAAAATGCCATGGTTTCTTGTAGTAGTCGATGTGCGTTTGCGCCCTTCGTCGGCACCATGTTCCCTATCTGTGAGGAGAGTTTCAATCCGTGACGTTTTTGACGATTCTGAGGTTTGTGGCGGTGGTAGTGGCAATTTGACCGTGTGTTTGCTTGTAGGATAAGCTGATATACGCCAAGGGTGGTTACTAGTACGGTGATTTATATACCTATTTTGAAAACACACAAACCAGATGCTGATTTTTGTGTTATTCTCGCTTACTGATATATCAAGACTTCCTTCATCGGACAGTGATACATTCATGATACTGAGTGTCCGCATACTCACCTTCCAAAATAATTCCACATCCTTACTGTAGGGGTTAGGTGGCATTCTAAGGATTGCCAGCGTCTTTCTGTTTAAAATTCCGAACACAGGAGTTAAAGGTACCTCCAAGGTGCGTACACCGGCTTCCCACACAAAACGTGTACCATTAGAAAGTACCAGGTTTCCGTCTGATTGCAGGTGCAGCTTATGCATTTCATTTGGTGATGAAAGTGTGTCAATAGATTTGTTCAGTAACACGTTAAAGTTTTCAACTCTTGCCGTTCGGGGGAGTGTTACACGACGTTTTCGGGCATGGTCGAAGCAATAGAAGAAGACGAGGTTAATGTTATTATTTATCTTATCAAGAAGCTCAATACTGCCATCTTGGTTTAAATCTATCGAGTCTATGTTTTTGATGTGGGGCATGATGCTTCGAAATGACCAGATTATGCTTTGATTTTTGGTTGTGTGACATTTTATGACCACCAAGTCCCGTGTCCCATCCGCAGGAAGAACTGGAACAATCTCTAATTTGAAAGTAGTTTGGGGAGGATGTGCCTTGATTATTTCATGGGCTGATGATTGATAAAGTATCACACCTGCATTGTACAAGGTGAGTTGCCCTGTCTCCTGAGAGAGCTTTAGAGAAGTGGATCCCTTGCGCAATTCATCTTTGGAAGAGTCCAGTATGACCTTGTGTTGTGCTGCACTCGACTGGGCGGATTGAGGTGAGGTTGAGTTGCGGGAATCATATGTGGATCCTTTTGAACTAGGAGTACGAGCGGGGGATGGTATCTGTGTAGGGGACGAACTGAAAAGGGAACTTAAACTTTGGCGTGGCGAACGTTGAGTGGGAGTGGGTGGTGGTGTGGGTGGAGCTGGTCTAACAGGGATTAAAGCTTTTCCAGTTGCATTTTGCGTGTCACGGGTTATTCGACCTTTTTGAACGGCTCCTTTTGTTGTGTTAGTAGCTCTAGGTTGTTGGGGATTTCCCGCAGCTTTGCGCACGGGCCATCGTGTTCCATTTTCCGTGTTTTTGGTTGTTTGATCATTTTTAAAGGGGCCTGCTGGTCTGTTTGCAGCTTTAGGTTGTTGGGGCTTTCTCGCAGCTTCGACCAAGGTCTTATTTTGGGTTGACGGCTGGGAAACCTTTTTTTTTCCAGTTGCATTTTGCGCTTTTTTGGTTGTTTGATCCTTTTCAAGGGTTCCTTCTGTTGTGTTTGTAGCTTTAGGTTGTTTGGGAATTCCCGCAGATTTGCTTGGTTTTCCATTTTGGGTTGACGGCTGGGAAACCTTTTTTTTTCCAGTTGCATTTTGCGCTTTTTTGGTTGTTTGATCCTTTTCAAGGGTTCCTTCTGTTGTGTTTGTAGCTTTAGGTTGTTGGGGAATTCCCGCAGCTTTGCTTGGTTTTCCATTTTGCATAAACGGCTGATCTCTTTCAGAATTATGCATGCCCACGTTTTTTCCAGTTGCATTTTGCGTGTTTTGTGGTCCTTGATTGCGTCGAGTTTGTGACAAGGGCGGGGAGCTTCGGACTTGGTGGCTTTCCTTTATTTGCTGGGTTACTTTCTGCAAGAGTTCCACTGGAAATACATAACATTCGAGCTTGCAACCATATTCTTTCATCTGTATCCATATCATGTACGTTGCATGGTCTCCCAGTAGCAACTCTTCAGTAAACGAAGGGAACACGTGATCTGTGTATGTGAAAGATGATAAATACACCTTATTCGGCGTGAAGGACCATGAAAATTCAAAATCATGTGACCGCATTAAATTTTTTTTGAAGTAGTCGAGACCTTTCTTATGAAATGTGGCCACATCAACATCACGGATAATGCACATTGTTTGATAGGTTGGTGTGCAGAAGTTTTCAGTCTTCCTCCGATCAGCGTATTCTAGTATAGTCGCGTGTATGTTTGCATCGGGGTGCAACCCAACCTCGATACCAGCCAAATTAACTTGAAGTTTACGCCTATCATATGTGTGGTACGTAAGTTCAGGAACGTGGGATCTCTGAATTTTTAGAACGATATTTTTTGAAGAATCACATCTATTCGTGGCAACGGCATTCGCAGTGTTAACTCGGAAGTCTTTCCCAAAGTCAGTCGGTTTCATCCCATCAATCCTTACCATGGTTATGATAAATAAATACAGCACTCTGAAATGATGACCTGGGGTGGGGGAAAGGTTTGAGTTGGCGAGGTTGGGAGCAGGGTGAACTTTGGGTCGTTTTCTGGCGACTTGTCAATCGCCCTGCACCCTGGTTGGGAGGGCTTCTGCCCATTTAAGACATCTGAGATTCGTTAAAATCCCGGTTTGTGACCCCATGATCTTTTATCACTTTCGCAAATATATAATCTATAATGGCTTCTTTTGTGAAATGGTTTTCTGCAAACTCTACTGAGTTTTGTGCGATCTTGCTAGCCTCATCCTCATTCTCTTTAAGACTGTCAAATTTATCGATAAGTTCTTTTACGCTTCTAAATGAGACCACACTGTTCTCAAAACCGTCGAAATCGTAAAACCAAGACCTTAAATCAGAACGATGAAGAAATATGCATGAATTGTAAGTCATCTCGTATGGAAGCCTCCATGGTGTAGCAAATCCATCCATGTCCAAAATGAATTTATATTTACTTTGTTCGACCATGGACATCTGCTTGACAGTCCTGAAGTCAGGCCAGGATTTCCTGATTTCATCGATATCTGACCAGGTTAACCTGTCAGACTCGAAGATGGTACTGGTTGTTAGTTCTGTTATACCGACATCGAGGAATTCGCCATTTTTATAGTTATCTTGTAGTCCTTTGAGAATATGAAGCCTATCATTCTTATCTATGTCATTGGGGAAACACGATGTATTTCGCCCCCTGAAAACCATTTTATCATGTTTGTCTTCCCATTCGGTGTGTGGCTTACCATTGTACAGCGCGCGGCATTTGTCACCAAATGGTTTTTTTGTCGCGAATTCCCATACATCTGGATAAGGCAAACATAAATCACAGTGGTTATCAGAAGTGCTGAATGAAAATATAGGAAATATATCGCTGCATTTATATCGTGTATCAATCCCGAGATCCTTGCCCGGGCATCGTGAGTATATAATCGTATTGCAATCACGCAATACAATAGGATTATCAAAATAGTTTACAAAAATGACAAAGTCATCGTCCCGTAGCTTTTCTGCGTGCTTCAGATAGGTCTCATTAAACATGTTCACCAACGTGCTCTGGTAAAAGTCGAAATTCTCCCACCATTTGTCCCAATACCACATGACGCAACCCATGAAGATGTAATGTTTCTCCTGTCCAGAAAGCTCGTGGTAAGATTCTTCGCAATTTTCTTTCGAATGACATTCGCCCTGTTGGTTTCTTCTGATTGCTTCGACCTTTTTTCGAGCAATATCAACAAATAAGTTTGGGTGCATGCTCATTAGACGTGCAACATCAATCTGAACTGTAGTAATGTTGCAAATAACAGTTGCCTTTACAACGTTGTCATCTTTTTTATGAGAAAATACCATCCCAAAACCGGGATACTTGAAAAGGAAGTCGCAGGTATTGGACACTTTTGTCCGATCTGCATTATTTAAATACATGGACTGTAAAGTATCCTTAAGAACCTCGAGTTGTTTTTCGTCAAATACCTTTCCTATCGTTTTATATTTGATACAATCACCATTACTGTGTTGTGTTGACTGATCCAATGTGCTGCTAGTAGTAGCTGTAGCCGAGGCTGTAGTTGTAGTTGTAGTTGTAGTTGTAGTTGTAGTTGAGCTTTCGTCACTCACTGAGTGTGTCCGTTTTCTATTGGGTCGACGTCTTGTGTCAAATCCGGATCCGTCCATGCTTTCTACACGGCGGGGTGTATACTTTTCATTTAGAATTCTTCTTGGGCTTATTACTCCAGGCAGGCTTGCTATTTTCCTAAAAGACTTGGCAGCAGGCTGCAGGAGCTAAATGTTTTCACCATGCAGCGTCTGCCAAGTCTTTTAGGACGATAGCAACCCTGATACATTTTGCGACTTTCAGTAACTCGCTCCTCAGCACCGTGCACCATTACCCTTAGCGAACCTGCGGCGGCGTTTGCGCCTTGAAAGTCCCCGCGCTGTTTGCAACCACGTAAATCCACGGCATCTTCAGGTTATGAAACTTCTTCTTGACCACGCTCTCCGAGAACTTGCTCCCACCAAACGCGAGCACGACAGCCCGCTCGCAGTAGTCCGCCACGTGGAGTGCTTGGTAGTCCGCAAGCACGGTCTCGTCTGACTCCCGCTCCTCGGCGCTCAGCTCCTTGAGCCACTCCCAGGTTTGAACGGACGCAAAAAGCTGTGACCGGGCTTTTCTGGCATGTGTGTCCATGTTGCGCTTCGCCTCTACCAGCACAACAACATCACGCCCATCGTGGCAGCCCACGACCAGGCCGTCGAGGTCACCGACCCCGACCGTGCTCTGGTATGTGTACCGGGTGTCAAAGATGACTTGACCATCCTCCAGCAGCTCGGCCACCGCACGCGCCACCCCCTCCTCGATAAGGTGGTCGTCAGTATCATCAGTATCATCAGTATCATCCGTATCACGGTAGCCTTGCATATGCCTTAACTGCTCATAGTTGTCCTTCTTGGCATCCTGCTCCTTCAGGCGCTTCTCCACAAGGTCGTTGGCCCGTCGCTGCTCCAAGGCTAATGCCATCAGGCTCTGGTTCGTCCGGCGGCTGTTCGCAACGTCTTGCTCGCCGAAGACGTCCAACATGTTCGCCTTTTCCATGGCGGCGAAGCCGAAGCGCACTCGCAGGTAGAGAGGGCTTCTCGATTCGTGCCCAGGTGGTCGATAGCGATCGTCACTGTAACAGAGAAACCTTTTATGCAGGGTGCGGGGCGATTAACAAATCGCCCCGCACCCTGCTTTTATGCGACAATTCACTTTTGACGACCGAGACAGCGCGGCCGAACGAAACCTTTAGATCCTTTTTTTATTCGTCTGTGAGCCTGACTCAGCGGCGCAGAACGACTGCGGGCCACGCTAACCGAAAGCCACGAGATCACCATTGGGCCAGATCAGTAGTACGGTGGGGGACCACGTGCGAACCCCTGGTGACGATCTGTACCAATTTTCCTGCGCGGGCACATGCCTGCGGTGCACTACAGCAGACACCCTACCGGGGTTTGCGGATGCGAGGATGAGGATGAGGATGAGGGCGGGAGGGGGGGCGGGGCGAGGCCAGGCCAGGCCAGGGAACCGATGCCCAGCCTGCTGATGACTGAGTGGCCAGCCTGGAACGAACGTGCGGGACAGAGTGGGTGAGCGGAGGTACGGTAGGTTGCGCTACTGCTGCTGCGGTTCCGTTCCATTCGCCCGGCCGATTCCCCGCTGCTGTGTGTAATCGATCAAAGTGCGGGCAAGCAAAGGTAGACGCGCGTGTATGTGCGTGTGTGTGCGTGTGCGTGTAGTAAGTGTCGTACAAGATATGCACGGTCTGAAGTCCAGGCCCGCCCCGCCCACCGACCCTGCTGGATCCGTAGCCGGCCAACGAATGTACGTTCGTTTTGTGCACGCTAGGACAGGTCCATGGCGGCAACCCAGCGCGCGGCTGGCGACGCGCACATCGAAGATGCATGCGAGCACTAGGGTTTAGGCAATTCATTCGCAAGCAGTGGCACGGATCGTTCATACCATGGTGAAAACCGCCCATCCCATCAGCACTGGGCACGGAAGCACCATTGGGCCAGATCAGTAGTACGGTGGGGGACCACGTGCGAACCCCTGGTGACGATCTGTACCAATTTTCCTGCGCGGGCACATGCCTGCGGTGCACTACAGCAGACACCCTACCGGGGTTTGCGGATGCGAGGATGAGGATGAGGATGAGGGCGGGAGGGGGGGCGGGGCGAGGCCAGGCCAGGCCAGGGAACCGATGCCCAGCCTGCTGATGACTGAGTGGCCAGCCTGGAACGAACGTGCGGGACAGAGTGGGTGAGCGGAGGTACGGTAGGTTGCGCTACTGCCGCTGCGGTTCCGTTCCATTCGCCCGGCCGATTCCCCGCTGCTGTGTGTAATCGATCAAAGTGCGGGCAAGCAAAGGTAGACGCGCGTGTATGTGCGTGTGTGTGCGTGTGCGTGTAGTAAGTGTCGTACAAGATATGCACGGTCTGAAGTCCAGGCCCGCCCCGCCCACCGACCCTGCTGGATCCGTAGCCGGCCAACGAATGTACGTTCGTTTTGTGCACGCTAGGACAGGTCCATGGCGGCAACCCAGCGCGCGGCTGGCGACGCGCACATCGAAGATGCATGCGAGCACTAGGGTTTAGGCAATTCATTCGCAAGCAGTGGCATGGATCGTTCATACCATGGTGAAAACCGCCCGTCCCATCAGCACTGGGCACGTAAGCACCATTGGGCCAGATCAGTAGTACGGTGGGGGACCACGTGCGAACCCCTGGTGACGATCTGTACCAATTTTCCTGCGCGGGCACATGCCTGCGGTGCACTACAGCAGACACCCTACCGGGGTTTGCGGATGCGAGGATGAGGATGAGGATGAGGGCGGGAGGGGGGGCGGGGCGAGGCCAGGCCAGGCCAGGGAACCGATGCCCAGCCTGCTGATGACTGAGTGGCCAGCCTGGAACGAACGTGCGGGACAGAGTGGGTGAGCGGAGGTACGGTAGGTTGCGCTACTGCATGCTGCTGCGGTTCCGTTCCATTCGCCCGGCCGATTCCCCGCTGCTGTGTGTAATCGATCAAAGCGCGGGCAAGCAAAGGTAGACGCGCGTGTATGTGCGTGTGTGTGCGTGTGCGTGTAGTAAGTGTCGTACAAGATATGCACGGTCTGAAGTCCAGGCCCGCCCCGCCCACCGACCCTGCTGGATCCGTAGCCGGCCAACGAATGTACGTTCGTTTTGTGCACGCTAGGACAGGTCCATGGCGGCAACCCAGCGCGCGGCTGGCGACGCGCACATCGAAGATGCATGCGAGCACTAGGCTTTAGGCAATTCATTCGCAAGCAGTGGCACGGATCGTTCATACCATGGTGAAAACCGCCCATCCCATCAGCACTGGGCACGGAAGCACCATTGGGCCAGATCAGTAGTACGGTGGGGGACCACGTGCGAACCCCTGGTGACGATCTGTACCAATTTTCCTGCGCGGGCACATGCCTGCGGTGCACTACAGCAGACACCCTACCGGGGTTTGCGGATGCGAGGATGAGGATGAGGATGAGGGCGGGAGGGGGGGCGGGGCGAGGCCAGGCCAGGCCAGGGAACCGATGCCCAGCCTGCTGATGACTGAGTGGCCAGCCTGGAACGAACGTGCGGGACAGAGTGGGTGAGCGGAGGTACGGTAGGTTGCGCTACTGCTGCTGCGGTTCCGTTCCATTCGCCCGGCCGATTCCCCGCTGCTGTGTGTAATCGATCAAAGCGCGGGCAAGCAAAGGTAGACGCGCGTGTATGTGCGTGTGTGTGCGTGTGCGTGTAGTAAGTGTCGTACAAGATATGCACGGTCTGAAGTCCAGGCCCGCCCCGCCCACCGACCCTGCTGGATCCGTAGCCGGCCAACGAATGTACGTTCGTTTTGTGCACGCTAGGACAGGTCCATGGCGGCAACCCAGCGTGCGGCTGGCGACGCGCACATCGAAGATGCATGCGAGCACTAGGCTTTAGGCAATTCATTCGCAAGCAGTGGCACGGATCGTTCATACCATGGTGAAAACCGCCCATCCCATCAGCACTGGGCACGGAAGCACCATTGGGCCAGATCAGTAGTACGGTGGGGGACCACGTGCGACCCCCTGGTGACGATCTGTACCAATTTTCCTGCGCGGGCACATGCCTGCGGTGCACTACAGCAGACACCCTACCGGGGTTTGCGGATGCGAGGATGAGGATGAGGATGAGGGCGGGAGGGGGGGCGGGGCGAGGCCAGGCCAGGCCAGGGAACCGATGCCCAGCCTGCTGATGACTGAGTGGCCAGCCTGGAACGAACGTGCGGGACAGAGTGGGTGAGCGGAGGTACGGTAGGTTGCGCTACTGCTGCTGCGGTTCCGTTCCATTCGCCCGGCCGATTCCCCGCTGCTGTGTGTAATCGATCAAAGCGCGGGCAAGCAAAGGTAGACGCGCGTGTATGTGCGTGTGTGTGCGTGTGCGTGTAGTAAGTGTCGTACAAGATATGCACGGTCTGAAGTCCAGGCCCGCCCCGCCCACCGACCCTGCTGGATCCGTAGCCGGCCAACGAATGTACGTTCGTTTTGTGCACGCTAGGACAGGTCCATGGCGGCAACCCAGCGCGCGGCTGGCGACGTGCACATCGAAGATGCATGCGAGCACTCGGGTTTAGGCAATTCATTCGCAAGCAGTGGCATGGATCGTTCATACCATGGTGAAAACCGCCCATCCCATCAGCACTGGGCACGTAAGCACCATTGGGCCAGATCAGTAGTACGGTGGGGGACCACGTGCGAACCCCTGGTGACGATCTGTACCAATTTTCCTGCGCGGGCACATGCCTGCGGTGCACTACAGCAGACACCCTACCGGGGTTTGCGGATGCGAGGATGAGGATGAGGATGAGGGCGGGAGGGGGGGCGGGGCGAGGCCAGGCCAGGCCAGGGAACCGATGCCCAGCCTGCTGATGACTGAGTGGCCAGCCTGGAACGAACGTGCGGGACAGAGTGGGTGAGCGGAGGTACGGTAGGTTGCGCTACTGCTGCTGCGGTTCCGTTCCATTCGCCCGGCCGATTCCCCGCTGCTGTGTGTAATCGATCAAAGCGCGGGCAAGCAAAGGTAGACGCGCGTGTATGTGCGTGTGTGTGCGTGTGCGTGTAGTAAGTGTCGTACAAGATATGCACGGTCTGAAGTCCAGGCCCGCCCCGCCCACCGACCCTGCTGGATCCGTAGCCGGCCAACGAATGTACGTTCGTTTTGTGCACGCTAGGACAGGTCCATGGCGGCAACCCAGCGCGCGGCTGGCGACGCGCACATCGAAGATGCATGCGAGCACTAGGGTTTAGGCAATTCATTCGCAAGCAGTGGCATGGATCGTTCATACCATGGTGAAAACCGCCCATCCCATCCGCACTGGGCACGTAAGCACCATTGGGCCAGATCAGTAGTACGGTGGGGGACCACGTGCGAACCCCTGGTGACGATCTGTACCAATTTTCCTGCGCGGGCACATGCCTGCGGTGCACTACAGCAGACACCCTACCGGGGTTTGCGGATGCGAGGATGAGGATGAGGATGAGGGCGGGAGGGGGGGCGGGGCGAGGCCAGGCCAGGCCAGGGAACCGATGCCCAGCCTGCTGATGACTGAGTGGCCAGCCTGGAACGAACGTGCGGGACAGAGTGGGTGAGCGGAGGTACGGTAGGTTGCGCTACTGCCGCTGCGGTTCCGTTCCATTCGCCCGGCCGATTCCCCGCTGCTGTGTGTAATCGATCAAAGCGCGGGCAAGCAAAGGTAGACGCGCGTGTATGTGCGTGTGTGTGCGTGTGCGTGTAGTAAGTGTCGTACAAGATATGCACGGTCTGAAGTCCAGGCCCGCCCCGCCCACCGACCCTGCTGGATCCGTAGCCGGCCAACGAATGTACGTTCGTTTTGTGCACGCTAGGACAGGTCCATGGCGGCAACCCAGCGCGCGGCTGGCGACGCGCACATCGAAGATGCATGCGAGCACTCGGGTTTAGGCAATTCATTCGCAAGCAGTGGCATGGATCGTTCATACCATGGTGAAAACCGCCCATCCCATCAGCACTGGGCACGGAAGCACCATTGGGCCAGATCAGTAGTACGGTGGGGGACCACGTGCGAACCCCTGGTGACGATCTGTACCAATTTTCCTGCGCGGGCACATGCCTGCGGTGCACTACAGCAGACACCCTACCGGGGTTTGCGGATGCGAGGATGAGGATGAGGATGAGGGCGGGAGGGGGGGCGGGGCGAGGCCAGGCCAGGCCAGGGAACCGATGCCCAGCCTGCTGATGACTGAGTGGCCAGCCTGGAACGAACGTGCGGGACAGAGTGGGTGAGCGGAGGTACGGTAGGTTGCGCTACTGCTGCTGCGGTTCCGTTCCATTCGCCCGGCCGATTCCCCGCTGCTGTGTGTAATCGATCAAAGCGCGGGCAAGCAAAGGTAGACGCGCGTGTATGTGCGTGTGTGTGCGTGTGCGTGTAGTAAGTGTCGTACAAGATATGCACGGTCTGAAGTCCAGGCCCGCCCCGCCCACCGACCCTGCTGGATCCGTAGCCGGCCAACGAATGTACGTTCGTTTTGTGCACGCTAGGACAGGTCCATGGCGGCAACCCAGCGCGCGGCTGGCGACGCGCACATCGAAGATGCATGCGAGCACTAGGGTTTAGGCAATTCATTCGCAAGCAGTGGCATGGATCGTTCATACCATGGTGAAAACCGCCCATCCCATCCGCACTGGGCACGTAAGCACCATTGGGCCAGATCAGTAGTACGGTGGGGGACCACGTGCGAACTCCTGGTGACGATCTGTACCAATTTTCCTGCGCGGGCACATGCCTGCGGTGCACTACAGCAGACACCCTACCGGGGTTTGCGGATGCGAGGATGAGGATGAGGATGAGGGCGGGAGGGGGGGCGGGGCGAGGCCAGGCCAGGCCAGGGAACCGATGCCCAGCCTGCTGATGACTGAGTGGCCAGCCTGGAACGAACGTGCGGGACAGAGTGGGTGAGCGGAGGTACGGTAGGTTGCGCTACTGCTGCTGCGGTTCCGTTCCA
This sequence comes from Pleodorina starrii, assembly GCA_030267565.1. NCBI lineage: Eukaryota > Viridiplantae > Chlorophyta > Chlorophyceae > Chlamydomonadales > Volvocaceae > Pleodorina > Pleodorina starrii. The sequence goes on from BRXU01000052.1 coordinate 61,077, forward strand.
TTCGCCCGGCCGATTCCCCGCTGCTGTGTGTAATCGATCAAAGCGCGGGCAAGCAAAGGTAGACGCGCGTGTATGTGCGTGTGTGTGCGTGTGCGTGTAGTAAGTGTCGTACAAGATATGCACGGTCTGAAGTCCAGGCCCGCCCCGCCCACCGACCCTGCTGGATCCGTAGCCGGCCAACGAATGTACGTTCGTTTTGTGCACGCTAGGACAGGTCCATGGCGGCAACCCAGCGCGCGGCTGGCGACGCGCACATCGAAGATGCATGCGAGCACTAGGCTTTAGGCAATTCATTCGCAAGCAGTGGCACGGATCGTTCATACCATGGTGAAAACCGCCCATCCCATCAGCACTGGGCACGGAAGCACCATTGGGCCAGATCAGTAGTACGGTGGGGGACCACGTGCGAACCCCTGGTGACGATCTGTACCAATTTTCCTGCGCGGGCACATGCCTGCGGTGCACTACAGCAGACACCCTACCGGGGTTTGCGGATGCGAGGATGAGGATGAGGATGAGGGCGGGAGGGGGGGCGGGGCGAGGCCAGGCCAGGCCAGGGAACCGATGCCCAGCCTGCTGATGACTGAGTGGCCAGCCTGGAACGAACGTGCGGGACAGAGTGGGTGAGCGGAGGTACGGTAGGTTGCGCTACTGCTGCTGCGGTTCCGTTCCATTCGCCCGGCCGATTCCCCGCTGCTGTGTGTAATCGATCAAAGCGCGGGCAAGCAAAGGTAGACGCGCGTGTATGTGCGTGTGTGTGCGTGTGCGTGTAGTAAGTGTCGTACAAGATATGCACGGTCTGAAGTCCAGGCCCGCCCCGCCCACCGACCCTGCTGGATCCGTAGCCGGCCAACGAATGTACGTTCGTTTTGTGCACGCTAGGACAGGTCCATGGCGGCAACCCAGCGCGCGGCTGGCGACGCGCACATCGAAGATGCATGCGAGCACTCGGGTTTAGGCAATTCATTCGCAAGCAGTGGCATGGATCGTTCATACCATGGTGAAAACCGCCCATCCCATCAGCACTGGGCACGTAAGCACCATTGGGCCAGATCAGTAGTACGGTGGGGGACCACGTGCGAACCCCTGGTGACGATCTGTACCAATTTTCCTGCGCGGGCACATGCCTGCGGTGCACTACAGCAGACACCCTACCGGGGTTTGCGGATGCGAGGATGAGGATGAGGATGAGGGCGGGAGGGGGGGCGGGGCGAGGCCAGGCCAGGCCAGGGAACCGATGCCCAGCCTGCTGATGACTGAGTGGCCAGCCTGGAACGAACGTGCGGGACAGAGTGGGTGAGCGGAGGTACGGTAGGTTGCGCTACTGCTGCTGCGGTTCCGTTCCATTCGCCCGGCCGATTCCCCGCTGCTGTGTGTAATCGATCAAAGTGCGGGCAAGCAAAGGTAGACGCGCGTGTATGTGCGTGTGTGTGCGTGTGCGTGTAGTAAGTGTCGTACAAGATATGCACGGTCTGAAGTCCAGGCCCGCCCCGCCCACCGACCCTGCTGGATCCGTAGCCGGCCAACGAATGTACGTTCGTTTTGTGCACGCTAGGACAGGTCCATGGCGGCAACCCAGCGCGCGGCTGGCGACGCGCACATCGAAGATGCATGCGAGCACTCGGGTTTTGGCAATTCATTCGCAAGCTGTGGCATGGATCGTTCATACCATGGTGAAAACCGCCCATCCCATCAGCACTGGGCACGTAAGCACCATTGGGCCAGATCAGTAGTACGGTGGGGGACCACGTGCGAACCCCTGGTGACGATCTGTACCAATTTTCCTGCGCGGGCACATGCCTGCGGTGCACTACAGCAGACACCCTACCGGGGTTTGCGGATGCGAGGATGAGGATGAGGGCGGGAGGGGGGGCGGGGCGAGGCCAGGCCAGGCCAGGGAACCGATGCCCAGCCTGCTGATGACTGAGTGGCCAGCCTGGAACGAACGTGCGGGACAGAGTGGGTGAGCGGAGGTACGGTAGGTTGCGCTACTGCTGCTGCGGTTCCGTTCCATTCGCCCGGCCGATTCCCCGCTGCTGTGTGTAATCGATCAAAGCGCGGGCAAGCAAAGGTAGACGCGCGTGTATGTGCGTGTGTGTGCGTGTGCGTGTAGTAAGTGTCGTACAAGATATGCACGGTCTGAAGTCCAGGCCCGCCCCGCCCACCGACCCTGCTGGATCCGTAGCCGGCCAACGAATGTACGTTCGTTTTGTGCACGCTAGGACAGGTCCATGGCGGCAACCCAGCGTGCGGCTGGCGACGCGCACATCGAAGATGCATGCGAGCACTCGGGTTTAGGCAATTCATTCGCAAGTAGTGGCATGGATCGTTCATACCATGGTGAAAACCGCCCATCCCATCAGCACTGGGCACGTAAGCACCATTGGGCCAGATCAGTAGTACGGTGGGGGACCACGTGCGAACCCCTGGTGACGATCTGTACCAATTTTCCTGCGCGGGCACATGCCTGCGGTGCACTACAGCAGACACCCTACCGGGGTTTGCGGATGCGAGGATGAGGATGAGGATGAGGGCGGGAGGGGGGGCGGGGCGAGGCCAGGCCAGGCCAGGGAACCGATGCCCAGCCTGCTGATGACTGAGTGGCCAGCCTGGAACGAACGTGCGGGACAGAGTGGGTGAGCGGAGGTACGGTAGGTTGTGCTACTGCCGCTGCGGTTCCGTTCCATTCGCCCGGCCGATTCCCCGCTGCTGTGTGTAATCGATCAAAGTGCGGGCAAGCAAAGGTAGACGCGCGTGTATGTGCGTGTGTGTGCGTGTGCGTGTAGTAAGTGTCGTACAAGATATGCACGGTCTGAAGTCCAGGCCCGCCCCGCCCACCGACCCTGCTGGATCCGTAGCCGGCCAACGAATGTACGTTCGTTTTGTGCACGCTAGGACAGGTCCATGGCGGCAACCCAGCGCGCGGCTGGCGACGCGCACATCGAAGATGCATGCGAGCACTAGGGTTTAGGCAATTCATTCGCAAGCAGTGGCATGGATCGTTCATACCATGGTGAAAACCGCCCGTCCCATCAGCACTGGGCACGTAAGCACCATTGGGCCAGATCAGTAGTACGGTGGGGGACCACGTGCGAACCCCTGGTGACGATCTGTACCAATTTTCCTGCGCGGGCACATGCCTGCGGTGCACTACAGCAGACACCCTACCGGGGTTTGCGGATGCGAGGATGAGGATGAGGATGAGGGCGGGAGGGGGGGCGGGGCGAGGCCAGGCCAGGCCAGGGAACCGATGCCCAGCCTGCTGATGACTGAGTGGCCAGCCTGGAACGAACGTGCGGGACAGAGTGGGTGAGCGGAGGTACGGTAGGTTGCGCTACTGCTGCTGCGGTTCCGTTCCATTCGCCCGGCCGATTCCCCGCTGCTGTGTGTAATCGATCAAAGCGCGGGCAAGCAAAGGTAGACGCGCGTGTATGTGCGTGTGTGTGCGTGTGCGTGTAGTAAGTGTCGTACAAGATATGCACGGTCTGAAGTCCAGGCCCGCCCCGCCCACCGACCCTGCTGGATCCGTAGCCGGCCAACGAATGTACGTTCGTTTTGTGCACGCTAGGACAGGTCCATGGCGGCAACCCAGCGCGCGGCTGGCGACGTGCACATCGAAGATGCATGCGAGCACTAGGCTTTAGGCAATTCATTCGCAAGCAGTGGCATGGATCGTTCATACCATGGTGAAAACCGCCCATCCCATCCGCACTGGGCACGTAAGCACCATTGGGCCAGATCAGTAGTACGGTGGGGGACCACGTGCGAACCCCTGGTGACGATCTGTACCAATTTTCCTGCGCGGGCACATGCCTGCGGTGCACTACAGCAGACACCCTACCGGGGTTTGCGGATGCGAGGATGAGGATGAGGATGAGGGCGGGAGGGGGGGCGGGGCGAGGCCAGGCCAGGCCAGGGAACCGATGCCCAGCCTGCTGATGACTGAGTGGCCAGCCTGGAACGAACGTGCGGGACAGAGTGGGTGAGCGGAGGTACGGTAGGTTGCGCTACTGCTGCTGCGGTTCCGTTCCATTCGCCCGGCCGATTCCCCGCTGCTGTGTGTAATCGATCAAAGCGCGGGCAAGCAAAGGTAGACGCGCGTGTATGTGCGTGTGTGTGCGTGTGCGTGTAGTAAGTGTCGTACAAGATATGCACGGTCTGAAGTCCAGGCCCGCCCCGCCCACCGACCCTGCTGGATCCGTAGCCGGCCAACGAATGTACGTTCGTTTTGTGCACGCTAGGACAGGTCCATGGCGGCAACCCAGCGCGCGGCTGGCGACGCGCACATCGAAGATGCATGCGAGCACTAGGGTTTAGGCAATTCATTCGCAAGCAGTGGCATGGATCGTTCATACCATGGTGAAAACCGCCCGTCCCATCAGCACTGGGCACGTAAGCACCATTGGGCCAGATCAGTAGTACGGTGGGGGACCACGTGCGAACCCCTGGTGACGATCTGTACCAATTTTCCTGCGCGGGCACATGCCTGCGGTGCACTACAGCAGACACCCTACCGGGGTTTGCGGATGCGAGGATGAGGATGAGGATGAGGGCGGGAGGGGGGGCGGGGCGAGGCCAGGCCAGGCCAGGGAACCGATGCCCAGCCTGCTGATGACTGAGTGGCCAGCCTGGAACGAACGTGCGGGACAGAGTGGGTGAGCGGAGGTACGGTAGGTTGCGCTACTGCTGCTGCGGTTCCGTTCCATTCGCCCGGCCGATTCCCCGCTGCTGTGTGTAATCGATCAAAGCGCGGGCAAGCAAAGGTAGACGCGCGTGTATGTGCGTGTGTGTGCGTGTGCGTGTAGTAAGTGTCGTACAAGATATGCACGGTCTGAAGTCCAGGCCCGCCCCGCCCACCGACCCTGCTGGATCCGTAGCCGGCCAACGAATGTACGTTCGTTTTGTGCACGCTAGGACAGGTCCATGGCGGCAACCCAGCGCGCGGCTGGCGACGTGCACATCGAAGATGCATGCGAGCACTAGGCTTTAGGCAATTCATTCGCAAGCAGTGGCATGGATCGTTCATACCATGGTGAAAACCGCCCATCCCATCCGCACTGGGCACGTAAGCACCATTGGGCCAGATCAGTAGTACGGTGGGGGACCACGTGCGAACCCCTGGTGACGATCTGTACCAATTTTCCTGCGCGGGCACATGCCTGCGGTGCACTACAGCAGACACCCTACCGGGGTTTGCGGATGCGAGGATGAGGATGAGGATGAGGGCGGGAGGGGGGGCGGGGCGAGGCCAGGCCAGGCCAGGGAACCGATGCCCAGCCTGCTGATGACTGAGTGGCCAGCCTGGAACGAACGTGCGGGACAGAGTGGGTGAGCGGAGGTACGGTAGGTTGCGCTACTGCTGCTGCGGTTCCGTTCCATTCGCCCGGCCGATTCCCCGCTGCTGTGTGTAATCGATCAAAGCGCGGGCAAGCAAAGGTAGACGCGCGTGTATGTGCGTGTGTGTGCGTGTGCGTGTAGTAAGTGTCGTACAAGATATGCACGGTCTGAAGTCCAGGCCCGCCCCGCCCACCGACCCTGCTGGATCCGTAGCCGGCCAACGAATGTACGTTCGTTTTGTGCACGCTAGGACAGGTCCATGGCGGCAACCCAGCGCGCGGCTGGCGACGCGCACATCGAAGATGCATGCGAGCACTAGGGTTTAGGCAATTCATTCGCAAGCAGTGGCATGGATCGTTCATACCATGGTGAAAACCGCCCATCCCATCCGCACTGGGCACGTAAGCACCATTGGGCCAGATCAGTAGTACGGTGGGGGACCACGTGCGAACCCCTGGTGACGATCTGTACCAATTTTCCTGCGCGGGCACATGCCTGCGGTGCACTACAGCAGACACCCTACCGGGGTTTGCGGATGCGAGGATGAGGATGAGGATGAGGGCGGGAGGGGGGGCGGGGCGAGGCCAGGCCAGGCCAGGGAACCGATGCCCAGCCTGCTGATGACTGAGTGGCCAGCCTGGAACGAACGTGCGGGACAGAGTGGGTGAGCGGAGGTACGGTAGGTTGCGCTACTGCTGCTGCGGTTCCGTTCCATTCGCCCGGCCGATTCCCCGCTGCTGTGTGTAATCGATCAAAGCGCGGGCAAGCAAAGGTAGACGCGCGTGTATGTGCGTGTGTGTGCGTGTGCGTGTAGTAAGTGTCGTACAAGATATGCACGGTCTGAAGTCCAGGCCCGCCCCGCCCACCGACCCTGCTGGATCCGTAGCCGGCCAACGAATGTACGTTCGTTTTGTGCACGCTAGGACAGGTCCATGGCGGCAACCCAGCGCGCGGCTGGCGACGCGCACATCGAAGATGCATGCGAGCACTAGGGTTTAGGCAATTCATTCGCAAGCAGTGGCATGGATCGTTCATACCATGGTGAAAACCGCCCATCCCATCCGCACTGGGCACGTAAGCACCATTGGGCCAGATCAGTAGTACGGTGGGGGACCACGTGCGAACCCCTGGTGACGATCTGTACCAATTTTCCTGCGCGGGCACATGCCTGCGGTGCACTACAGCAGACACCCTACCGGGGTTTGCGGATGCGAGGATGAGGATGAGGATGAGGGCGGGAGGGGGGGCGGGGCGAGGCCAGGCCAGGCCAGGGAACCGATGCCCAGCCTGCTGATGACTGAGTGGCCAGCCTGGAACGAACGTGCGGGACAGAGTGGGTGAGCGGAGGTACGGTAGGTTGCGCTACTGCTGCTGCGGTTCCGTTCCATTCGCCCGGCCGATTCCCCGCTGCTGTGTGTAATCGATCAAAGCGCGGGCAAGCAAAGGTAGACGCGCGTGTATGTGCGTGTGTGTGCGTGTGCGTGTAGTAAGTGTCGTACAAGATATGCACGGTCTGAAGTCCAGGCCCGCCCCGCCCACCGACCCTGCTGGATCCGTAGCCGGCCAACGAATGTACGTTCGTTTTGTGCACGCTAGGACAGGTCCATGGCGGCAACCCAGCGCGCGGCTGGCGACGCGCACATCGAAGATGCATGCGAGCACTAGGGTTTAGGCAATTCATTCGCAAGCAGTGGCATGGATCGTTCATACCATGGTGAAAACCGCCCATCCCATCAGCACTGGGCACGTAAGCACCATTGGGCCAGATCAGTAGTACGGTGGGGGACCACGTGCGAACCCCTGGTGACGATCTGTACCAATTTTCCTGCGCGGGCACATGCCTGCGGTGCACTACAGCAGACACCCTACCGGGGTTTGCGGATGCGAGGATGAGGATGAGGATGAGGGCGGGAGGGGGGGCGGGGCGAGGCCAGGCCAGGCCAGGGAACCGATGCCCAGCCTGCTGATGACTGAGTGGCCAGCCTGGAACGAACGTGCGGGACAGAGTGGGTGAGCGGAGGTACGGTAGGTTGCGCTACTGCTGCTGCGGTTCCGTTCCATTCGCCCGGCCGATTCCCCGCTGCTGTGTGTAATCGATCAAAGCGCGGGCAAGCAAAGGTAGACGCGCGTGTATGTGCGTGTGTGTGCGTGTGCGTGTAGTAAGTGTCGTACAAGATATGCACGGTCTGAAGTCCAGGCCCGCCCCGCCCACCGACCCTGCTGGATCCGTAGCCGGCCAACGAATGTACGTTCGTTTTGTGCACGCTAGGACAGGTCCATGGCGGCAACCCAGCGCGCGGCTGGCGACGCGCACATCGAAGATGCATGCGAGCACTAGGGTTTAGGCAATTCATTCGCAAGCAGTGGCATGGATCGTTCATACCATGGTGAAAACCGCCCATCCCATCAGCACTGGGCACGTAAGCACCATTGGGCCAGATCAGTAGTACGGTGGGGGACCACGTGCGAACCCCTGGTGACGATCTGTACCAATTTTCCTGCGCGGGCACATGCCTGCGGTGCACTACAGCAGACACCCTACCGGGGTTTGCGGATGCGAGGATGAGGATGAGGATGAGGGCGGGAGGGGGGGCGGGGCGAGGCCAGGCCAGGCCAGGGAACCGATGCCCAGCCTGCTGATGACTGAGTGGCCAGCCTGGAACGAACGTGCGGGACAGAGTGGGTGAGCGGAGGTACGGTAGGTTGCGCTACTGCTGCTGCGGTTCCGTTCCATTCGCCCGGCCGATTCCCCGCTGCTGTGTGTAATCGATCAAAGCGCGGGCAAGCAAAGGTAGACGCGCGTGTATGTGCGTGTGTGTGCGTGTGCGTGTAGTAAGTGTCGTACAAGATATGCACGGTCTGAAGTCCAGGCCCGCCCCGCCCACCGACCCTGCTGGATCCGTAGCCGGCCAACGAATGTACGTTCGTTTTGTGCACGCTAGGACAGGTCCATGGCGGCAACCCAGCGCGCGGCTGGCGACGCGCACATCGAAGATGCATGCGAGCACTAGGGTTTAGGCAATTCATTCGCAAGCAGTGGCATGGATCGTTCATACCATGGTGAAAACCGCCCATCCCATCAGCACTGGGCACGTAAGCACCATTGGGCCAGATCAGTAGTACGGTGGGGGACCACGTGCGAACCCCTGGTGACGATCTGTACCAATTTTCCTGCGCGGGCACATGCCTGCGGTGCACTACAGCAGACACCCTACCGGGGTTTGCGGATGCGAGGATGAGGATGAGGATGAGGGCGGGAGGGGGGGCGGGGCGAGGCCAGGCCAGGCCAGGGAACCGATGCCCAGCCTGCTGATGACTGAGTGGCCAGCCTGGAACGAACGTGCGGGACAGAGTGGGTGAGCGGAGGTACGGTAGGTTGCGCTACTGCTGCTGCGGTTCCGTTCCATTCGCCCGGCCGATTCCCCGCTGCTGTGTGTAATCGATCAAAGCGCGGGCAAGCAAAGGTAGACGCGCGTGTATGTGCGTGTGTGTGCGTGTGCGTGTAGTAAGTGTCGTACAAGATATGCACGGTCTGAAGTCCAGGCCCGCCCCGCCCACCGACCCTGCTGGATCCGTAGCCGGCCAACGAATGTACGTTCGTTTTGTGCACGCTAGGACAGGTCCATGGCGGCAACCCAGCGCGCGGCTGGCGACGCGCACATCGAAGATGCATGCGAGCACTAGGGTTTAGGCAATTCATTCGCAAGCAGTGGCATGGATCGTTCATACCATGGTGAAAACCGCCCATCCCATCAGCACTGGGCACGTAAGCACCATTGGGCCAGATCAGTAGTACGGTGGGGGACCACGTGCGAACCCCTGGTGACGATCTGTACCAATTTTCCTGCGCGGGCACATGCCTGCGGTGCACTACAGCAGACACCCTACCGGGGTTTGCGGATGCGAGGATGAGGATGAGGATGAGGGCGGGAGGGGGGGCGGGGCGAGGCCAGGCCAGGCCAGGGAACCGATGCCCAGCCTGCTGATGACTGAGTGGCCAGCCTGGAACGAACGTGCGGGACAGAGTGGGTGAGCGGAGGTACGGTAGGTTGCGCTACTGCTGCTGCGGTTCCGTTCCATTCGCCCGGCCGATTCCCCGCTGCTGTGTGTAATCGATCAAAGCGCGGGCAAGCAAAGGTAGACGCGCGTGTATGTGCGTGTGTGTGCGTGTGCGTGTAGTAAGTGTCGTACAAGATATGCACGGTCTGAAGTCCAGGCCCGCCCCGCCCACCGACCCTGCTGGATCCGTAGCCGGCCAACGAATGTACGTTCGTTTTGTGCACGCTAGGACAGGTCCATGGCGGCAACCCAGCGCGCGGCTGGCGACGCGCACATCGAAGATGCATGCGAGCACTAGGGTTTAGGCAATTCATTCGCAAGCAGTGGCATGGATCGTTCATACCATGGTGAAAACCGCCCATCCCATCAGCACTGGGCACGTAAGCACCATTGGGCCAGATCAGTAGTACGGTGGGGGACCACGTGCGAACCCCTGGTGACGATCTGTACCAATTTTCCTGCGCGGGCACATGCCTGCGGTGCACTACAGCAGACACCCTACCGGGGTTTGCGGATGCGAGGATGAGGATGAGGATGAGGGCGGGAGGGGGGGCGGGGCGAGGCCAGGCCAGGCCAGGGAACCGATGCCCAGCCTGCTGATGACTGAGTGGCCAGCCTGGAACGAACGTGCGGGACAGAGTGGGTGAGCGGAGGTACGGTAGGTTGCGCTACTGCTGCTGCGGTTCCGTTCCATTCGCCCGGCCGATTCCCCGCTGCTGTGTGTAATCGATCAAAGCGCGGGCAAGCAAAGGTAGACGCGCGTGTATGTGCGTGTGTGTGCGTGTGCGTGTAGTAAGTGTCGTACAAGATATGCACGGTCTGAAGTCCAGGCCCGCCCCGCCCACCGACCCTGCTGGATCCGTAGCCGGCCAACGAATGTACGTTCGTTTTGTGCACGCTAGGACAGGTCCATGGCGGCAACCCAGCGCGCGGCTGGCGACGCGCACATCGAAGATGCATGCGAGCACTAGGGTTTAGGCAATTCATTCGCAAGCAGTGGCATGGATCGTTCATACCATGGTGAAAACCGCCCATCCCATCAGCACTGGGCACGTAAGCACCATTGGGCCAGATCAGTAGTACGGTGGGGGACCACGTGCGAACCCCTGGTGACGATCTGTACCAATTTTCCTGCGCGGGCACATGCCTGCGGTGCACTACAGCAGACACCCTACCGGGGTTTGCGGATGCGAGGATGAGGATGAGGATGAGGGCGGGAGGGGGGGCGGGGCGAGGCCAGGCCAGGCCAGGGAACCGATGCCCAGCCTGCTGATGACTGAGTGGCCAGCCTGGAACGAACGTGCGGGACAGAGTGGGTGAGCGGAGGTACGGTAGGTTGCGCTACTGCTGCTGCGGTTCCGTTCCATTCGCCCGGCCGATTCCCCGCTGCTGTGTGTAATCGATCAAAGCGCGGGCAAGCAAAGGTAGACGCGCGTGTATGTGCGTGTGTGTGCGTGTGCGTGTAGTAAGTGTCGTACAAGATATGCACGGTCTGAAGTCCAGGCCCGCCCCGCCCACCGACCCTGCTGGATCCGTAGCCGGCCAACGAATGTACGTTCGTTTTGTGCACGCTAGGACAGGTCCATGGCGGCAACCCAGCGCGCGGCTGGCGACGCGCACATCGAAGATGCATGCGAGCACTAGGGTTTAGGCAATTCATTCGCAAGCAGTGGCATGGATCGTTCATACCATGGTGAAAACCGCCCATCCCATCAGCACTGGGCACGTAAGCACCATTGGGCCAGATCAGTAGTACGGTGGGGGACCACGTGCGAACCCCTGGTGACGATCTGTACCAATTTTCCTGCGCGGGCACATGCCTGCGGTGCACTACAGCAGACACCCTACCGGGGTTTGCGGATGCGAGGATGAGGATGAGGATGAGGGCGGGAGGGGGGGCGGGGCGAGGCCAGGCCAGGCCAGGGAACCGATGCCCAGCCTGCTGATGACTGAGTGGCCAGCCTGGAACGAACGTGCGGGACAGAGTGGGTGAGCGGAGGTACGGTAGGTTGCGCTACTGCTGCTGCGGTTCCGTTCCATTCGCCCGGCCGATTCCCCGCTGCTGTGTGTAATCGATCAAAGCGCGGGCAAGCAAAGGTAGACGCGCGTGTATGTGCGTGTGTGTGCGTGTGCGTGTAGTAAGTGTCGTACAAGATATGCACGGTCTGAAGTCCAGGCCCGCCCCGCCCACCGACCCTGCTGGATCCGTAGCCGGCCAACGAATGTACGTTCGTTTTGTGCACGCTAGGACAGGTCCATGGCGGCAACCCAGCGCGCGGCTGGCGACGCGCACATCGAAGATGCATGCGAGCACTAGGGTTTAGGCAATTCATTCGCAAGCAGTGGCATGGATCGTTCATACCATGGTGAAAACCGCCCATCCCATCAGCACTGGGCACGTAAGCACCATTGGGCCAGATCAGTAGTACGGTGGGGGACCACGTGCGAACCCCTGGTGACGATCTGTACCAATTTTCCTGCGCGGGCACATGCCTGCGGTGCACTACAGCAGACACCCTACCGGGGTTTGCGGATGCGAGGATGAGGATGAGGATGAGGGCGGGAGGGGGGGCGGGGCGAGGCCAGGCCAGGCCAGGGAACCGATGCCCAGCCTGCTGATGACTGAGTGGCCAGCCTGGAACGAACGTGCGGGACAGAGTGGGTGAGCGGAGGTACGGTAGGTTGCGCTACTGCTGCTGCGGTTCCGTTCCATTCGCCCGGCCGATTCCCCGCTGCTGTGTGTAATCGATCAAAGCGCGGGCAAGCAAAGGTAGACGCGCGTGTATGTGCGTGTGTGTGCGTGTGCGTGTAGTAAGTGTCGTACAAGATATGCACGGTCTGAAGTCCAGGCCCGCCCCGCCCACCGACCCTGCTGGATCCGTAGCCGGCCAACGAATGTACGTTCGTTTTGTGCACGCTAGGACAGGTCCATGGCGGCAACCCAGCGCGCGGCTGGCGACGCGCACATCGAAGATGCATGCGAGCACTAGGGTTTAGGCAATTCATTCGCAAGCAGTGGCATGGATCGTTCATACCATGGTGAAAACCGCCCATCCCATCAGCACTGGGCACGTAAGCACCATTGGGCCAGATCAGTAGTACGGTGGGGGACCACGTGCGAACCCCTGGTGACGATCTGTACCAATTTTCCTGCGCGGGCACATGCCTGCGGTGCACTACAGCAGACACCCTACCGGGGTTTGCGGATGCGAGGATGAGGATGAGGATGAGGGCGGGAGGGGGGGCGGGGCGAGGCCAGGCCAGGCCAGGGAACCGATGCCCAGCCTGCTGATGACTGAGTGGCCAGCCTGGAACGAACGTGCGGGACAGAGTGGGTGAGCGGAGGTACGGTAGGTTGCGCTACTGCTGCTGCGGTTCCGTTCCATTCGCCCGGCCGATTCCCCGCTGCTGTGTGTAATCGATCAAAGCGCGGGCAAGCAAAGGTAGACGCGCGTGTATGTGCGTGTGTGTGCGTGTGCGTGTAGTAAGTGTCGTACAAGATATGCACGGTCTGAAGTCCAGGCCCGCCCCGCCCACCGACCCTGCTGGATCCGTAGCCGGCCAACGAATGTACGTTCGTTTTGTGCACGCTAGGACAGGTCCATGGCGGCAACCCAGCGCGCGGCTGGCGACGCGCACATCGAAGATGCATGCGAGCACTAGGGTTTAGGCAATTCATTCGCAAGCAGTGGCATGGATCGTTCATACCATGGTGAAAACCGCCCATCCCATCAGCACTGGGCACGTAAGCACCATTGGGCCAGATCAGTAGTACGGTGGGGGACCACGTGCGAACCCCTGGTGACGATCTGTACCAATTTTCCTGCGCGGGCACATGCCTGCGGTGCACTACAGCAGACACCCTACCGGGGTTTGCGGATGCGAGGATGAGGATGAGGATGAGGGCGGGAGGGGGGGCGGGGCGAGGCCAGGCCAGGCCAGGGAACCGATGCCCAGCCTGCTGATGACTGAGTGGCCAGCCTGGAACGAACGTGCGGGACAGAGTGGGTGAGCGGAGGTACGGTAGGTTGCGCTACTGCTGCTGCGGTTCCGTTCCATTCGCCCGGCCGATTCCCCGCTGCTGTGTGTAATCGATCAAAGCGCGGGCAAGCAAAGGTAGACGCGCGTGTATGTGCGTGTGTGTGCGTGTGCGTGTAGTAAGTGTCGTACAAGATATGCACGGTCTGAAGTCCAGGCCCGCCCCGCCCACCGACCCTGCTGGATCCGTAGCCGGCCAACGAATGTACGTTCGTTTTGTGCACGCTAGGACAGGTCCATGGCGGCAACCCAGCGCGCGGCTGGCGACGCGCACATCGAAGATGCATGCGAGCACTAGGGTTTAGGCAATTCATTCGCAAGCAGTGGCATGGATCGTTCATACCATGGTGAAAACCGCCCATCCCATCAGCACTGGGCACGTAAGCACCATTGGGCCAGATCAGTAGTACGGTGGGGGACCACGTGCGAACCCCTGGTGACGATCTGTACCAATTTTCCTGCGCGGGCACATGCCTGCGGTGCACTACAGCAGACACCCTACCGGGGTTTGCGGATGCGAGGATGAGGATGAGGATGAGGGCGGGAGGGGGGGCGGGGCGAGGCCAGGCCAGGCCAGGGAACCGATGCCCAGCCTGCTGATGACTGAGTGGCCAGCCTGGAACGAACGTGCGGGACAGAGTGGGTGAGCGGAGGTACGGTAGGTTGCGCTACTGCTGCTGCGGTTCCGTTCCATTCGCCCGGCCGATTCCCCGCTGCTGTGTGTAATCGATCAAAGCGCGGGCAAGCAAAGGTAGACGCGCGTGTATGTGCGTGTGTGTGCGTGTGCGTGTAGTAAGTGTCGTACAAGATATGCACGGTCTGAAGTCCAGGCCCGCCCCGCCCACCGACCCTGCTGGATCCGTAGCCGGCCAACGAATGTACGTTCGTTTTGTGCACGCTAGGACAGGTCCATGGCGGCAACCCAGCGCGCGGCTGGCGACGCGCACATCGAAGATGCATGCGAGCACTAGGGTTTAGGCAATTCATTCGCAAGCAGTGGCATGGATCGTTCATACCATGGTGAAAACCGCCCATCCCATCAGCACTGGGCACGTAAGCACCATTGGGCCAGATCAGTAGTACGGTGGGGGACCACGTGCGAACCCCTGGTGACGATCTGTACCAATTTTCCTGCGCGGGCACATGCCTGCGGTGCACTACAGCAGACACCCTACCGGGGTTTGCGGATGCGAGGATGAGGATGAGGATGAGGGCGGGAGGGGGGGCGGGGCGAGGCCAGGCCAGGCCAGGGAACCGATGCCCAGCCTGCTGATGACTGAGTGGCCAGCCTGGAACGAACGTGCGGGACAGAGTGGGTGAGCGGAGGTACGGTAGGTTGCGCTACTGCTGCTGCGGTTCCGTTCCATTCGCCCGGCCGATTCCCCGCTGCTGTGTGTAATCGATCAAAGCGCGGGCAAGCAAAGGTAGACGCGCGTGTATGTGCGTGTGTGTGCGTGTGCGTGTAGTAAGTGTCGTACAAGATATGCACGGTCTGAAGTCCAGGCCCGCCCCGCCCACCGACCCTGCTGGATCCGTAGCCGGCCAACGAATGTACGTTCGTTTTGTGCACGCTAGGACAGGTCCATGGCGGCAACCCAGCGCGCGGCTGGCGACGCGCACATCGAAGATGCATGCGAGCACTAGGGTTTAGGCAATTCATTCGCAAGCAGTGGCATGGATCGTTCATACCATGGTGAAAACCGCCCATCCCATCAGCACTGGGCACGTAAGCACCATTGGGCCAGATCAGTAGTACGGTGGGGGACCACGTGCGAACCCCTGGTGACGATCTGTACCAATTTTCCTGCGCGGGCACATGCCTGCGGTGCACTACAGCAGACACCCTACCGGGGTTTGCGGATGCGAGGATGAGGATGAGGATGAGGGCGGGAGGGGGGGCGGGGCGAGGCCAGGCCAGGCCAGGGAACCGATGCCCAGCCTGCTGATGACTGAGTGGCCAGCCTGGAACGAACGTGCGGGACAGAGTGGGTGAGCGGAGGTACGGTAGGTTGCGCTACTGCTGCTGCGGTTCCGTTCCATTCGCCCGGCCGATTCCCCGCTGCTGTGTGTAATCGATCAAAGCGCGGGCAAGCAAAGGTAGACGCGCGTGTATGTGCGTGTGTGTGCGTGTGCGTGTAGTAAGTGTCGTACAAGATATGCACGGTCTGAAGTCCAGGCCCGCCCCGCCCACCGACCCTGCTGGATCCGTAGCCGGCCAACGAATGTACGTTCGTTTTGTGCACGCTAGGACAGGTCCATGGCGGCAACCCAGCGCGCGGCTGGCGACGCGCACATCGAAGATGCATGCGAGCACTAGGGTTTAGGCAATTCATTCGCAAGCAGTGGCATGGATCGTTCATACCATGGTGAAAACCGCCCATCCCATCAGCACTGGGCACGTAAGCACCATTGGGCCAGATCAGTAGTACGGTGGGGGACCACGTGCGAACCCCTGGTGACGATCTGTACCAATTTTCCTGCGCGGGCACATGCCTGCGGTGCACTACAGCAGACACCCTACCGGGGTTTGCGGATGCGAGGATGAGGATGAGGATGAGGGCGGGAGGGGGGGCGGGGCGAGGCCAGGCCAGGCCAGGGAACCGATGCCCAGCCTGCTGATGACTGAGTGGCCAGCCTGGAACGAACGTGCGGGACAGAGTGGGTGAGCGGAGGTACGGTAGGTTGCGCTACTGCTGCTGCGGTTCCGTTCCATTCGCCCGGCCGATTCCCCGCTGCTGTGTGTAATCGATCAAAGCGCGGGCAAGCAAAGGTAGACGCGCGTGTATGTGCGTGTGTGTGCGTGTGCGTGTAGTAAGTGTCGTACAAGATATGCACGGTCTGAAGTCCAGGCCCGCCCCGCCCACCGACCCTGCTGGATCCGTAGCCGGCCAACGAATGTACGTTCGTTTTGTGCACGCTAGGACAGGTCCATGGCGGCAACCCAGCGCGCGGCTGGCGACGCGCACATCGAAGATGCATGCGAGCACTAGGGTTTAGGCAATTCATTCGCAAGCAGTGGCATGGATCGTTCATACCATGGTGAAAACCGCCCATCCCATCAGCACTGGGCACGTAAGCACCATTGGGCCAGATCAGTAGTACGGTGGGGGACCACGTGCGAACCCCTGGTGACGATCTGTACCAATTTTCCTGCGCGGGCACATGCCTGCGGTGCACTACAGCAGACACCCTACCGGGGTTTGCGGATGCGAGGATGAGGATGAGGATGAGGGCGGGAGGGGGGGCGGGGCGAGGCCAGGCCAGGCCAGGGAACCGATGCCCAGCCTGCTGATGACTGAGTGGCCAGCCTGGAACGAACGTGCGGGACAGAGTGGGTGAGCGGAGGTACGGTAGGTTGCGCTACTGCTGCTGCGGTTCCGTTCCATTCGCCCGGCCGATTCCCCGCTGCTGTGTGTAATCGATCAAAGCGCGGGCAAGCAAAGGTAGACGCGCGTGTATGTGCGTGTGTGTGCGTGTGCGTGTAGTAAGTGTCGTACAAGATATGCACGGTCTGAAGTCCAGGCCCGCCCCGCCCACCGACCCTGCTGGATCCGTAGCCGGCCAACGAATGTACGTTCGTTTTGTGCACGCTAGGACAGGTCCATGGCGGCAACCCAGCGCGCGGCTGGCGACGCGCACATCGAAGATGCATGCGAGCACTAGGGTTTAGGCAATTCATTCGCAAGCAGTGGCATGGATCGTTCATACCATGGTGAAAACCGCCCATCCCATCAGCACTGGGCACGTAAGCACCATTGGGCCAGATCAGTAGTACGGTGGGGGACCACGTGCGAACCCCTGGTGACGATCTGTACCAATTTTCCTGCGCGGGCACATGCCTGCGGTGCACTACAGCAGACACCCTACCGGGGTTTGCGGATGCGAGGATGAGGATGAGGATGAGGGCGGGAGGGGGGGCGGGGCGAGGCCAGGCCAGGCCAGGGAACCGATGCCCAGCCTGCTGATGACTGAGTGGCCAGCCTGGAACGAACGTGCGGGACAGAGTGGGTGAGCGGAGGTACGGTAGGTTGCGCTACTGCTGCTGCGGTTCCGTTCCATTCGCCCGGCCGATTCCCCGCTGCTGTGTGTAATCGATCAAAGTGCGGGCAAGCAAAGGTAGACGCGCGTGTATGTGCGTGTGTGTGCGTGTGCGTGTAGTAAGTGTCGTACAAGATATGCACGGTCTGAAGTCCAGGCCCGCCCCGCCCACCGACCCTGCTGGATCCGTAGCCGGCCAACGAATGTACGTTCGTTTTGTGCACGCTAGGACAGGTCCATGGCGGCAACCCAGCGCGCGGCTGGCGACGCGCACATCGAAGATGCATGCGAGCACTAGGGTTTAGGCAATTCATTCGCAAGCAGTGGCATGGATCGTTCATACCATGGTGAAAACCGCCCATCCCATCAGCACTGGGCACGTAAGCACCATTGGGCCAGATCAGTAGTACGGTGGGGGACCACGTGCGAACCCCTGGTGACGATCTGTACCAATTTTCCTGCGCGGGCACATGCCTGCGGTGCACTACAGCAGACACCCTACCGGGGTTTGCGGATGCGAGGATGAGGATGAGGATGAGGGCGGGAGGGGGGGCGGGGCGAGGCCAGGCCAGGCCAGGGAACCGATGCCCAGCCTGCTGATGACTGAGTGGCCAGCCTGGAACGAACGTGCGGGACAGAGTGGGTGAGCGGAGGTACGGTAGGTTGCGCTACTGCTGCTGCGGTTCCGTTCCATTCGCCCGGCCGATTCCCCGCTGCTGTGTGTAATCGATCAAAGTGCGGGCAAGCAAAGGTAGACGCGCGTGTATGTGCGTGTGTGTGCGTGTGCGTGTAGTAAGTGTCGTACAAGATATGCACGGTCTGAAGTCCAGGCCCGCCCCGCCCACCGACCCTGCTGGATCCGTAGCCGGCCAACGAATGTACGTTCGTTTTGTGCACGCTAGGACAGGTCCATGGCGGCAACCCAGCGCGCGGCTGGCGACGCGCACATCGAAGATGCATGCGAGCACTAGGGTTTAGGCAATTCATTCGCAAGCAGTGGCATGGATCGTTCATACCATGGTGAAAACCGCCCATCCCATCAGCACTGGGCACGTAAGCACCATTGGGCCAGATCAGTAGTACGGTGGGGGACCACGTGCGAACCCCTGGTGACGATCTGTACCAATTTTCCTGCGCGGGCACATGCCTGCGGTGCACTACAGCAGACACCCTACCGGGGTTTGCGGATGCGAGGATGAGGATGAGGATGAGGGCGGGAGGGGGGGCGGGGCGAGGCCAGGCCAGGCCAGGGAACCGATGCCCAGCCTGCTGATGACTGAGTGGCCAGCCTGGAACGAACGTGCGGGACAGAGTGGGTGAGCGGAGGTACGGTAGGTTGCGCTACTGCTGCTGCGGTTCCGTTCCATTCGCCCGGCCGATTCCCCGCTGCTGTGTGTAATCGATCAAAGTGCGGGCAAGCAAAGGTAGACGCGCGTGTATGTGCGTGTGTGTGCGTGTGCGTGTAGTAAGTGTCGTACAAGATATGCACGGTCTGAAGTCCAGGCCCGCCCCGCCCACCGACCCTGCTGGATCCGTAGCCGGCCAACGAATGTACGTTCGTTTTGTGCACGCTAGGACAGGTCCATGGCGGCAACCCAGCGCGCGGCTGGCGACGCGCACATCGAAGATGCATGCGAGCACTAGGGTTTAGGCAATTCATTCGCAAGCAGTGGCATGGATCGTTCATACCATGGTGAAAACCGCCCATCCCATCAGCACTGGGCACGTAAGCACCATTGGGCCAGATCAGTAGTACGGTGGGGGACCACGTGCGAACCCCTGGTGACGATCTGTACCAATTTTCCTGCGCGGGCACATGCCTGCGGTGCACTACAGCAGACACCCTACCGGGGTTTGCGGATGCGAGGATGAGGATGAGGATGAGGGCGGGAGGGGGGGCGGGGCGAGGCCAGGCCAGGCCAGGGAACCGATGCCCAGCCTGCTGATGACTGAGTGGCCAGCCTGGAACGAACGTGCGGGACAGAGTGGGTGAGCGGAGGTACGGTAGGTTGCGCTACTGCTGCTGCGGTTCCGTTCCATTCGCCCGGCCGATTCCCCGCTGCTGTGTGTAATCGATCAAAGCGCGGGCAAGCAAAGGTAGACGCGCGTGTATGTGCGTGTGTGTGCGTGTGCGTGTAGTAAGTGTCGTACAAGATATGCACGGTCTGAAGTCCAGGCCCGCCCCGCCCACCGACCCTGCTGGATCCGTAGCCGGCCAACGAATGTACGTTCGTTTTGTGCACGCTAGGACAGGTCCATGGCGGCAACCCAGCGCGCGGCTGGCGACGCGCACATCGAAGATGCATGCGAGCACTAGGGTTTAGGCAATTCATTCGCAAGCAGTGGCATGGATCGTTCATACCATGGTGAAAACCGCCCATCCCATCAGCACTGGGCACGTAAGCACCATTGGGCCAGATCAGTAGTACGGTGGGGGACCACGTGCGAACCCCTGGTGACGATCTGTACCAATTTTCCTGCGCGGGCACATGCCTGCGGTGCACTACAGCAGACACCCTACCGGGGTTTGCGGATGCGAGGATGAGGATGAGGATGAGGGCGGGAGGGGGGGCGGGGCGAGGCCAGGCCAGGCCAGGGAACCGATGCCCAGCCTGCTGATGACTGAGTGGCCAGCCTGGAACGAACGTGCGGGACAGAGTGGGTGAGCGGAGGTACGGTAGGTTGCGCTACTGCTGCTGCGGTTCCGTTCCATTCGCCCGGCCGATTCCCCGCTGCTGTGTGTAATCGATCAAAGTGCGGGCAAGCAAAGGTAGACGCGCGTGTATGTGCGTGTGTGTGCGTGTGCGTGTAGTAAGTGTCGTACAAGATATGCACGGTCTGAAGTCCAGGCCCGCCCCGCCCACCGACCCTGCTGGATCCGTAGCCGGCCAACGAATGTACGTTCGTTTTGTGCACGCTAGGACAGGTCCATGGCGGCAACCCAGCGCGCGGCTGGCGACGCGCACATCGAAGATGCATGCGAGCACTAGGGTTTAGGCAATTCATTCGCAAGCAGTGGCATGGATCGTTCATACCATGGTGAAAACCGCCCATCCCATCAGCACTGGGCACGTAAGCACCATTGGGCCAGATCAGTAGTACGGTGGGGGACCACGTGCGAACCCCTGGTGACGATCTGTACCAATTTTCCTGCGCGGGCACATGCCTGCGGTGCACTACAGCAGACACCCTACCGGGGTTTGCGGATGCGAGGATGAGGATGAGGATGAGGGCGGGAGGGGGGGCGGGGCGAGGCCAGGCCAGGCCAGGGAACCGATGCCCAGCCTGCTGATGACTGAGTGGCCAGCCTGGAACGAACGTGCGGGACAGAGTGGGTGAGCGGAGGTACGGTAGGTTGCGCTACTGCTGCTGCGGTTCCGTTCCATTCGCCCGGCCGATTCCCCGCTGCTGTGTGTAATCGATCAAAGCGCGGGCAAGCAAAGGTAGACGCGCGTGTATGTGCGTGTGTGTGCGTGTGCGTGTAGTAAGTGTCGTACAAGATATGCACGGTCTGAAGTCCAGGCCCGCCCCGCCCACCGACCCTGCTGGATCCGTAGCCGGCCAACGAATGTACGTTCGTTTTGTGCACGCTAGGACAGGTCCATGGCGGCAACCCAGCGCGCGGCTGGCGACGCGCACATCGAAGATGCATGCGAGCACTAGGGTTTAGGCAATTCATTCGCAAGCAGTGGCATGGATCGTTCATACCATGGTGAAAACCGCCCATCCCATCAGCACTGGGCACGTAAGCACCATTGGGCCAGATCAGTAGTACGGTGGGGGACCACGTGCGAACCCCTGGTGACGATCTGTACCAATTTTCCTGCGCGGGCACATGCCTGCGGTGCACTACAGCAGACACCCTACCGGGGTTTGCGGATGCGAGGATGAGGATGAGGATGAGGGCGGGAGGGGGGGCGGGGCGAGGCCAGGCCAGGCCAGGGAACCGATGCCCAGCCTGCTGATGACTGAGTGGCCAGCCTGGAACGAACGTGCGGGACAGAGTGGGTGAGCGGAGGTACGGTAGGTTGCGCTACTGCTGCTGCGGTTCCGTTCCATTCGCCCGGCCGATTCCCCGCTGCTGTGTGTAATCGATCAAAGTGCGGGCAAGCAAAGGTAGACGCGCGTGTATGTGCGTGTGTGTGCGTGTGCGTGTAGTAAGTGTCGTACAAGATATGCACGGTCTGAAGTCCAGGCCCGCCCCGCCCACCGACCCTGCTGGATCCGTAGCCGGCCAACGAATGTACGTTCGTTTTGTGCACGCTAGGACAGGTCCATGGCGGCAACCCAGCGCGCGGCTGGCGACGCGCACATCGAAGATGCATGCGAGCACTAGGGTTTAGGCAATTCATTCGCAAGCAGTGGCATGGATCGTTCATACCATGGTGAAAACCGCCCATCCCATCAGCACTGGGCACGTAAGCACCATTGGGCCAGATCAGTAGTACGGTGGGGGACCACGTGCGAACCCCTGGTGACGATCTGTACCAATTTTCCTGCGCGGGCACATGCCTGCGGTGCACTACAGCAGACACCCTACCGGGGTTTGCGGATGCGAGGATGAGGATGAGGATGAGGGCGGGAGGGGGGGCGGGGCGAGGCCAGGCCAGGCCAGGGAACCGATGCCCAGCCTGCTGATGACTGAGTGGCCAGCCTGGAACGAACGTGCGGGACAGAGTGGGTGAGCGGAGGTACGGTAGGTTGCGCTACTGCTGCTGCGGTTCCGTTCCATTCGCCCGGCCGATTCCCCGCTGCTGTGTGTAATCGATCAAAGCGCGGGCAAGCAAAGGTAGACGCGCGTGTATGTGCGTGTGTGTGCGTGTGCGTGTAGTAAGTGTCGTACAAGATATGCACGGTCTGAAGTCCAGGCCCGCCCCGCCCACCGACCCTGCTGGATCCGTAGCCGGCCAACGAATGTACGTTCGTTTTGTGCACGCTAGGACAGGTCCATGGCGGCAACCCAGCGTGCGGCTGGCGACGCGCACATCGAAGATGCATGCGAGCACTAGGGTTTAGGCAATTCATTCGCAAGCAGTGGCATGGATCGTTCATACCATGGTGAAAACCGCCCGTCCCATCAGCACTGGGCACGTAAGCACCATTGGGCCAGATCAGTAGTACGGTGGGGGACCACGTGCGAACCCCTGGTGACGATCTGTACCAATTTTCCTGCGCGGGCACATGCCTGCGGTGCACTACAGCAGACACCCTACCGGGGTTTGCGGATGCGAGGATGAGGATGAGGATGAGGGCGGGAGGGGGGGCGGGGCGAGGCCAGGC
This sequence comes from Pleodorina starrii, assembly GCA_030267565.1. NCBI lineage: Eukaryota > Viridiplantae > Chlorophyta > Chlorophyceae > Chlamydomonadales > Volvocaceae > Pleodorina > Pleodorina starrii. Next base: position 83,829 of record BRXU01000052.1, read on the forward strand.
CAGGCCAGGGAACCGATGCCCAGCCTGCTGATGACTGAGTGGCCAGCCTGGAACGAACGTGCGGGACAGAGTGGGTGAGCGGAGGTACGGTAGGTTGCGCTACCAGGATCACGTACAGGCAGTCATCCCGCACATGCAGAGCCTGCAGTGTTCGAAAGTTGGTTCTGTCGCAGATGTCTATGCACAGCATAGTCTGGCCACCGTGGCGCGTGACCAGGGAGTCGTTGGCGTCCTCGATCACGATGCCCTCTGGCTGAAGGACTTTGAAGATGCGCGTCCTTCCGTCCATGCGCAGCACGTCGGCGATATCCTTGGGCAGCTGGACTCTCTTGCTCTCTCTTGCACCACTCTTGGTCCGACATAGGGTGAGGAAGTTGCGCTTCCGACTCACGCAGACTTCGTTGTTGCTGCGACGCATCTTGACGGCCCACACGCTGCGCCCGTCGCAGCGCCTTGTCGACGTCAGGGTCGCCGTCGTCATCGTCATTTGGTAGCAGCAGAGCAGCAGATGTCATCTATCGGAACTGCGCTTGCACATATTTATTTATTGGCAATGCCGTACACACAGGGCCCCAAACCTAAAAAGGGTTCGTGATTTCATATAACCCGTTGGAAGTATTTGGGAGTCATTAAAAATACGGTCGCATCCTGAGCTGCGAATCGCAGTGCCTCTGGCAGCATCCAGCCGAAAAGCCCTCTCTTCAAGTAAGTGTTCTCTAGTATTTTGCACCATGCTGACGGAGAGCCTCCCGGAAGCGTTGATATTATCTTGCTCACATTAGCGAATTGCAAATGGAACCCGCAGTGGAATACCATCCCGGGTACTACGATGCATCAGACTTCCACGAGGATCGCCGGGGACGCCACCAGAGGCTCTACGGATACAGGAGACATATTCGCCCAGTCGCCCAGTCGCCTCCTCGGAACCAGTTCGCGCCTCCTCGCCGGTTCGCACCTCGGAACCAGTTCGCGCCTCGGAACCAGTTCGCGCCTCGGAACCAGTTCGCGCCTCGGAACCAGTTCGCGCCTCGGAACCAGTTCGTGCAGCCGCCGCGGTTCGGCCCTCCTCATCACCCCGCGCGACAGCCGGTGGTGCCCATCCATGAAGAAGAGCCTACTAGGGACGCGGATAGGCTGGTCAACGGCTTTTGGAGGGCCGTGACGCCGGTGACCACCCGGTACCACTTTCGGCGACTGGCTATTGTTGAGTATGATGATGATCTCGAGGAACCATACGCGCAAGGCACGGAGCTGGTGCGCATCAACGGGCGCGTGCGCAGGCTGCCGGTGTTCGTAATCCGCCCTGGTGACCAGCGCCGCGCGCCCGCGGCCGGATTCGAGACGGTCGACTTGCAGACCGACGAGCAGGACGACGACGAGCCGGTGGTCAACAGGCATGCCGACGAGCCGGTGGTCAACAGGCATGCCGACGAGCCGGTGGTCGACAGGCATGCCGACGAGCCGGTCTACGAGCCGGCTGAGCAGATGCTGCGGGGTATGGTTTAGCCCGCCTGCTCTTCTCCGTCGGTCGGAGCAGGGTGCATGCAGGGCGACTTGTGGCGAAATCGGCTATTGTCCTTAGGGCGTTTTCTGGCGACTTACAACTCGCCCTACACCCTGTGTCGGGCCACGGCTGAGCACGACACTTTGGGGCCAGGCCGTTTTGGGCTTCTTAAAAGACTTGGCAGACGCAGAATGGTGCAAATTCGTGATTTTCTTGTTCGTCTGGGAGCCTGTCTGTCCGTACAATCGTGATTCGGGTTGGATCATCGATGGCATCTTAGAGGCCGATGTGTTTTCATTGCGGGACCTCCAAGAGGTGTTGGGCTGTACTACTGTCTGCGGTTGCGCTTCTTCTCGCTCACGTGTTTTTTGGAGTCGTTCCTGCTCTCGTCGTTTCTTCTAAGGTGGTGTACATCTGTCGTGTCAATTCCCGCCGATAGCCCAGTTGCCTGGGCTTGTAGCCCAGCTCGCATAATAAGATCAGCGCAATGACATCTATATCACATGGGGTTGGCAGGTTTTGGGGCTTTGAGCGTTCACTTACAAGCGCGGCTTGTGATATCAACTTATGATTTGTGCCCCATTTCTGCTCAGAATGACCTTCAAGGCACAGCTTCTCAATGGCGCCAGACCGCTCGCTGTCGTAAGGAATAATATTATCACGGCGCATTCGTTCTTTTAGGATTGCCCAGTACAGGGTGTACACTCCACACATAGGGGCCGAGTACTGCACCCTGGGGCAGGCGGGCAAGAGGTACCGAAGCTTGATTCTCTTGACATTTCCTCCTATAGTAGTGCCAAACCTGTGTTTAGAGTATGTCTCCAGGAGCTCGAGAAAACAGGTGCTCGCTTCGCTGTAATAGGCATTGTATCCATGAGGCTCATAGCAGACCACTGAGTACCTAATTTCATTGTCATCGACGTGTGTGGCTGAAAACTGGAGGAGGTTGGCGTGTCTGTGTTCATGCCGTTTAGCACCTGACTCTTCATGTGTCTCACGTATGACATTATAATCAATGAAGGCTGTCGTTAACTCGGTTACTGTGAACGTATCAAAGAGTCCGAGTTTCATCATACAATTCTTGACGTCATCAAGTGTCGCTTCGATATGCTCCAAGTAGTGTATGTGTGATGAGTCGTAGTCATTAACCACCAACGTTCCACTCAGGTAATCCTCAAAATTGCGATAGAGGTATTTCAATATGTAACTCTTCTTAAACCATACAGGACGACCATTGCAATCCCCTTCACTTGCCAGGTACTTGCTGTTGCCAAAAAACACGCACCCGTCATCCGTGACCGTGATAATTTCTTCGTGTGTTCGTAGTCTCGCCACTTTCACACCAAAGTACTCGACGCACATGTCGATCATGTGCCTCAAATCGTCATTTTGAATGCCATGGTAACAGTGCATTAGCACTGACTGTGAGCAAACCCTGAGGTAAAGGCCCTGCGTGGCAAGTACTTCGGCAAAGTCGTGGTAAAGGCCATCGTTTCCATACCTCTGGTACAGGTTGTGGAACTTCAAGTTTGATGAATCAAGCTTTTCGAAGCAACGATCTTTCAGTCTTTCATTATTGAACAACCATGTATGCATTTGTTGCATGTGATTCGTGATTTTCTGTGACAAAGTGCCATCGTGCGTGTAGTGGTGGTGGTTGGCAATTTTGACTTGTTGATTAAAGTAATCCACTACATCCTGGCCAAAGTCGGCGACAACGTCATCCAGCACAGGGCTATGCATTGACATATGCCCATAACCTCCCAGCTGCTGCTTCATGGATCCTCCCTGACTCCGGCCACTCCGGCCACTCCGGCCACTCCGGACACTCCGGCCACTCCGGCCACTCCGGCCACTCCGGACACTCCGGCCACTCCGGACACTCCGGCCACTCCGGCCACTCCGGCCACTCCGAGTCGCCCGGGCGGCCCGGGCGCGACTGACGATGCCACGCTTGGCCGCCGGGGTGGGTGGCTCTACGATTAGTCGTGTTGCTGCCGCGTTTGGCCATAGATACGTAGGTGTGTATGTGTGTGTGTGTATGTGTACAGCGGATACACAAAATCCAAACAGACTCTTGCACACGTCTATCTGTCTCAACTATCTCCACCGTTTACACCCCGCCTCAAAAAGCAATTAGACCTGCTTCGCCCCCCGAATGCCCCCAAACCCCGGGCACTCGCAGCGGTGGCTGTTGTGCCAGTGCTCGAGTTGGCACTGCCCGCTGCAGTAGTAGGTGCACGGGGTGCAGCCGCGGCACGCCCTCCGCTTGGACAACGCCGCCGGCAGCGCGCCCGAGTCCGGGTCTGTGCAGGCCGGGTTGGAGCAGAACTTGGCGGAAGGCACTGCAATGGGCCCGAACGGGCAGGACTGCCGGTGCCGCGTGACCCAGTCCACCATCTGGCACTTGGTGCTGCAGTACTTTACGCCGCAGCACAGCGCGCAGCTGTTTTCCGGACGGCGGTCCTCCAGGTCGGTGCAGTAGGGGTTGGCGCAGGTCTCGACGCCGGCGGCCTGCACCATCGCCATCGCACGCGCGGGCGATGGCAGCAGCTCCCGCAGGCTCTCCTCGTGGAGCTTGTGCTTGCGGATCACCGCGTCGTGCAGCGCGCGCACCTCCAGGATGTCCAGCGCGGCTTCCGCGGTGCCTTTGAATCCGCACAGGACGTCCAGCGCCGACAGCAGCAGAGGCGGCGCGTCCTTGCCAAAGCCCGCCACCATGTCCCGGATCCGGGAGTCGTCGGGGTTCGAGTCAATGTGCGGCACCGCCACCGCCAGAACCTCCACCACGTCCGCTACCGGCCGCAGCAGCGGCTTCGCCGCGGGGTGGGTAAAGTCGCAGCTAAAGAGCGCGTGGGGCGCCGTGGCGTCCACGAGCAGGTCGGCCCATGACGCGTGCGCCTCGTCATCGCCGCGCATCCGCGCAGCCAGGCACTGCAGGCCCGCCTCCAGCACGCAGAGCAGCGCCACCCGCATACCTTCAAACGTGAGCCAGCACCTCCTCGACAGCGCCCGCGTCATCATGAACACGGCCAGCGTGCGCTGCTGCACGCCCGCGGGCGTGCCGGCTGCAGGGAGTGCACCCAGCGGCTTGAGCATGGCCTTCAGGCGTGGCAGTGGCTGCGTCATCAGCATCCGCTGCCACACACTCAGACCCCGGTCCCCCAGCGGAAGTTCTGCATCGATGGACGCATCGAGCTCCTCCTCCTTGGGGACCTCCTGCTCGACCTCCTGCTCGAGCTCCTGCTCGACCTCCTTGACCGCCGCCGCGCCGGGCTCGTCGTCGACGCGTCGACTAGAGGTTTTGGGCGTGAGCACCGCCAGCTGCTGGAGCAGCATCGCCGCTATGAGGCACTCGACGTGGATAGTGCCTTTTGGCGTCTCCTTTGGCAACTTGCCCAATGTACCCGACGTCGCGACCAGGGATTCCAGACTGGACACACGGCAGAGCGTGATGCAGAGCGAGGAAACCTCCCGCACCGATCCATGGGCCAGCACGGCAAGCCAGACTCGCGGTCGTCTCAGCAGAAAGTCGATGGCGGCACCGATCGCCTTGAAGCTCTCTAGACGTCCGTCGTCAACGTCATTGTCGACGTCATTGTCAACGTCAACATCAACGTCAACATCAACGTCAACGTCGACGTTAACGTCGACAACAGCGTCGGTAGTCCACTTCCGCAGCAGCTGATCCACGGCGCGCAGAAATCCCGCGTCCAGCGCACAGCGAAGCCCCGGTGCACAGCGACCGCTGCTGTCATCGACGTCGACGTCACCGCGGCCGTCGTCGACGGCGGCCGAAGCCGGCCGAAGCAGCATCATCCGATGGTCTATGGAGAGCATTGATCCGCCGATGATTTGCAGTGGCATGTAATTGTTGTTCTGCAACTCCTCGCTCGACTGTGCCAGCTGCGCGTTCAATGCCTGCCAGAGCCGGCCGAGTCGAGTGTAGACCTGCTTCGGCTTCAACTTGTGCGTGGTCAGCCAGACCAGCAGGGTGGTTGCACTCATGAGTGGCGGCAGCTCGGTCTTCTTCTTGATGCCGCATGCTGCTCCAATTGCTTCCATAGTGTCGAGCACAATGTCAAACACCTGGACGGGCTTGAGGAAGATGTCGCGGACGTGGCCCCGGACGTGGCCCCGGACGCGGTCGTGGTCGAGGTCCCGGTCGTGGTCGTGGTCGAGGTCGTGGTGGACGTGGTTCGTGATGAGGGCCATGGCCCACGTGCGTGAGGCGATGAGCAGCACGCTTGCCGCGTGATCGACGCGGTCCTGCCTCTTGTTCTTCTTGCCTTCGAGTGGCGTGAGGAACTCCGGAAACATGTCGTCCCCCAGCCCGAATCGCTGTCCCTTGCCGTCTGCTGTGAGCTTGAGCTTGGAGGCGACGACCAGCCTGGTCAGCAGGAACTGGGACCAGTGGGAGGACAACACGTCCCGCAGCATGGGCAGCAGCCGCCGTGTCCAGTCGCTGCCCAGTTTCAGCACCTTTTCATCAAACCCGACCAACGTCTTGTCGTTGCAGGCTTCGGCCACCGCCACCCACACTGCGTACTCTATCCGAGGCCGGCACAGGAGGACCATCCAGCAGTCCAAGATGCAGAGATCGATCGCCTCCAGGTTGCAGTTGATGGCGTGGGCATTTTTTTCTTGGAAGCTTGGCAGCTGCTGACGATTCTGCAGGGCTTTGAACGCGGCGCTCTTGCCGCGCAGCACCACGGTAGCAGCGTGCTCCAGCAGGTGGCTCTCGTGGAGGGCCACCACGCACGCCATGTAGAGGTGATCGCCGAGGTTGCCGAGATCGTCGAGGTTGCCGAGGCCGCTCAGGTCTCCGAAATCAGCAATGTCCCCGAGGCACCCGAGGTCCCCCAGGTCGGCGAGGTCGGCGAGGTCCCCGAGGTTCCCCAGGTCGGCGGTGCAGCCGAGGGCGGCGAGGTTGCCCAGCTTGACGGGCGTCTTGTCGACGGAAATCGTCAGGCAGCTGAAGAGTAGAGAGCAGGCGGTGCAGCTGAAATTGCTGAGGATGTACTGCGTGTCAAAGTCCCAGCACTCCTCGAGCTCTTGGTCCCAGGCCGAGATGAGCTGCGAGCAGCAGTGGAACGTGCCGGATCGCACCAGCGCCAGCGCCAGCCAGAGGCCCAGGGCCGACGACTCACATTCGGAGCCAATACCCGAGACCAGAAACTCCAGGGTATTGGTGACGAGTTCCTCGACTTGTGAGCTTCGGGCGCTACGGCTCCTGACGAGGTCCACCAGCACGCGCAGCGACGTCGTGAGCAAGCCCACGATCTGCAGCCACAGCTTCTTTGCGAGTCCCACGCTGATGAGCTGCTTGACCTGGCCCGCCGGGACGACTCTTTTCTCCTTGAACACTGACCGCACTTGGTCGACGAGCGTGTTGAATTCCTTGAGCAGGTGCTTGGGTGCGCGGGCCACACTGGCGCACTCCCGCAGCTGCTGCGTGCAAGACACGAGCTCGAGCACCTTTGTTTCGAGTGATGATGATGATGACGACATCTCCGTGCGCGTGTGTGTGTGAGGAGTTCAGGAGGAGTTCAGTGAACGGAGGACATTGCGTTAAATAATTGCAAAAATATACGACACACGGTATACGACCAGGGTTGCTATCATCTTCCAAAAAGACTTGGTTGACGCAGCAGGAGCTAATATGTTTGCACCCTGGTTGTTGGCTTGTTGACATACGTATACCGCTTAGGTTAAAAATTGATATGTGACAGGCCGCAAAATTATTTTGATGCAGTGTTGGATAAACGCACACAATGTTTCACAGGAAGAAGAACAGGGTCGTTCCGGTGGGGGTCCGCCCGGTGACGCGGCGGTCCACGGACGCCGGGGTGCTCCCCGCTCCTCCCTGCAACAAGTATACTACGCTCGTCAAGCAAGACATTGACAGCCTGCTCGCCACGGGCAAGCGCGCGATAAACGACACGGCAAGTCGTGCGGTGATGGGGTGCATTTGCCTCCCAGCATGCATCACCTGCATCTCGTGGTCCATCGTCTGGCGCCTCCTGTGCTGCCCGATGACCTGCTCGATCACCGACAACAAGTGCACATTCGGCAGCGACGAGTGCGTCGCTGCTGTTTACAAGACCATTTGCAGCAGCACAAATGTCTACTACGCCCACAAGGTCGATAAGCTCGCCGTGGTCAAGTACGCGTACACGCAGATGGCGCCTTTGTACTATGGCGTTCAGGCGAGCACGCAGACTACCATGCCCAACATGATCGCTCTGCACAAGTACTTGTCAGATAACGAATTCGTGGAGTTGAAGGAGTTGTCCCGCGCGGAAAACTTCAATGCGGGTTGCACGTTGGACGAGTTCATGGATATCGTGGGGAAGCGGCTGATGCCACCAGCCTCTGTCAGCGCCTGACAGGGCTGGCACCGTGCCATGCCATTCGGACTCAGTGGCCAGGTGGCGCCACCGGGTGGCACCTGTATTGCCCCTAGCGCAGTCTAATTTATTTTTTTAGGAACGTTGATGTTGTGGTTTGCGAGCAGGGTTGCTATCTTCTTGAAAGACTTGGCAGACGCTGCATGATGCAAAACAAGCTCATGCAGCGTCTGCCAAGTCTTTCAAAGCCCGTGCGACAGAATCCAATTTCCGGTACAAAGTCACGACCGTTCTCTAAAAAACATTGAAAATTTGACATTGTATGTCAACATAGCCCAACATAGCTCATCATAGCTGATGCACAATGTCAACTATTGATCAGTCATACCAGGTGCTGCTGGATGCGGCCAACGAGCGCTTGGTTCATGGGCGCAACCGTGATCGTTTCGAGGAACTCTATTACAATGGGTACAAGGCATCATGGCTGAAACACGGGGGGCCGATCGAAGTTCGTGACTGGGTGGTCCAGCGGATTGCCTACATCAACTTGCCCAACAGCACCTTTCACGAGCGCCTTGTGTTCATCGACAAGATTTTCAGGTACCCAAACTCGGTATTGCGCAAGCTTGGGGAGAACACCTTTGGCATGGCGATTGTGCGGAAGCAGCTGGAGGCCCGGCGGCGTTACACCCAAGCGTGCATCGGACTCTGCTCGATCAAGGAGATTGGGCCGCTCCCTCGAGAGATGGTCGAAAAGATAGCGCTTATTAGTGTCATCAGCCGCTGAGGTGGGCGGGGCTGGCCGAGGTACAGGAGCTAATTCTTTTGCACCATGCCGCGTCTGCCAAGTCTTTTAAGAAGATAACAACCCTGCTGCGAGGTAGCTGGTTGCGGATGCACCTCAGCCATGGATTGGTTCTTTTTCGGGAATCGATGGAACCTGTGAGGCGAGCGCTTCGGGGTCAAAGAGGGTTCCGCGGGAGATCTCCTTGTTGTTGATCTGGCGCAGGTATTTCAGGAACTCCGGATGCATCACTGGCAGTTCCGAGGCGTCCCCTATGACTGTATCGATGCCACAGTGCGGGCAGAAGACGGTCGGCTCGGTGATGACTGGTACTGGTAGTGGTGGTACTGGTGGTACTGGTACTGGTGGTGGTGTCATAGGCCACTCAAATATAGTTCGTTTTAAGTGTGTCGACAAAGGACGTTTTCAATGCTATGTGTTTGAACCGCATGGCCAGAATCAGGGCATTGATAACGGCATATGTTATGGCCAAACCCAAAACTTTGTACGACTCGTGTGCGCTTGGCTGCGCGAGAAAAAAAGGATTGAGGCAGAGTTAGATGATTCGAGTGCTTGCCCCAAGCTTCAAGGATCTCTTGGTTTGTGCTGGGTTTACAACCTGTACTGGGTCATAGTGGAAGACCAGCTGAGCAAGGACATCAGAATCCAAACTGTACAACGGCGACAGATCGAAGAAAACCTTTGCTCATCGAGTTTCTCTAGCGGTGGCTTTACGCACAACGTTCCCATGAAAAAAAACTACATCACCAGTTTCACCGCTGTGAATAGACATATGCAGAATCTGATCAATGCGCACAAGAGACATGCGTGTCATTACGATGTCATTATCCTGCTCCTGGCTATGTACGTGTACTTGTACTCCCAGACGAATAAGAAAAGAATCTAAAGTTTCTGTGCCTCGTTCAGGAACTCCAGGAGTGCCTCGATATTCTCGATAATGCTAGACGGCCAGCTGAGTCGTCACGCAGCAGGCAAAGGGCTCCGTATTTACGGTAATGGAACCGTATTAAGTGGCGCGGCTCTTACCCTGGACCTGGAGGCAGGGTGCGGGGCGATTTTACAAGTCGCCAGAAAAGGACCTAAAGGTTGGCTATTGTCTTTAGGTCCTTTTCTGGCGACTTGTAAATCGCCCCGCACCCTGTCCATATTTAACCCAACTAATAAGATATAGAGATGAGGAAAAAAACCTCAAGACCCAGATCGATCAACAAACGGGGGAAAAAATCGCGTAAAGGAGGGTCCCCGCCCCCGCTTCCACCCTCCAGCAGTAGTGTTAAGCTCCCCCCCCTCATACCCAGAGAAAAACAACAACAAATCAACAACAACACAAATCCCGTCTCGCATAATGAAGGGACAGCACTCCCGCAAATACATCAAAGATTGTTACAAGGACGACAGGTACCATCGGGAAATCAAAGTTCAAAGACCTCTCTTCCCCGAATTTTCTCTCGGACGCCTTCAATGCGTGCAGGGCAGCATAATGAAGGGACAGCACTCCCGCAAATACAACAAAGATTGTTACAAGGACGACAGGCACAGCAATCTGTGCAATGGCCCCCCCTACCACCGTCTACCCCCCCTCGGAAAACGATGCGGCATCGGTTGCCCAAGCATGATGGTAGTATGCCTGATGGTAGCTCCCCAAGGATGAACATCAGGATGAACACAGTCGTAGGAACACCACAATATTACCCCACGCAATCTGTGCCATGGCGTCCTCTACCACCGTCTACCCCCCCTCGGAAAACGATGCGGCATCGGTTGCCCAAGCATGATGGTAGTATGCCTGATGGTAGCTCCTCAAGAAGTATGAACACCAGCAGGATGTGGCGTAGACCACAACATTACCACAAGTCGCCACCCCAGGATGAAAACAACCAAGATCCAAAAACGGTTCTGACAAGGACCGTATCAAACCGACCGCGAAGAACGACCGTGACCACTATGGCCTCCAGTAACAAGACCGCATCCCAAGATCAGACAGGGCGATCACGACCATACTCGGCGCCCGCTGTCATCACTAGGATGTCGCCCAGCCCTGGCTCAAGCCGACTTCCCTCGCAAAAAGAACAGGGTCAATACGGGACCCAAACACGCCTTAAAATTGGTGAAAGCAAGCCCCTGCCAAGACCAAAGGATGACCGTCTACATCTAGACAACATTATAAAATTACAGTGCACCTGGAATGGTCCGCAACCATCGACTGAACAATACCTAGACATCACCTTGTTCGGAGCACCTATATTGTCCAAACAGGATCAAGACTTAGACAACCGATCAAACGGAACTTTTATGTATAATGCGAATATTGAGATTTGTGATTATCGATTAAAACTCCGGTATAACTCGATGGGTAAGTGGTATGCGATGCACAAGGATAACATAGAACAGAGCACAGAGAACATAGGCCAGGCTGCCTATCTAAATTTGAAAAATGTTCCAAGCAATATATCAGCATTTTATATCCTCGTATCTGCTTATAGTAAGAAACTTGATTCGATTGGTGATTTCACATTCAGAATATCACACGTTAACGATGAGGTTAATTTCGATAAAGAATCCGCTAGTGAACTTTCTGAAGTTGAACTATATAACTATGGCTGGAAATATGACAAAAATGTAGCAAAGAACTATCAAGGTATCCTTCTCGGCCGTGTGTTGTGTCGTGATAGAAGTTGGCACGTAGACATCCTTGACCAATATTGTAATGCATCAGCTCCTCGAGATTTCTCACGTGAGACATACATGGAAGCTATCAATATGATGTACGAGATTGAAAGCGCACGCAACGACAAGTGTGCCTGCACATCAATTCCAGATGTGAAAGTACCACCTATGATGATGATTGAGACCAGAATAGAAGGACCTCCACCAAAAATCACGGCGCCAACTTACTTGCGAGGGCCAAAAGAACTCTAAATTTTTTGACAGTGCACAAGGAGGCACAACAGCATCTTTATTGTTCGCTGATCAGCTATGCTGGACGATGATGACGGGCAAATGGACCGGTTTATGAAAAGATGGTTTCTTTGGTAAATTCCCTTGGCGACGCTGCGGCTTCTCTCCTTCGTCGCTCCCACGGCAGCGTCACTGCCAACAACGTTATAGTGATATCGCCGAGGCGGTATATACATGTATGTCAGGCTGGCTATCTTCCTGCAGAACCCTTAAGTCGGATAGATACTTTATTCTATCCGACTTAAGGGTTCTGCAGGAAGATAGCCAGCCTGATGTATGCGTGATCAGCACTTCACGCACTCACATTGAGCCTCTCGCCGGCCTTGAGAGCTCACTGAGTGTTTTTTGGCCTTACTTTCACAGTAGTTACGTTATTCAGCCATGTTGTGCCTGTCTTATTGGGTGGTAGTACATGCTTGGTAAAAAAATTGTTCATCTGATGTGTATTATGAGGAATGGATGGCAATGTTCCCATTCGGAATTGGGTTGTGCGTTGTGGTAATGCGCTTTTATCTAAACTGTTCGCGGTGGTTTGTTGCGTGTTCCCTAGAGGGGCCAAACGGCCAGCTCGTGTGGGTGGTGTTGGGAACGCACCTATCGCTTGGAACGCACCTGGGAATTTCGTCTGCACCCATTCCACCAGCGTGCTTTCCATCGCAGAGCCCCTTGGAACGCGGTATGTAGACACAAATACACCTTTGTCGAACGCGACTCTAGATAATATTTCTCCCTGCCAATAATCATGTATCTCCTTGTCATTATGCAACCTAAATGCAGGTAGCTGGCTCAGTGTCAATAAATAATAGAGGTCCTCATATGTCTTGATGTTGTTCAAAAGGTCATAACTACACTCCACGCCATTGTAGATCGCACAAACCTTCAGGTAATTAACAAAACTTGCACATTGCGTATCATTTAGCCACTTCTTTCTCATCTTGTCATGTAGCTGTGGTTTGAGTATTTCATATAGGTATTTGCCCACAGTCAAAAATTTATCACAATGCGCATTGGCAGGCTTCTGCAATTGAAGGAACAGTGATATTGTCTTAAACATTTCATATACCCAAACTATCAGAAACGCGAACTCCCATTCAACGTGATTACTGATAAAATCACGACGACCATATCTTTCGGCCATTTCAAAGAAGTCCTCAACTACAACAGCATTGAATACGTTTTTACCACGTTCGAAAACATACACGTTTCCTAGACTCAAGATACCGGTAGTGGACATTCCATCAGCATATGGTGCAATGGCGCTGTTAAAGACCACTGCCATAAAAGGTATTATGGTAGCATGTGCATACCAACAAATTTGTGCAAAAGTTGTTTTTGTAAAAAGTCCTCCCACAAGTGCTTTCGGAAGGCTCTCAATACGTTTGTAAATGAAACTCGCAAAAATAGAGGTGTATCTTTTCACGAATCCACCAATATACGTATGCTCACCCACGAGGAACGAGGAAGCATTCATGAAGTCCTGAGGTATTTTAAGGCACGGCGGGGTTGTCCTTTGCTGATTCATGGTCTGCACACTCCCCTGAGTCATGGTCTGCGCACTCCCCTGATTCATGGTCTGCACACTCCCCTGAGTCATGGTCTGCACACTCCCCTGAGTCGTTTTCTTGACAGGCTCGGCAACAGCATCGCCTTGCTTGCAGGAGTCACCTATGCAGCCCAAAGCCCAAAAACTTCGTCTTCCACCCCGTTGTGAAGAGGCTCGACGGCTCGAGCGGCGGGATTTGCAATCCCGCTTGAGGGAATTTGTCTTCTTCCTTGGTTTAGACCGTCTTTTTTTGTGGCAGGAAGATTCCTGGACTGAGAGCTTCGGAGTTTTTGCCGTCATTTTGATCTATACTATATTAGGGTAAATATGTTGGGGGTATCTCTCAAAAAAGAGACCTAGACCGTCTATATTGGCTGTCTCCGTGTTGGATGCTGCTGGACAGAGGTGCAGCACGCACTTGCGAGAATTGCGCACGTGTATGGCGCCTGCTTGAAGCATTCCTGGTGTCATTTATGCTACGCCATGTCAGGATAGTATTCAACGAATGCGCCATCAAGATCGTGGACTTCGTGGACAGAGCACATACGAGCTCCAACAGAAATAGCTCGTCATCGGCATGGAGCTTTGATTTTCGTCATCGCTACATTTTATAGAACGTGGAGTGCACACTCCTCTTAACATGGATATCGTAGGACCCATCATTGGTGTAAATATCGCTGCTGTCCTTGGTGTGGGAATTGTGGCGGCAATGTACAACGTCGTGGATCTACAGGCTAAAAGGGCCGAGTACATCCTGGCTGAACGCCAACGCCAGCAGATTGAGGGGAAGAAGACCCCCAAGATTCAGTTCGGCTCAAAGCTCCCCCCCTCCTAAGGGGGTCGGGCTGCGGGCCAGGTAGAAGGGGTTCGTGTCTCCAAATTCCCATCTGGAGATGACGACGCAGTGGTGGCCAGGTGGCTGTCGTGAATCACACAGCAATGTGTGGTTGCACGACGCCTGGCGGCGTGTCTCCCCCTCGTGGAGACGCGCAAGGGTGCCGCTCAGGGGGCCAGGTGGCTGTCGTGAATCACATAGCAATGTGTGGTGGCACGACGCCTGGCCCCCACCTTTATTTACTGCACAAGACCTCACGAGACATCACAAGACCTCACGAGGCAGGCTGGCTATCTTCCTGCAGAATCCTTAAGTCGAATACATACTTTATTCTATTCGACTTAAGGGTTCTGCTTTGGAGGCACCAACCAACCCATAAGAACATAAGAACAAGGGTCCCTCCCGAAAGGGACCTACAAAAAGAGGTAGAGCTCGAGACAATGGCAGCAATAGGTCGTAGTAGTAGTTGCAGTCAGGACCTCGGCAGGCTCGAGCGCTACATGCGCGAGAACTTCTCGGCCTGCGTGCTCATGCCGGCTTGCGACAACGGCAAGGCGCCGCGCTGGCCGCACAAGCACGGCCAGTACACCTGGGACACATGGGCAGGGGCCCGCGGGGCTGTTTGCGTCCGCGAGAAGACGGACGGTGTCGACGGCTGCCTGCTGCGCCTCACAGAGGGACTCATCGTCGTGGACGTGGATTGTAAGGACCTCGCAACAGCGCTGGAGGAGCAGGGGCTCGGCTTTGAGTGCACCGCCGCCTGCGCCACACGCAAAGGTCAACACTTTTACTTTCGCCACACGAGCCAGTGCGATGCGGCGGGAATGTATGACGGCGCGCGGCAGTTTGGAGCCGACCTCGATATTGACCTGAAGACATGTCGGGACCACAGGACCTCGGGTCCCGAGGGCGGCAAGTGCCCCGGGACCATCAGTGTTCCGCCGTCATCCGGCAAGACGTGGATAAGGCCCCCCTGGGACTACGACATCCTGCCGATGCCAAGCACCTTTGTGGATTTCTTCCTCGCATCGAAACACGGCGGGCCAAATCGCACACGGACGTCCGCGACGTCGACGTGTGGGCCCGAGTTCATACCGCTGGCCACCCTGCGACGCGTAGTCCTGGAGCTCCTGTCCGACAGACGCGCACATGATTACGCTACGTGGCGCCCCGTGGTCTTTGCGATCAACAACGTGTGCCACGAGTGCGGCCACAGCAATCAAGACAGGGACGACCTCATCCACGCATTTTCAGAGCGCGACCCGGCCAAGTATGACCGCACACGCGTGTCCAGGTACATCCAGTCGCTCGTGCCCAACGCAGCCGGCAACCGCTTTGGCACGCTCGGGGCCATGGCCAAAGAAGACTCGCCCGTTGGCTGGCAGAATCTACAAGCAGCAGCATTGGAAACTCAGGAGGCTGGGAGGAAGGAAACGCCACAGCTTATTGAACCCCAGGATGTCCGCTGCGTGGCGGAAGCCATCATGAGTTTCCTTGGCATAGACCTGGATAGCTCACAGGTCATATCTGCGTGTGTCTGTGAACGGGCGTGTTCGAGCTCCAACTCTATCTCCAGCTCCAACTTCAACTCCGACTCCCACACGCCAACACCCACTAAGAGGAATTCAGGACTAATGCAGAGTCAACACGACTGGACAGGTAAGGTCCTGCACATCCAGATTCTTCAGACTCAGACTCAGACTCAACAGACAGACGCGATCATGCTAGACCTGGACACACTCGAGGTGAGCCTGAATGGTGTTTCGGCGGGCTACTTGCACCATGGCAAGGGCATCCCCATCACCGGATGGGACTTCGCAGCTATCAATGAACACTTCAGGCCTGGCATGCAGTGGCTCACCACCCGGCCCAGCCACGAAAAACTCAAGTTCATGACTCAAGAGCCCAGCCCGGGTCCTCGAGCCCATATTGAAATCGTCAATTACCATAATCCGGAGGCCCGTTCCGCAAAAGTAAGCTTGCCCGACATGAACAAGACCAGCACCATCACAGCGCCCAAGAAGCTCAACATGCTGGATGCCGCCTATGCAAGCTCGATACGCAGCGTGCTGACGACGACCTTGGGCCTCAACAAGGTACTTCTCGTCGCTCACAATATGCAAGTGACCATCCTCCAGGATAGACCGTCCTGCAGGGAAAACGGAGGTCGCCATGATGACGACATGCTCATTGAGGCGCTGCTCTGTACATACCCGGAAATCAAGCGCCGATGGCGCTTCAGCCCGGATGTCACGTCCGCTAATTACAACGGCATATTCCACTGCGATCCCGTGACCAACGTATGGACCAAGGAGCACAATGCATACGTGGAGGAGGAACTTGCCAAGGCCTTCAAGGAGATGACCCGCGTGCACGCGGGTCCGCAGGGTGATCTCACGGTTGATGACAGGAAGTACCTACAGTCTCGGCATGGCAGTACTGAGATGCGCCTAATGCTTGTGCGGAAGGTCCTTGAAAAAAGCTTCAGCGAGAAGCTGGATGAAAATCTGGACGTCTTTGTCGTTCGCAACGGCCTCTTTGACATGCGAGAAAAGGTGTTCAGACAGATTGTACCCGAGGACATGGTCAGCACGCATGCCGACTGGGACTACGACAAGGGGCTCGCTTCCTCCAAACGCCCCGAGCTCGACGCCTTCCTGAGCCAGGTTCTGCCTGTGGATGAGGAGCGCCGCATCTTCCTCACGTACATGGCCGGCCTACTCTCTGGTCGCAGATGCATCAAGAAATTTATCGTGCTCACGGATCGAAGGGCGGGTAACAACGGCAAGAGCACGCTCTCCCGCCTATTCCGCCTGTTCTTTGGAACATACACCAAGGCGAGCACAAAGTTTGTCTGCAGGGGCTCCTTTGACCGCGACCGGGACTCACATGACGCAGGGTTGGAGCCGTTCAAGGGCAAACGGATCCTGATAGCAGAGGAGCTAAAAAAATCCATGACACTTGATGTCGCCATGCTCAAGGCATACACAGGTGGCGTGGGTGAACGTGTTGAGGGACGAAAGTGTGGTGCTGGGGACTGGTTCAATTTCACCTGGCAGGCCGGGTTCATGCTCATCTTCAACGAAGGTGATGCTCCGTCATTCGACACCACCGACGAGGCCTTCCTTGGTCGAATGGTTGTGGTACCCATGCGTTCAAAATTTGTGCCTGTCTCTGAACCTTCACCATCGACAACAACAGCCGACGCCACCGACAACCCTGAACTGGAGGAGGAGTTCACATTTCCCATGAACAAAGATGTCGGCGCTCGTTTCCAGGAATGGCTGCCGGCACTTGCTGATGTGCTGATGGAGGCGTACAACCCGGACGGACTGGACATCATACCAACCTCTATGCGCGAATGGCGAGCAGATATTGCCGATGCCAGCAACTCTATCGCTGAATGGCTTGATGACATAGTCAGCATTACCGGGAACAAAAAAGATGTTCTTCCCATCAAGGATGTCCACCGACGGTACCTCGAATACGTCAGGAACGACTGTGCGACTGGTTTTGAGGCTGGCCGACAACACCGTGACACAGCGTCAAATCTAACAAAGGACCAGTTTACACAGGCAGTACGGTCTTACATGGCCAATAAGCGAGAAGCCGGAGTCCTGGTAAAGGATCGTCACTGCTGGCGGGATGCCGCCGACAAAAAGCAATGCACGGCTCGACAGGTGATTGTCGGAGCCGTCATGTGCAACCAGGAGGAACACGAGTGCATGGCAGTTGTATGACATTGTATGACATTTGTATGACATTTGTATGACAAAATGGTCAAGCCCCCCGTTTCCGAGAACGTGTGAGCCTTCACACTGGATTGAGTAAGGAAGTGCCCAGGCCTGACCTCAAATTGGAATTTGTATGCCATGTATGTCATGTATGACAGGGATTTAGGGGTGCCTCCACAAAACCAGAATGAAATACCCCTTGGGGTATGCAAGGAGGCCCTGTTACACCCCCTCTAAAACAGCGTCATACATGGCATACATGGCATACATGACATACATGACATACATGACATACACCTAGGGCATACCCACGCCTAGATGTATGTCATGTCTAATGACTGACACGAGTGCATGGCAGTTGTATGACATTGTATGACATTTGTATGACAAAATGGTCAAGCCCCCCGTTTCCGAGAACGTGTGAGCCTTCACACTGGATTGAGTAAGGAAGTGCCCAGGCCTGACCTCAAATTGGAATTTGTATGCCATGTATGTCATGTATGACAGGGATTTAGGGGTGCCTCCACAAAACCAGAATGAAATACCCCAAGGGGTATGCAAGGAGGCCCTGTTACACCCCCTCTAAAACAGCGTCATACATGGCATACATGACATACATGACATACATGACATACATGACATACACCTAGGGCATACCCACGCCTAGATGTATGTCATGTCTAATGACTGACACGAGTGCATGGCAGTTGTATGACATTGTATGACATTTGTATGACAAAATGGTCAAGCCCCCCGTTTCCGAGAACGTGTGAGCCTTCACACTGGATTGAGTAAGGAAGTGCCCAGGCCTGACCTCAAATTGGAATTTGTATGCCATGTATGTCATGTATGACAGGGATTTAGGGGTGCCTCCACAAAACCAGAATGAAATACCCCAAGGGGTATGCAAGGAGGCCCTGTTACACCCCCTCTAAAACAGCGTCATACATGGCATACATGACATACATGACATACATGACATACATGACATACACCTAGGGCATACCCACGCCTAGATGTATGTCATGTCTAATGACTGACACGAGTGCATGGCAGTTGTATGACATTGTATGACATTTGTATGACAAAATGGTCAAGCCCCCCGTTTCCGAGAACGTGTGAGCCTTCACACTGGATTGAGTAAGGAAGTGCCCAGGCCTGACCTCAAATTGGAATTTGTATGCCATGTATGTCATGTATGACAGGGATTTAGGGGTGCCTCCACAAAACCAGAATGAAATACCCCTTGGGGTATGCAAGGAGGCCCTGTTACACCCCCTCTAAAACAGCATCATACATGGCATACATGGCATACATGGCATACACCTAGGGCATACCCACGCCTAGATGTATGTCATGTCTAATGACTGACACGAGTGCATGGCAGTTGTGTGACCTTGTATGACATTGTATGACAAAATGGCTGAGCCCCCGTTTCCGAGAACATGTAAGCTGACAGAAGTGACAGAAGTGACGGAAGTGACACCCTAATTAGGGTGGCTATTTTCTTAGGGTTTTTTTCGGGGTTTTCTTCGGGCGTTTACCCCCCCCCTAAAAACTTTGTCACTTTGTCACCTTGTCACTTTCCCACCAATGAAGAGGAATGGTTGAGGGGTGGTCGGAGAGCCCCTCTCTTACTGCAATCACCACGCAGGCTCCAGGCATGCTAACATACTGGAGAATCCTTAGGCCCGATAGATAACATTTCTATCCGGCCTAAGCGGGCCGACAGTCAGCCCCGTGCGGGCAAGGTGGTGCAAACCGGCTCCTCACGTCTGCCCAGCAGCACACGGTCGCTGCGGTGGATCCACGTACGGGAAGTTCAAGACGGGCCGTCCTGGCCGGCCAGGACGGCTTGCCTAGCTTGCACATTCAGAAATAAACAATATAGGCTACGACGACCTGCAAGTGAGTTCATGCAGTGAAGTATGTCAGAGCCTCTACTATACCATGTCTTTCGAAAGACATTCCACGTTCCTACAAAGTGGATGGACAATGAGTACTTTGCGTACCTGGTGAATCACTCGTATGCAACGGAGGATTGCACCGCAGCCCTGCAAAAAATTACTGAAACGCTGAAGATTATGGGATACATGGAGGGCAACGACTCTATGATCCACGACTACCTGGTCTTCTCGATTGAGGACTTGCTGGACAAAAACGGCGAGGTGTTCATCACCGAGAAAGACGTCCGGGGCAATGCTAGCATCAAGAAGCTGCTGGCTGGCTTGACGCCAGACCTGGTTATCAAGAAGAATGCGCAACGGGACAAAACTATCCTTCTCGACGTCCACGTTGGGTCACAGCATGTCGACGGCATCAAGAACAAGTACAAGAAGCTGGATTTCTTCTCGACCGTGCTCGTGGTGACTCCGTACAATTTTCAGCGGCAGCTCAAAGAGGTCCTGCCAGAGTCGGACATCGACTACCTGTACAAGAACTTCCAAGTCTTCCTGACCGAGTACAGCTATTGGTGCGCAAGCATCAAGCTTCACAAGGTCCTCCTCAACGACGTGGTCCTCGGTCGCAATGTACCGTCTCTTCAGGAGTTCAAATTGGAACCTGCCAAATTGACCGGGCAAGCTGCGGCGAAAGGCCAGTTTCTGACGCACCTCACGCAGTACGGAGACATGGTGGCGGACCAGGCTTTGATTTGACGTGCCCAGGGTTGCTACCTTCTTGAAAGACTTGGCAGACGCTGCAGGAGCTAGTTCTTTTGCACCATGCTGTGTCTACCAAGTCTTGTAGGAAGATAACAACCCTGAGGTGTACCATGTTGTGTCTGCCAAAGTTGTTTAAGGAAAGAACCGGTGCATTCGATGATAGACATCGAAATCCAGCAGGCTGTGTTGTCAAAAGTCAACGAAGTGCACGAGAATAGCCCATTATGGACGTAAATCGTGAGGTTGACTTGCAGGACGTCAGTAACGCCGTGGTCAAGGACTATGAAGCGCGCGGATACGCAGTCGCCCCCATGGCGCCGGGGGTGCGCTCTGCTGGGCTTGCGATGCTTTCCCCCGGAGTACCACTGAGGCATCGTTACTCGTTCGATGCAGCGTTCTATGTGACCAAGCCGCGGGAGGAGTTGGCGGTGCTTGGTGCCGTCTCCCACTGTCTCCAAGTGCAAGACGTCTTGCACTTGGAGAAGAAGGTTTCCTGGTTCCAGAACCGTCTGAGAAAGTTAGAGGAAGGTGTGCTGCCCGTGGGCTCGCCAGGGTTTGAAGCGCAGAAGGAGACGCTTCGGCGGTACGTGGGTATGCCTATTCAGGTCTTTGTGGGCACTGTGCACGTGGTGGATGTTGCAGCGTTGACTGCATCCGCTGCAAAAGGCTACGATGTTGTCCTGCCTATTGTCCTGCCATGCGGGGCCCGAAGTTTTGAGCGGCAGTCTGCGGACGCGGCCAAAGGGCTGGTGCGCGCGTGGTCCGCTTTCCCTGTCACCCAAGTTGAAGCTGAAGCAGACGCATGGTGAACAGCAGGGTGCGGGGCGATTTACAAGTCGCCAGAAAAGGACCTAAAGGTCGGCTATTGTCCTTAGGTCCTTTTCTGGCGACTTGTAAATCGCCCCGCCGCACCCTGCCTAAAGGGCCGCTATTGTCCTTAGGTCCTTTTCTGGCCCTGCACCCTGGTGAGCAGGCATGCCAGCATACTAGAAAGGCGGAATGTCACAGTCTGCGTTGTGAGTCAAAAAAGGACAAAGGGACATTCTCCTTCCTGAACAAATCCAATAGGTACTTGCCAATGACGCGGCTATTGGGTGGAAGGTTAGAAAGATCCCACCGATCACGCGCGTCGGCGCACCCTTGGGAATTCACGTATATCATCGCCGTGACGAATTCGGTGACGGTTATTTCACCCCACTCCATGCCAATGCTAAACGATTTCACATCCTTGTGTTGTAGGACGTCTTTTGCAAATTTCTTAAGGTCTTTGGATGCAGATAAATGTCTGGAATCAATCAACTGGAACAGGTCAAAGAGAGCCAACACTCTCGTTTGAGCAACACTGTTCGTGAGTTCATTGCTTGTAAACACACGCGCTAGGTCTATGATCCGCTGCAGTATCTTCGTTATCCACTTTGAAGGTTTCGGTTGCTTGTCTGCCATAGCTCGAAGTCCAGTTTCATTTTAAACAGAAAATTTTTAGTTGAACGGTGAGTTTGGGCAGGGTTGCTATCAGGCTGGTTATCTTCCTAAAAGACGGCGCAGCACGAGCTAATTATTGTGCACCATGCTGCGTCTGCCAAGTCTTTTTGGAAGATAGCAACCCTGGTCCACTCATTTACGATGGCCCTGAAACGTGGTGGCACATGGATACGTAGAGGAAGTATTCATCAATGCAAAACATTTTGCCGATTATAATATATGTTTTGATGCAGAAGTCAGCAAAGAGAGGACAAGCAAAGAGGTCAGCAAAGAGGTCAGCAAAGAGGTCAGCAAAGAGGTCAGCAAAGAGGTCAGCAAAGAGGTCAGCAAAGAGGTCAGCAAAGAGGACAACAGCAGAGAGGACAACAGCAGAGAGGACAGCAAAGTATGGTGGGGCATCTTTTCCCAATTTTATGCGTTTTTTAACTAGGTCGCGAGCAACTGGGTCAGCGCAGACTGGGTCAGCGCAGACTGGGCCACCAGCGACTCGGTCAGCGACTGGGCCACCAGCGACTCGGTCAGCGACTGGGCCACCAGCGACTCGGTCAGCGACTGGGCCACCAGCGACCCATGAGTTTGGAGAATTTGTAGTCATTTTTTCCAATTTGAAATGGATTCAGGTGATGAAGTTTAGTGGAAATAGTTCATTGCCAGCTTCCAAAAGGTATCAATATGATACCGATGCTTCATATAATGAAGTCGAAAAGTATTCTGATGAATTACAATGGCGCGTGTTCATGCATGTCGAAATCGCCCCTATTATAGAGGCAGTAAATGAAGAAGATGAGGGACGTATACTGGAAGAAGTTAAAAAATTGTCTGAAAGATATGTGCCATATGGTTTTATTGCAATCACACAGAAAGAAGGAATTAAATATATCTCACAGGAAGATGCTGAATATATCAGGAAAAAGCTTGTTGATTCCATCAAAGTCGATTGCATTAATGAGGACATGGATCCGGTTGAAATGGAAGCTTGGGAAAATCTCTCTATCGAAGATCTGAGCAGTGTCATAAGATTTGGAGAACCTGCTACACTAGATGGAGGGAAAAGACGCAGTACAAGATGTTATACCACAAAAACATTGATGAACATATTGAAGACAAACGTAAGGAATGAAAAGGTAAGGCTACCAGATCCACTAAATCCCGTGTACGAGTCCCCTCTGGAAGAAATTGATATCATCTTATCACGTGTATCACAATATACAATAAGATTGCTAGAGTCCAGTTCGATTGCGGTAATAAGACACATTGATGTTAATGTATGCATTTCCAAGGTTGCTGCAATACTACATTGCAAGGATTTGTTTTACAATGACCAAAACATCGGAAAACAGATAATTAAAGAATTTAAGGTATCTAAATTGGATAGCCGAGTATTAACTTATTCTGAAATTTCACCGTTAATTATGTGCATACGCGTGTATAGTCCATATACAACTCTACAAATAATTCGCCGAATGTCTGACTGGACTACATGGCAAAAAATCTTCTGGAGTGGCACTCCAGTAGTCACTCGAGAAGAAGGGGTTTTAGAAAACGGTCACACTGATGGCTGAACTTTGGATTCTGCCGCACTGACTTCAGTGTCTGCGCGCACACCACAACACCTGCATTCCTAAAATAATTAGGGTTCGTACGGTAAGTTAGCATGCCTGTCTGACAAGCTTAGAAGTGTGTTGTAAAGTTGATTTCTGCGACGAAGAGCAGCCATTCAGGCCCGACACGCTCGCGGGCATCGTGGAGGAGCGGGTGGAAGAGGAGGACATCTGAGCAGGATTGCTATCTTCCTAAAAGACTTGGCAGACGCTGCAGGAGCTAAATGTTTTGCACCATGCAGCGTCTGCCAAGTCTTTCAAGAAGATAGCAACCCTGTGTGCGATGGCTCTTTGGCAGCGGTCTGTTGTTCGTGGCAAGATGTCCAGGACACCAGATACCAGGGCCGTCAAGTATTCTTCGTGCTCCCCTGGCTCGGCCCCAGGGCTATCTTCTTGAAAGACTTGGCAGACGCTGCAGGGGCTAAATGTTTTGCATCATGCAGCGTCTGCCAAGTCTTTCAAGAAGATAGCAACCCTGCTCGGCCCCGATGTCAAGCAGGCAGCGACCGACTGGTGTTTTTCATGGCTGTTGCTCAGATCTTCCACTGGATGAAATGAGATGTGCTAGCTAAAAATGCCGTATTGCTGCTGCAGCTGCTATCTCTTGTAAATGCGGGGTGATCGTTGTCCAGGAGCTCAATCACGGCCGACTGCGCGGCTCGTGAAGAACGCAGACTAGGACACTACACAGAAGCAACAAGGACACGACAAGGACGACAAAAAGGTCATCACCGTCTCGGGCCGTCATTCATCGCTTTATATTAATAATCCATGACGGTGCGAAACAAATTTGGAGGTTCTTTTGTATCAGTAGCCGCTGCTTCGGACCGAAACTGAGTTTTGGCAAAAGGAGAAGAAGCAGTAGATCTAAGATCTATACTCTTGTTCGAAAATGTGGGTTTCGTCCCGAGCCCTGAATCAGTCTCACTTCTCACGGTTCTCCTTTGTTCAGAGGATTGCCCATCCTTCAAAGTCTGTGGGAACGTTAACTGCAAAATGCCATGGTTTCTTGTAGTAGTCGATGTGCGTTTGCGCCCTTCGTCGGCACCATGTTCCCTATCTGTGAGGAGAGTTTCAATCCGTGACGTTTTTGACGATTCTGAGGTTTGTGGCGGTGGTAGTGGCAATTTGACCGTGTGTTTGCTTGTAGGATAAGCTGATATACGCCAAGGGTGGTTACTAGTACGGTGATTTATATACCTATTTTGAAAACACACAAACCAGATGCTGATTTTTGTGTTATTCTCGCTTACTGATATATCAAGACTTCCTTCATCGGACAGTGATACATTCATGATACTGAGTGTCCGCATACTCACCTTCCAAAATAATTCCACATCCTTACTGTAGGGGTTAGGTGGCATTCTAAGGATTGCCAGCGTCTTTCTGTTTAAAATTCCGAACACAGGAGTTAAAGGTACCTCCAAGGTGCGTACACCGGCTTCCCACACAAAACGTGTACCATTAGAAAGTACCAGGTTTCCGTCTGATTGCAGGTGCAGCTTATGCATTTCATTTGGTGATGAAAGTGTGTCAATAGATTTGTTCAGTAACACGTTAAAGTTTTCAACTCTTGCCGTTCGGGGGAGTGTTACACGACGTTTTCGGGCATGGTCGAAGCAATAGAAGAAGACGAGGTTAATGTTATTATTTATCTTATCAAGAAGCTCAATACTGCCATCTTGGTTTAAATCTATCGAGTCTATGTTTTTGATGTGGGGCATGATGCTTCGAAATGACCAGATTATGCTTTGATTTTTGGTTGTGTGACATTTTATGACCACCAAGTCCCGTGTCCCATCCGCAGGAAGAACTGGAACAATCTCTAATTTGAAAGTAGTTTGGGGAGGATGTGCCTTGATTATTTCATGGGCTGATGATTGATAAAGTATCACACCTGCATTGTACAAGGTGAGTTGCCCTGTCTCCTGAGAGAGCTTTAGAGAAGTGGATCCCTTGCGCAATTCATCTTTGGAAGAGTCCAGTATGACCTTGTGTTGTGCTGCACTCGACTGGGCGGATTGAGGTGAGGTTGAGTTGCGGGAATCATATGTGGATCCTTTTGAACTAGGAGTACGAGCGGGGGATGGTATCTGTGTAGGGGACGAACTGAAAAGGGAACTTAAACTTTGGCGTGGCGAACGTTGAGTGGGAGTGGGTGGTGGTGTGGGTGGAGCTGGTCTAACAGGGATTAAAGCTTTTCCAGTTGCATTTTGCGTGTCACGGGTTATTCGACCTTTTTGAACGGCTCCTTTTGTTGTGTTAGTAGCTCTAGGTTGTTGGGGATTTCCCGCAGCTTTGCGCACGGGCCATCGTGTTCCATTTTCCGTGTTTTTGGTTGTTTGATCATTTTTAAAGGGGCCTGCTGGTCTGTTTGCAGCTTTAGGTTGTTGGGGCTTTCTCGCAGCTTCGACCAAGGTCTTATTTTGGGTTGACGGCTGGGAAACCTTTTTTTTTCCAGTTGCATTTTGCGCTTTTTTGGTTGTTTGATCCTTTTCAAGGGTTCCTTCTGTTGTGTTTGTAGCTTTAGGTTGTTTGGGAATTCCCGCAGATTTGCTTGGTTTTCCATTTTGGGTTGACGGCTGGGAAACCTTTTTTTTTCCAGTTGCATTTTGCGCTTTTTTGGTTGTTTGATCCTTTTCAAGGGTTCCTTCTGTTGTGTTTGTAGCTTTAGGTTGTTGGGGAATTCCCGCAGCTTTGCTTGGTTTTCCATTTTGCATAAACGGCTGATCTCTTTCAGAATTATGCATGCCCACGTTTTTTCCAGTTGCATTTTGCGTGTTTTGTGGTCCTTGATTGCGTCGAGTTTGTGACAAGGGCGGGGAGCTTCGGACTTGGTGGCTTTCCTTTATTTGCTGGGTTACTTTCTGCAAGAGTTCCACTGGAAATACATAACATTCGAGCTTGCAACCATATTCTTTCATCTGTATCCATATCATGTACGTTGCATGGTCTCCCAGTAGCAACTCTTCAGTAAACGAAGGGAACACGTGATCTGTGTATGTGAAAGATGATAAATACACCTTATTCGGCGTGAAGGACCATGAAAATTCAAAATCATGTGACCGCATTAAATTTTTTTTGAAGTAGTCGAGACCTTTCTTATGAAATGTGGCCACATCAACATCACGGATAATGCACATTGTTTGATAGGTTGGTGTGCAGAAGTTTTCAGTCTTCCTCCGATCAGCGTATTCTAGTATAGTCGCGTGTATGTTTGCATCGGGGTGCAACCCAACCTCGATACCAGCCAAATTAACTTGAAGTTTACGCCTATCATATGTGTGGTACGTAAGTTCAGGAACGTGGGATCTCTGAATTTTTAGAACGATATTTTTTGAAGAATCACATCTATTCGTGGCAACGGCATTCGCAGTGTTAACTCGGAAGTCTTTCCCAAAGTCAGTCGGTTTCATCCCATCAATCCTTACCATGGTTATGATAAATAAATACAGCACTCTGAAATGATGACCTGGGGTGGGGGAAAGGTTTGAGTTGGCGAGGTTGGGAGCAGGGTGAACTTTGGGTCGTTTTCTGGCGACTTGTCAATCGCCCTGCACCCTGGTTGGGAGGGCTTCTGCCCATTTAAGACATCTGAGATTCGTTAAAATCCCGGTTTGTGACCCCATGATCTTTTATCACTTTCGCAAATATATAATCTATAATGGCTTCTTTTGTGAAATGGTTTTCTGCAAACTCTACTGAGTTTTGTGCGATCTTGCTAGCCTCATCCTCATTCTCTTTAAGACTGTCAAATTTATCGATAAGTTCTTTTACGCTTCTAAATGAGACCACACTGTTCTCAAAACCGTCGAAATCGTAAAACCAAGACCTTAAATCAGAACGATGAAGAAATATGCATGAATTGTAAGTCATCTCGTATGGAAGCCTCCATGGTGTAGCAAATCCATCCATGTCCAAAATGAATTTATATTTACTTTGTTCGACCATGGACATCTGCTTGACAGTCCTGAAGTCAGGCCAGGATTTCCTGATTTCATCGATATCTGACCAGGTTAACCTGTCAGACTCGAAGATGGTACTGGTTGTTAGTTCTGTTATACCGACATCGAGGAATTCGCCATTTTTATAGTTATCTTGTAGTCCTTTGAGAATATGAAGCCTATCATTCTTATCTATGTCATTGGGGAAACACGATGTATTTCGCCCCCTGAAAACCATTTTATCATGTTTGTCTTCCCATTCGGTGTGTGGCTTACCATTGTACAGCGCGCGGCATTTGTCACCAAATGGTTTTTTTGTCGCGAATTCCCATACATCTGGATAAGGCAAACATAAATCACAGTGGTTATCAGAAGTGCTGAATGAAAATATAGGAAATATATCGCTGCATTTATATCGTGTATCAATCCCGAGATCCTTGCCCGGGCATCGTGAGTATATAATCGTATTGCAATCACGCAATACAATAGGATTATCAAAATAGTTTACAAAAATGACAAAGTCATCGTCCCGTAGCTTTTCTGCGTGCTTCAGATAGGTCTCATTAAACATGTTCACCAACGTGCTCTGGTAAAAGTCGAAATTCTCCCACCATTTGTCCCAATACCACATGACGCAACCCATGAAGATGTAATGTTTCTCCTGTCCAGAAAGCTCGTGGTAAGATTCTTCGCAATTTTCTTTCGAATGACATTCGCCCTGTTGGTTTCTTCTGATTGCTTCGACCTTTTTTCGAGCAATATCAACAAATAAGTTTGGGTGCATGCTCATTAGACGTGCAACATCAATCTGAACTGTAGTAATGTTGCAAATAACAGTTGCCTTTACAACGTTGTCATCTTTTTTATGAGAAAATACCATCCCAAAACCGGGATACTTGAAAAGGAAGTCGCAGGTATTGGACACTTTTGTCCGATCTGCATTATTTAAATACATGGACTGTAAAGTATCCTTAAGAACCTCGAGTTGTTTTTCGTCAAATACCTTTCCTATCGTTTTATATTTGATACAATCACCATTACTGTGTTGTGTTGACTGATCCAATGTGCTGCTAGTAGTAGCTGTAGCCGAGGCTGTAGTTGTAGTTGTAGTTGTAGTTGTAGTTGTAGTTGAGCTTTCGTCACTCACTGAGTGTGTCCGTTTTCTATTGGGTCGACGTCTTGTGTCAAATCCGGATCCGTCCATGCTTTCTACACGGCGGGGTGTATACTTTTCATTTAGAATTCTTCTTGGGCTTATTACTCCAGGCAGGCTTGCTATTTTCCTAAAAGACTTGGCAGCAGGCTGCAGGAGCTAAATGTTTTCACCATGCAGCGTCTGCCAAGTCTTTTAGGACGATAGCAACCCTGATACATTTTGCGACTTTCAGTAACTCGCTCCTCAGCACCGTGCACCATTACCCTTAGCGAACCTGCGGCGGCGTTTGCGCCTTGAAAGTCCCCGCGCTGTTTGCAACCACGTAAATCCACGGCATCTTCAGGTTATGAAACTTCTTCTTGACCACGCTCTCCGAGAACTTGCTCCCACCAAACGCGAGCACGACAGCCCGCTCGCAGTAGTCCGCCACGTGGAGTGCTTGGTAGTCCGCAAGCACGGTCTCGTCTGACTCCCGCTCCTCGGCGCTCAGCTCCTTGAGCCACTCCCAGGTTTGAACGGACGCAAAAAGCTGTGACCGGGCTTTTCTGGCATGTGTGTCCATGTTGCGCTTCGCCTCTACCAGCACAACAACATCACGCCCATCGTGGCAGCCCACGACCAGGCCGTCGAGGTCACCGACCCCGACCGTGCTCTGGTATGTGTACCGGGTGTCAAAGATGACTTGACCATCCTCCAGCAGCTCGGCCACCGCACGCGCCACCCCCTCCTCGATAAGGTGGTCGTCAGTATCATCAGTATCATCAGTATCATCCGTATCACGGTAGCCTTGCATATGCCTTAACTGCTCATAGTTGTCCTTCTTGGCATCCTGCTCCTTCAGGCGCTTCTCCACAAGGTCGTTGGCCCGTCGCTGCTCCAAGGCTAATGCCATCAGGCTCTGGTTCGTCCGGCGGCTGTTCGCAACGTCTTGCTCGCCGAAGACGTCCAACATGTTCGCCTTTTCCATGGCGGCGAAGCCGAAGCGCACTCGCAGGTAGAGAGGGCTTCTCGATTCGTGCCCAGGTGGTCGATAGCGATCGTCACTGTAACAGAGAAACCTTTTATGCAGGGTGCGGGGCGATTAACAAATCGCCCCGCACCCTGCTTTTATGCGACAATTCACTTTTGACGACCGAGACAGCGCGGCCGAACGAAACCTTTAGATCCTTTTTTTATTCGTCTGTGAGCCTGACTCAGCGGCGCAGAACGACTGCGGGCCACGCTAACCGAAAGCCACGAGATCACCATTGGGCCAGATCAGTAGTACGGTGGGGGACCACGTGCGAACCCCTGGTGACGATCTGTACCAATTTTCCTGCGCGGGC
This sequence comes from Pleodorina starrii, assembly GCA_030267565.1. Taxonomy (NCBI): domain Eukaryota; kingdom Viridiplantae; phylum Chlorophyta; class Chlorophyceae; order Chlamydomonadales; family Volvocaceae; genus Pleodorina; species Pleodorina starrii. Next base: position 113,729 of record BRXU01000052.1, read on the forward strand.
ACATGCCTGCGGTGCACTACAGCAGACACCCTACCGGGGTTTGCGGATGCGAGGATGAGGATGAGGATGAGGGCGGGAGGGGGGGCGGGGCGAGGCCAGGCCAGGCCAGGGAACCGATGCCCAGCCTGCTGATGACTGAGTGGCCAGCCTGGAACGAACGTGCGGGACAGAGTGGGTGAGCGGAGGTACGGTAGGTTGCGCTACTGCTGCTGCGGTTCCGTTCCATTCGCCCGGCCGATTCCCCGCTGCTGTGTGTAATCGATCAAAGTGCGGGCAAGCAAAGGTAGACGCGCGTGTATGTGCGTGTGTGTGCGTGTGCGTGTAGTAAGTGTCGTACAAGATATGCACGGTCTGAAGTCCAGGCCCGCCCCGCCCACCGACCCTGCTGGATCCGTAGCCGGCCAACGAATGTACGTTCGTTTTGTGCACGCTAGGACAGGTCCATGGCGGCAACCCAGCGCGCGGCTGGCGACGCGCACATCGAAGATGCATGCGAGCACTAGGGTTTAGGCAATTCATTCGCAAGCAGTGGCACGGATCGTTCATACCATGGTGAAAACCGCCCATCCCATCAGCACTGGGCACGGAAGCACCATTGGGCCAGATCAGTAGTACGGTGGGGGACCACGTGCGAACCCCTGGTGACGATCTGTACCAATTTTCCTGCGCGGGCACATGCCTGCGGTGCACTACAGCAGACACCCTACCGGGGTTTGCGGATGCGAGGATGAGGATGAGGATGAGGGCGGGAGGGGGGGCGGGGCGAGGCCAGGCCAGGCCAGGGAACCGATGCCCAGCCTGCTGATGACTGAGTGGCCAGCCTGGAACGAACGTGCGGGACAGAGTGGGTGAGCGGAGGTACGGTAGGTTGCGCTACTGCCGCTGCGGTTCCGTTCCATTCGCCCGGCCGATTCCCCGCTGCTGTGTGTAATCGATCAAAGTGCGGGCAAGCAAAGGTAGACGCGCGTGTATGTGCGTGTGTGTGCGTGTGCGTGTAGTAAGTGTCGTACAAGATATGCACGGTCTGAAGTCCAGGCCCGCCCCGCCCACCGACCCTGCTGGATCCGTAGCCGGCCAACGAATGTACGTTCGTTTTGTGCACGCTAGGACAGGTCCATGGCGGCAACCCAGCGCGCGGCTGGCGACGCGCACATCGAAGATGCATGCGAGCACTAGGGTTTAGGCAATTCATTCGCAAGCAGTGGCATGGATCGTTCATACCATGGTGAAAACCGCCCGTCCCATCAGCACTGGGCACGTAAGCACCATTGGGCCAGATCAGTAGTACGGTGGGGGACCACGTGCGAACCCCTGGTGACGATCTGTACCAATTTTCCTGCGCGGGCACATGCCTGCGGTGCACTACAGCAGACACCCTACCGGGGTTTGCGGATGCGAGGATGAGGATGAGGATGAGGGCGGGAGGGGGGGCGGGGCGAGGCCAGGCCAGGCCAGGGAACCGATGCCCAGCCTGCTGATGACTGAGTGGCCAGCCTGGAACGAACGTGCGGGACAGAGTGGGTGAGCGGAGGTACGGTAGGTTGCGCTACTGCATGCTGCTGCGGTTCCGTTCCATTCGCCCGGCCGATTCCCCGCTGCTGTGTGTAATCGATCAAAGCGCGGGCAAGCAAAGGTAGACGCGCGTGTATGTGCGTGTGTGTGCGTGTGCGTGTAGTAAGTGTCGTACAAGATATGCACGGTCTGAAGTCCAGGCCCGCCCCGCCCACCGACCCTGCTGGATCCGTAGCCGGCCAACGAATGTACGTTCGTTTTGTGCACGCTAGGACAGGTCCATGGCGGCAACCCAGCGCGCGGCTGGCGACGCGCACATCGAAGATGCATGCGAGCACTAGGCTTTAGGCAATTCATTCGCAAGCAGTGGCACGGATCGTTCATACCATGGTGAAAACCGCCCATCCCATCAGCACTGGGCACGGAAGCACCATTGGGCCAGATCAGTAGTACGGTGGGGGACCACGTGCGAACCCCTGGTGACGATCTGTACCAATTTTCCTGCGCGGGCACATGCCTGCGGTGCACTACAGCAGACACCCTACCGGGGTTTGCGGATGCGAGGATGAGGATGAGGATGAGGGCGGGAGGGGGGGCGGGGCGAGGCCAGGCCAGGCCAGGGAACCGATGCCCAGCCTGCTGATGACTGAGTGGCCAGCCTGGAACGAACGTGCGGGACAGAGTGGGTGAGCGGAGGTACGGTAGGTTGCGCTACTGCTGCTGCGGTTCCGTTCCATTCGCCCGGCCGATTCCCCGCTGCTGTGTGTAATCGATCAAAGCGCGGGCAAGCAAAGGTAGACGCGCGTGTATGTGCGTGTGTGTGCGTGTGCGTGTAGTAAGTGTCGTACAAGATATGCACGGTCTGAAGTCCAGGCCCGCCCCGCCCACCGACCCTGCTGGATCCGTAGCCGGCCAACGAATGTACGTTCGTTTTGTGCACGCTAGGACAGGTCCATGGCGGCAACCCAGCGTGCGGCTGGCGACGCGCACATCGAAGATGCATGCGAGCACTAGGCTTTAGGCAATTCATTCGCAAGCAGTGGCACGGATCGTTCATACCATGGTGAAAACCGCCCATCCCATCAGCACTGGGCACGGAAGCACCATTGGGCCAGATCAGTAGTACGGTGGGGGACCACGTGCGACCCCCTGGTGACGATCTGTACCAATTTTCCTGCGCGGGCACATGCCTGCGGTGCACTACAGCAGACACCCTACCGGGGTTTGCGGATGCGAGGATGAGGATGAGGATGAGGGCGGGAGGGGGGGCGGGGCGAGGCCAGGCCAGGCCAGGGAACCGATGCCCAGCCTGCTGATGACTGAGTGGCCAGCCTGGAACGAACGTGCGGGACAGAGTGGGTGAGCGGAGGTACGGTAGGTTGCGCTACTGCTGCTGCGGTTCCGTTCCATTCGCCCGGCCGATTCCCCGCTGCTGTGTGTAATCGATCAAAGCGCGGGCAAGCAAAGGTAGACGCGCGTGTATGTGCGTGTGTGTGCGTGTGCGTGTAGTAAGTGTCGTACAAGATATGCACGGTCTGAAGTCCAGGCCCGCCCCGCCCACCGACCCTGCTGGATCCGTAGCCGGCCAACGAATGTACGTTCGTTTTGTGCACGCTAGGACAGGTCCATGGCGGCAACCCAGCGCGCGGCTGGCGACGTGCACATCGAAGATGCATGCGAGCACTCGGGTTTAGGCAATTCATTCGCAAGCAGTGGCATGGATCGTTCATACCATGGTGAAAACCGCCCATCCCATCAGCACTGGGCACGTAAGCACCATTGGGCCAGATCAGTAGTACGGTGGGGGACCACGTGCGAACCCCTGGTGACGATCTGTACCAATTTTCCTGCGCGGGCACATGCCTGCGGTGCACTACAGCAGACACCCTACCGGGGTTTGCGGATGCGAGGATGAGGATGAGGATGAGGGCGGGAGGGGGGGCGGGGCGAGGCCAGGCCAGGCCAGGGAACCGATGCCCAGCCTGCTGATGACTGAGTGGCCAGCCTGGAACGAACGTGCGGGACAGAGTGGGTGAGCGGAGGTACGGTAGGTTGCGCTACTGCTGCTGCGGTTCCGTTCCATTCGCCCGGCCGATTCCCCGCTGCTGTGTGTAATCGATCAAAGCGCGGGCAAGCAAAGGTAGACGCGCGTGTATGTGCGTGTGTGTGCGTGTGCGTGTAGTAAGTGTCGTACAAGATATGCACGGTCTGAAGTCCAGGCCCGCCCCGCCCACCGACCCTGCTGGATCCGTAGCCGGCCAACGAATGTACGTTCGTTTTGTGCACGCTAGGACAGGTCCATGGCGGCAACCCAGCGCGCGGCTGGCGACGTGCACATCGAAGATGCATGTGAGCACTAGGGTTTAGGCAATTCATTCGCAAGCAGTGGCATGGATCGTTCATACCATGGTGAAAACCGCCCATCCCATCAGCACTGGGCACGTAAGCACCATTGGGCCAGATCAGTAGTACGGTGGGGGACCACGTGCGAACATGCCTGCGGTGCACTACAGCAGACACCCTACCTGTAACGCCGAGGTCATAGGTGCCGTACAGTCGGCTAGCATAAAGCCTAAGAAAGGCGTCGCACAGCATCTCGAGTAGCCTTTGCTCCGCCCAAGCATTACATTGGTATCGAGACCAGTACTGTTGTACAGACTCTCAGAGGTCGTCAGTTCGATCCCTGGTACTCGCGGAAAGGCTTCCATTCCAGAAAACCTTGCAAATTAAGGCTAGAGGCATGTATGCCGCGGCATGACCTGACTTGGGAAGTTGTCCACCCCAATGCCGAAGACCTGGCTAAGACCCCAGGCATGCAAAGGTGGTGAAAGGCGGAGTGGACTGTGCACAGACTCTGCGAGGACGCAGTGAGGACCGAGGACGTTCCCTTCAGAGGGGGGGGAATGTAACGCCGAGGTCATAGGTGCCGTACAGTCGGCTAGCATAAAGCCTAAGAAAGGCGTCGCACAGCATCTCGAGTAGCCTTTGCTCCGCCCAAGCACTACACTACCGGGGTTTGCGGATGTGAGGATGAGGATGAGGGCGGGAGGGGGGGCGGGCCGAGGGAGGGGGGGCGGGGCGAGGCCAGGCCAGGCCAGGGAACCGATGCCCAGCCTGCTGATGACTGAGTGGCCAGCCTGGAACGAACGTGCGGGACAGAGTGGGTGAGCGGAGGTACGGTAGGTTGCGCTACTGCTGCTGCGGTTCCGTTCCATTCGCCCGGTGATTTATCCTACATTTGTAACATGCCGCTATAAAATTCCCGCGAGCCAAGCTCAACGCTACAATCAACGGCATGGATGGGCGGATGGATAGCCACCGGTACGGCAAACGGGTACGACACATGTGCCGCTCCGCGCTCGAACCTCGTTTGGACGCTTCAGGCACCTCTTGTTTGTCGATTGGTTCGCGCAACCATGCATCTGCAGCCGCTTGTAGCCCGCGCGGTAGTCGGAGACCCAAGGGCTGTCGCAAGGGTTGCCCTCACCCGTGATGGGGTTGTACGGGCCCACGCGGCCAAGCCGTGTAAACCAGCCGCTGAGCGAAGACAGCACGCCCTGAACTGCATCCGGACCGGGCTCCGGCTGCTTGCGGCCCTGGTGGTTTGGCTCCCACCACTCCACCAAGTATACCAACAGGTATTCAGGTGTGACGTTGCCCAGCCACACCTCCTCACCGACGCTGTCGAGCCACGTGGACAACTCGGAGGCGGCTGACTCCTGACGACGGCGGGTGGCATCGGCGAGCGCGGCGTCCATCACCCCTTGCGCCTTAGCCAACCCCCGTGAGTAATAACCCGGAAGCGGCGGCGGCTGCGAGCGACGGGGCAGCTGGGACACGCGAGCCAGGCGAAGCCCAGCAAAGGTCGGCCGGTCCTGCGCCACCGGCACTCAAGTGAGAGCGAGCTCGGGCAGCTGTGCAAGCCTCTCGATTCTCACCGGCGACAAAGGAGGCGAAGAGCCGAACAGCCCGGGCGCCGGGGCAGCGGCAGGGAGTCGAAAGTCCACGGGGCTTGCCGGCGGCGAAACACGCCCGAGAACGGGAACATCCGGGACCTACACCGCAAGCCCGAACAAGCCACCTGAGGTCGGCCTTCGGCGCTTCAAGAAGCTGATCGAAAAGAAGCAAACTCACCTGTCCCAGGTCCAGAGACAAGCCCAAGCCAGGTTGGGAGAGGTCAAGCACCAAGGGAGGTGCCGACGACCCGAGAGACAGTGACCCATCGGGAGAGCCAGCGGGGCCGGGAACCCCGCCAGCGTCGGAGATATCCTGCAACCAGAAGAGTTAAACCAAGCTGAAGAAGCCCGACAACCCGGCTGCGAGCGAGTCGGTACCGCGAGCGTTTCAACAACCCTTGGACGTACCGCTCGCAACGTCCGCGCCGGAGCCGGTAGTGGCAATGTTGAGGTATCAAGCGAGCGTAAAAACCCGCCGTATGAGAGGCTCACTTCCCCGTTCGCGCATGTATTGCGCGAAGATTCTCGAGCACCCCTGCGACCCCTTCCTTCCACCTGCCTATATGAATGGCCTGCCACCGGTGCTAAGGTTGACCCGAGCACCGGCGGCGCGCGTGGCTGGCTTGCCGTACACCGCTCCATTTGTGTATGTACGAGCGCCCTGCGACAGAGCCAGGCGATAGTCTGGGTCAAGGCGAGAAGCCCCTCCTCAAGCTCTTCTGTCCACAGACCTCGGGACTTGGGGCGTTCGTAGCCACGTGGGCCAGGCCAGTCCGAACACGTGCGGATCCTGCACATCTTCGGTACGACATCAATGACAAAGACCAGAGCTCGCTTCAAAACATCTGCACTACAGCGTCTCTTCCCTTTCTCTCCCTCTGGCATGTTTGCGACTCCTACGCCTGGTCTGGTCAATGCACGCCTGCGCATATTGCGCCTGCGCCTGCGCCTATTGCACATGTGTGCGGAAGCCAATTGCGCCGAACATCAACGCTGCCCAAACCTGCCGTCGCTGGGTGCAAAGCATCAGCCCAGATGTACATCTAAATCCAGAATGCAAGCACGGCCACGGCCGCTCCCGTCCCCATAGTCCTACACCTACACACAAAGCAGCCCCTGCTACCGTCGTCCTCGAATCCCGAGGAGCCACAACATGACACTAGCTCGGTCGCACGCCCGCCCACGAGTGTGCCTTCCCACAGCTCCGCTGCCCATGATGCAACAATATCCACCTCGCTCTTCCCGGAGGTGCGCCCGCCAGCACCGCCGCCCATGCAGAATTGCAGATCCTCAGCGTCCCCTGTCGAGGGAGCGCCAACGGGCGCTGCAGTTGCCTCGAACCCAACCCAGACAGCGGCAGCTTCCGTCCGCTGGTGAAGCAACGCGCAAGGCCTCGCAGCGACGGCCGCAGCGAAGGATGCGCCCGACCGCAGGTTGCAAGGCGCGCGACGCGACGGCCCTGGTGGAACCGAGCGAGCCGGCCGCTCTCTCAGATGCAGGTTGCGCTTGCTCCCCAACCTCGCCGCCTGGCTGCCGCCGCCATCGGCCGCCCCTTGCCTCTGATCTACCGCCGCTTGCTCCTGCGGTTCCTGCCCCGCCCCCGGAACTGGTCGGGTCCGCCGCCAGGGCCCCCCCGGGAGGGCTTTGTGGCGCCCAGCCTGCAGCGAGTTCCCAAAGGCGCAACGCGCAAGGGGCCGCGGGCCGTGTCAGTGCGTGCACGGCCCTCGCGCTGCGAGCAATGCGAGCAATGAAGAAGAGACGTACCCACGGGTCCCACGCGGGTTCGTGCAGTACGGCGCCATCACCCCGTCCGCGGCACCATACCATCCGCGCACTTCATGCCCGTGTGTAATGTGGCGTGCCCTGCCCCCCCCCCCGCATTCCAACACGCCCCTGGAGAAAGGCCGTCAGTTTGGTGGGAGCGAGTGGGACTACATTTGTCCTTTTTTAGTTTAATCCCCATTTGTTCTTTCTTCTGCCCGCCGTGCCTCGGAAGCAAGCGACCCTCGGAAGCCCATGACTTCTGCGCAGCGTGCCCTGCACTCCCCACACCTGACAGCCTGTGATGTGATGATGTAACTGAAACTAACAATACACAGTCGTCCGGAGTGTCCGTGTCCAGATCGGGTCAGTCTAGAAAAATCGCACCGGCGCGGTCTTCCGCCCCTTTCCCCCCCATCTTCGATTTCATGTTTAGTATCTCCCCCGCCCCGCCCCGCCCTCCCCTCCCCTCCCCCCGGTCTTTCCGCCGCCGCAGCCCCGCTTTGCCGCAACTCACTTGAACTGCACCGTGTGCGTATTCGCGGGGAGCCGCTTGCCGTAGACGTCGTGGAACATGTTGCAGCACTTGCCCATCTCCGTCACGTCCAGCACCTGCATGGGCAGAGATGAATGCGTGTTTGTGTTTGTGTGTGTGCCGGGGGGGGGGGTATCCACGTATAGGCCGGAGCCCGTGAACGGTATCTAATCAGAAAAAAAACTCCTTCCTGTCTGCAAAAGAAAAACGAGGTAAACTTTCAAGCAGCAGGGGCGGGGTGTCAGGGAGTGATATGCTCCATTACATAACGAGACACTGCGGACGTTGTTGAGGGGAGGGGCGGTCCAGTACAGGGATCGAACTGGCCGCATATAGGAGATATGGATCAGACTGGGCGGCACATGGGGACACAGAACTGGCGGCACATGGACACAAAACGCTCGTGAATCGCCTTGGCAGCCTGACTCTTGCCCTGCTGACCGACGGGAGAAGGGGCCGGGATATCACGGTCGTCCTTTCTTCCCCGAAGCTCCCCCTCTCGGGGCCGCCCGCAGCCTCGCCTGCCCGCCCCTCCCCCCACCTCTCCTCCTCCCTCCTCTCTCCTCCGCCTCATCCCCCCGCTGTGCTACATATCTCACCAAGCCGTTGAGGCACATGAGCAGCTTCCGCTCCGGGAAGAAGAAGGCGTCGGGGTCCTCCCAGATCCACATCTCGTTGTCATGGGCGGCGTGGTGCGTGCGGCACTCGTAGCAGTACCGCGCACGGGACCTGCGGAGTCGGCGGAAAGGGGGAGGGCGGCATGGGGTAATAAAAACGATACCGCAGCGGAGGAAATAAAAAGGTAGGCGACCGATATGGGCGGACACGATTAGGGAGCAGAGCGAAGGGCGCCAAGGCGGCCACACCGGGCTGCGAGCCCAGCCCGCTTGAGGCCCCTTCCAATCCCCCCTCCCCTCCTTTCCCCTCCCGTCCCCTCGCCCGACCTTCCCACTCTCACCTGTCCGTAGTGCAGACCTTGGCGGTGTGCACCTGCTCGCAGCCCCAGCAGTGCATCACAAACGACCCGGAGCCGCTGCCGCCGTGGTGATATGCGTAGGAGGCGCCGGCGTCTCCGCCTCCGAAGCCCGCGGACGCGTTCGACGCATCGGCTCCGCCCCGCGCCCCGGCGGCCCTGCTGCCCGCCGCCGAAGTTCCGTGCATCTGCTCCAACAGGCGCTTGCGGCCATCGGCGGTGTTCAGCAACGTGTAGGCCTGAAGGCGGCAGGAGCACACGGGTGTTGGGTGGTGAAAGGAACGATACCGCAGCGGGAGGGTGGGAGGGGGGGAGGGAGGGGGGGAGGGAGGGAGGGGGGGAGGGAGGGAGGGGGGAGGGAGGGAGGGGGGAGGGAGGGTGATCTGTCACCGCGGTCGTTTAGTTCTCGCACACACGAAATGGAGGGAGGACAAGGCGCACAGGCGTGAGCGGGAGGAGGGGGAAGAAGGCGCAGGGGCACAGGAGATGATGACGATGACGACGAGGGGCGTGCACGACTCTGCGACGCCGCCTCCCCTCCCCTCCCCTCCCCACCTCAGCCACACCTCCCCAGCCGTTCCCCTGCCGTGAAAGCACCCTTTGCCAGCCATGAAGCACGCAGCTTCCTGGCTGGCAGCCAGGCGCTTCACACTCCGCGCGCCCCGCTGGGTGCTGCACCCCAGCGGCAGCCCCCCTCCCCTCCCCCGTCATCGGGTGCTTTCGTCCACTAACGCCGTCTCCGTCTCTTCGCTGCGGTATCTTCTCTTTTACCCTCCCCCGTCGCGCTCCCCCCCCGCTGGGTTCTAGGTCCGTTCGCTAACGCCGTCTCCTCCGCTGCGAAATTCTTTTTATACCCCCCGTCGCCCCCCCCGCCCGCCCGCGCGCTCCCACCTGGTTGACCCTCTGCGATGCCTCCGCCGCCCCGACCGCGTCCGGCCCCGCCTTGTCCGGGTGCACCCGCAGCTGCGTGCGACGGAAGGCGCTCTTGACGGCCTCGTCCGTCAGCGCATGCGCTTCGGAACCGCTCGAGGGCAAACCCAGCACCGAAAAGTAGTCGCGAGCGGACAGCACGCGGGCGATCTCGCCTGCGGTAGGCGGCAGGCGGGGGGTCATCCACGTTTAGGCCGGAGCCCGCGAACGGTAGAGTAACAGAAGAAGGCCCTCCCCCGGCGGGGGAGGGGGTTGAAGAGTGAATTTGCAAGAAAGAAACAGGCCGGGGGACAGGAAAGATAGAGAAAAACAGGGTCAAAGGGCAGGCGTGGCCGCAACAAAAGCGTGGCCGGTCAACGACGCATGGGCCTCAGGCTGGGCGGCACGTGCGGGCATGGAGTTCCGGTCGTGGCCAACAAGGCAAGGCGGCTTGCAAGTTCGACCCACGTGCTGTGACTTTGCGAGGACTTTGCTACTACTGCAATATCGCAAGACAGGCTTGGATGTCGTGCGAGGGCCCTCTCGCGGACCTGCCGCGGCCGGGCAGTCCGATGGCGGCTGCAGGCTCTAGGCTCTGGCCTGCAGCTGCTACGACCTCAGCTCAGTGCCCGCCGTCGCAGCGACCCACACGCTCCCGTGCGCCCCCCTGGGCCTCGTTCCGCGTCCCGGACAGCGGGTTCACCAACACCTACCGCTCGCTGTCCCCAATTCGACACCACCACCTCCTCCTCCTCCCTCATCAACTACGTCCGTCAGCCTGTCCGCGTGCCCCTTTGGGCCATCATCCCCCACACCCCTAAAGCCCTACTCCCCAAGCTCCATCGTTCCTTTTGTGATGTCCGGGCTGTGTGCCTGTGTTGGTCTTCGTGCTGTCGTGTGCCGGTCTGTCTGGGGTTGGTCGGCGGCGACGCGGCCGCGCGCTCGTTTTGTTTCTGCTGGAGATATCAGGTAATCTCAGGTAAGAACCCAGGTAACTGCGTTGCGTTCCCTCGTCCCGGGCCGTTTTAATTACTCCCCAAGCTCCCTCCCTCCCCCCCCACACACACGCCCTCCTGCCCCACATCCGGGCCTTACCCGTGGCCCCCTTGACCACCTCGGGCTCCAGCCGGCCGCCCCGCGCCAGCTCCTCGTGGTGGTGGTTCTCTTGCCACCCCTGGCCCCAGCCCGACCCAGCCGCCTCTTCGCCGCTGTCACCGCCGCCCGCGCCGGCCCGCGCCCGGCCGCCACCCCAGCCGCTCTTGGCCCCGCTGCCTCCGCCTCCCTCGCCCGACGAAGCCGCCGCCGAGAGCATCAGCCAGACGATAAACTCCAGCAGCATGGCGGGCAGCGCCTGGTACCAGGCGAGAGACTGCCAGCTCAGCACCGCGGCGCCGGAGAAGATGGCGGCGCGGGTGCGGCCCGGTGCGACCAAATGGGCGACGATGTACAGCACAACCCCCACCAGCCGCCACGACAAGGGGCCTGCGCGAGGGCCCGGGGTGAGGCAAAGGGGAAAAACATCAATTATAGGGAGTAAAAAGGAAGATACCGCAGCGGAGGGACGGAGACGGCGTTCGCGAACGGACCCGGAACCCGGCAATACTTACCGAACATACCTGTAACCAAGACGAGAAGCGCAGCGACCGCGTCGCCGCCAGACCAACCCAGCCAGACGAGTACGCGCGACAGCACAAGAAGGGCACGAGCGCCCAGACAAAACAGACAAATGGGGGGAGGAAGGGAGCCCAGCGCCGCGGCGGACCAGAGTGCTTCCGAGCCGCAGTGTGTGGTGTGTGCCCGACTGAGGTTGTGGACGCGTAACCCCTCCCTTGTTGGGGCTCGTGGCCCGTGTCCGCGTGTGCCCTCAAGCGCGTTTCCACACTCGCGCCTAGGCCGCGTTCGCAGCCTTGCCCTGTCCGCGGCTGTCTTGGAGCCCACGTCCCTACGCGGTTCTGGGTCCGTTCGCCAACGCCGTCTCCTTCTCCGCTGCGGTTTTTCTTTTTACCCCACGCGGCCCTCCACACCCCGTTATTTTCCAATCCCAACGCGCCGCGCCGCCCTCCACACCTACCGCCCAGACCGAGCAGCAGCGGCAGCGGCGCCAGCGACGCCAGAATGGGCCGCTTCTTGTACTCCACGAAAAAGTACCCGGCAGCCGTCTCGGCGGCGCCCAGCCACAGGGGCGGCGAGAGCACGACGCTGCGGCGGGGATGGGATGCCATACCGAAGGTGACGTGGATGGTGACGTGGATGGTGACGTGGTGATGTGCGGCGGATGTGGTAGAAGCGGTTGGGCAATCCCAACCTTCCGGCAATCCCAACCTTCCGGCAATCCCAATCAGGCATACCCCTTGGCAGGGTCGAAGAGACAGAAGGCCGTCGGGAGCTTTGCCGACGCCCCACCCCTCGAAACACACACATGGTGACATGGAGGACATGACGGCGCAGGGTGGGAGGCCTCTGATCAAAGGCCACGCGGAGGGCACATACCGACGGCAAAGCCAATGGCGACCCGTCGACCGTCGACCCGTCGATCAAAGGCGACCCGACGCCCGCCGACCCGTCGATCAACGGCGACCCGACGCCCGCCGACCCGTCGATCAATGGCGACCCGTCAAACACCGACCCGTCGATCAAAGGCGACCCGACGCCCGCCGACCCGTCGATCAAAGGCGACCCGACGCCCGTCGACCCGTCGATCAATGGCGACCCGTCGACCGTCGACCCGTCGATCAATGACGACCCATCGACCGTCGACCCGTCGATCAAAGGCGACCCGACGCCCGCCGACCCGTCGGTCAATGGCGACCCGTCAAACACCGACCCGTCGACGGTCGCGGCGCGCACCTGTGCAGCAGCCTGGCGACCTCCCACAGCAGCCCGGACAACGCGAACAGGAGCAGCCCAATCGGCACGGTCGCAATGGTCGCGCAGCCCAGCATCCACCTGCCACGCGACCGAGCGAGAAAGGGGGGGGGGTCTTTCATACAATGCCACGGACGGGGGGGGGGTTGAAAAAGTGCGGGCGGACGGGGTGGGAGTGGAAGCAGACCCGGGGCAACGTCGCCGACGGTGCGGGCAAATGGCATGGCAAACCATGCGCGGGAGCCGGGAGGGAGGGCACAAAGAGAAGCAGCCGCAGGGGCCCATGTCCGTGCAGAAGGTGCGGGCCGTTCCGGGCACACAGGTCAGACGGTTCAATACACCCACCACCCCGCCCGCAAAATGCATTAGCCCGCCTTCCAGCACGTGCGACGCGAGCACGCCGTCTTCAGGCCCCGGCCGGTGCCCCTGCACCAGAACATGGCGCCCTCAGGCCCCGCGCCCCGGCCGGCCCTCCATCGCCCCTGTAAACCCCGAGCTCCCCTCCACTACTGCCGACACCACTATCACCACCACCACCACCACTACCACTACCACGACCACCACCACCACCATTTTGCGCTTCGGCCCAGACGGTATTGACCCCGTTCTCCTTCCATCCTTGCCGTCTTGGGTTGTCGTCTTGTGTTGCCGCCTCAAGCACCACCTGCCCCTCCCGGCCACCGCCCCGAGCATCACCGGACCCTCCCTTCCCGCGCACCTGAAGTACTTGCTGCAGTACCGGTCCAGGCCCCTGGCCTCCTCCCTGTATCCCAGTCGATCAAGCAGGTAGGGTAGCAGTCCTGCGGGCGGCCGAGGACGGGGATCGGCGGGTGTGAGTGCCGGGACCAGAGCGTGGCGACTGGGGGCCAGGGAGTGACATGCTCCTTTGTATGGGGGCGACTGGGGACAATGCGGTAAGGGGCGGCACCGCGGGTGCCTCACACCGGACTCAACACGAGAACATAGCGGCTGACGGCCCCGCACGCCGAACCTTCCCGAATGCTGTTTGGAGGGTGCCGCAATCGGGCCGAGGACCCGAGGTGGTCGTGCGGCGCGGTTCGAGAGGGGGTCCTCAAGATACCTAGCCGCCATCCACCTAGCCCGACCCCCCGGCGCTCACCTGCCAACGCGCCTAGCACGACGTGGGGCAGCGTCAGGGCCAACACCAGAATCCAGCACAGCCCGGCAGCAAGCCCCACCATCCAGACGGGCCTCCCCGGGGCTGAAGGGGGACAAGGGATTGATTGAGGGAGGCAGGGAGGCAGGGAGGGCGGGAGAGGAGGGAGGGGACCAAACAATTCTAGGAGGAGGGAGCGAGGAGGCATGGAGAGGATCAACCGTGTAACGTGGCGACAGAGCTCAGAATCTTCTGGGATGACGCAAATCGGCAAATGCGTTACTTACGCGAGGCAAAGACGCGGGGCTGGCCCTTTGACTATGGTTCCGGGGGCTGTGTCCGCTGGAGAGCCCGACCCGATTCAAGGCTTCTGACCGACCGAACACATCCAATGTTCCAATGAACGCCAACCCCAACAGGAGACTCTCCCACGCCGATCCCCCAGCCCGCACCCGACCCCTCGCGAGCACTCGCCCGCCCACTTACCCATGTATGGGTCCATCATCCGCTTTATGCCCTTGCACACGCTGGTGAGCCACCAGTCCCACCGGTCCCTGGAGGTTGAGGCAGCCCCGGCCCCGTCATCGCCGCCTGCATCCTCCTCGGCCTCCGCGGTGCCGCCGCCGCCGCTGCGGTTCCGTGACTGGTTGGGAGGTGGCCGCGCGCGCGGCTCCGACTTGAAGCCCGAGGAACCGTGCTGCTGCTGCTGCTGCTGCGTACCGCGCGATGGCCCCGCCCCCGCACTTGCCCCCGCCTGACCCTGCGAAGACCCCTGGCCTGACTGCTGTGATTGTTGCTGTTGCTGCTGCTGCGGTTGGCCCCCGGGCTTTGCCCGAGCCTGTTGCGCCTCCGGCTTCTCAGAGCCGGCCGCAGACCGACCCGACGCCGCTGGCTTTGTCCCCGCTGCCCCCCGCCCAGAGGCCGGCGAGCTGCCAGCGGCGCTGCCGCTGCCGCCTCCAGAGCTCCCAGCACCGCCGGGCTTGGAGCTCGAAGATGCATTGGGCTCCGGCCGGACGCGCTCCGAAGCCGGTTTGGTGAACGAGTACGGCTGGCTCGGCCGCCCGCCCGCGCCCCCGCCATCCTGCTGCTGGGGCTGCTGCTGCTGCTGCTGCTGCTGAGAGCTGTTGGGCTTGGGTGGCGCCTGGCCTGCCGACGCCGCGGATCTGTCCTGAGGTCTCCCCGTGCCTGCTGCTGCGGCCGACGCCGCGCCTCCTGCTGCCGCCGATGCTCCCGACGCGGCGCCAGGGGCCCCAGCCGGGGCCGCCTGCTTCGACTTTCCCCCGCCCTGCTGCCCCTGCCGCCGGTTGATCTTCTGATCGGGGTCGCAGCGGGCGTTGTAGTCCGCCTGCAGGGGGAGCGCGGTTTGGGCACGGCAGGAAGCAGCCGTGAAGTGCATCGGTTCCAATGGAGGCGGTGCACACTGGGTTGCCGCAATGGGGTGGACCATGCCGCCCGGCACCAATATGCGGCTGTGCAGAGACACAAGAGACACAGAACGAAACGATCACGCGCTCGGCGAGGCAATCCTGCTCGCTCGTTTGCATTCACCTCAACCCTAGCCACCAGACGGAACACTGCGGCATGCCATGCATGCCTGCCAAGACCCTTTCCTCAACCCACAATCGCACAATTGCCTGCTACATTTCTGTTTTCCCACCCACTGCCCATGCCCAGCTGTGCCGCACGGATGTGCAGCCAAGCGCGGAATTCGTTCGTCCCTCCCGTCGCTGCTCCCACCGTGAGCTGTTCGGCGTCCCCAGGGCACAGCCCAATCGCCCGTTCCAGCAGCGTCTCCGCCCGGCCCAGGTTGCCCTCCCGCGCAGCCGACAGCGCCCGCTCCAGCCACTGCTGAGACGCCTCCCGGTTTGCCAGCTGCTTGGCGGCCGCGTAAAGCTCATCCGCGCTGCCACCACCACCGCTACCACCGCCCTTGGTGTTCGTGCTGCCGCTGCCGTCACCGCCCTTTGCGCTCGTGCCGCCGCCACCACCACCACCACCGCCACTCTTGGCGCTTGAGCCGCCCCCGACGTTGGCCGCCGCTGCCGCAGGCTGTCTTGACGCAGGGGGCTGCGGCGCCCTCGTGCTTCCGTTTAGTGCCCCGCCCTTGTGTGTTCCATCCGGGGCTTGTCGTTCCTGGCCGCTCTTCGGCTGCTGTGCCGGCTGCGGCGCGGATGACGGTGGCTGCTGAGGCGTTGCGCCCGCGCCTGCTGGGACCGCCGTCTTGCGGGGCCCGTTGGCTGCGGTTGCAGGGGCGCTTGCGACAGAAGGTTTGCTGCTACTGCTACTGCTGCTGGCACCCCCAGCAGCGTTTGCTGGTCCGTCCGTAGATGGTGGCTGCTGCTGCTGTTGCTGCTGTTTGGCCCCAGACTTAGCGCCCCGGGAGCCCTTGGAGCTCAGCCCCAGAGCGTCCTGGTAAAACGAGTCATGCACCTTCCGGGTATGTGTAGACGCCTTGCTGCTGGCGCCGGCGCTGCTGCTGTTGCTGCCGTTTCCGCCGCCGCTGCCGCCTGTTCCGCTGCCGCTTGCGCCGTTGGAGGCTGCTTTGGCGGCGGAAGACGCGGGGACGCTGCTACTGCCTGCACCCATGCTCCCGGTCGTTGTTCCCCTGGCACCACCCGCTACCGAATTTGCCGCCCCGGCGAGGCCAGCGCCGGACGAGGATGCGCCGGCACGGAGGGAGCGCGATTGCCGGTATGCGGAGAGCATCTCGTACAGGCACGGAGGTAGGGGCTCATCAGACTCATCAGGCACGTCGGCGAGGGGGATGTTGCGCAAGTCCGCACGTTCAACTGGGATGGCCCGGCCCATGACTTGGGCGATGACTTCCGCTTTGGCCGCGAGCGCGGCGTCCGAAAGCTCCGGCCTCGCTTGCGGCGCGGGGCTCGGTCTGGGGGCTGCTGCAGGCGCAACTGGCGCGGCGGGGGCTGCGGCGGGCGCAGCTGGCGCGGCGGGGGCTGCGGTGGGCTGCTGGGCATTCACATCCACCACCAACACAGCCTGCGGAGACAAGTTCCCGGGGGAGTTGGGCTCAGGTCTCAAACGAAGATGCCCCGGACCTCAAGTGAGGGCAGCCGTTGAAAGGTCAGGAACGGCCGGCAAGGTTAAGGTCAAGGATGCGTCTTGAGGGGCAAGCATTGTCAGTGGAGGGCGGGAGTGTGTGGGTGAGTGTTGAGTACGGGATTCGGGAAAGGCCCACGGGGGTATATCGCCCACGAAAGCGCCAACGGAGGTTGACTCTGGTCGACGTCACCTCGCACAGCGTTTGCGTGCATGGATGGGCCATCCTGAGGGCCCTCCCCGAAACAGGTCAGGCAGGCACACCAACCCAGCGCTCCCAGGCGGTTCAGACGCACTTTGAGCAGGGACTTCTTTTTGACGAATCGCAGCAGCTCCGGCTTCTCTTGCACCGGCGGGTTCATGGGCAGCTCCTGCGGTTGGCGCATAAGGGAACGGGCCTGGTGGTGAGCGGGGGGCTGTTGCTGTGAAGCCAAGCCGGGTCCAGTGCCGCAGTTGGGGGTTACTGTTGCGGGCAGCTAGCCCAACCGTGTTCTCCTCCTCTCAATCGCCAAACAAGCGGACAATCAGTCACGACCGCCGGTTCAAGCCAGCCGGCCTTCCAACCCACAACTCACCAGCTTGTATCGCCCGGGCACGTGGATGGACACCAGTGTCGGCCGCACCACCACATCCAGGTCGTTGGCGCTCTCCACACCTGTACATAAAGCATACAACCCGCACCTAAGGGTACACTGCCAGGACCGATGGGTACTGTGGACGCAGCGTATCAGGCAGCACGCGTGTTGGGCGAGCTAACCTAGCGCCGGGTTGTCAGGTCCGTGCATATGGCAGGCGGTTGTCTAGGTCGTGATCTTCGTCTTCAGAGTCATGGGATACGTCGCCCTATCTGGGCGCGTGCAAATACTACTTTGTCGCAGGGACAGAGGCGTCATACGCCCCGGCCGCAGCGCGACATCGTGGTGGGACATTGTGGTTTCGGGAGGCGAAGGGAAGGCCAAGCGTGTTGCGGCTACGTTGGAGTGGGGCACATCGCCTTGCGCTCCGATGACGACAAGTGGCGGTCTACCTACCGGGGAGTTGCACGGTGAGCTGGTACTTCTCCTCGCGGCCATCATCCTGGCACGTTAGCGTGTACTGAGGGGCCTTCGCCGCCGAAGGCGAAGCAAAACCGCCCGCGCAATGTGTATGAGTTGGCAAGGACATGTACGGTTTGTCAGGCGGCTAGGCTACACTAGACGATAATCTATATACAGCGGGCGGTGCCATGGATCGCAAATTCGACCGCATACCGTTCCGAGTGCTATTACGAAGACAGCATCGCACCTGCTCTATTACAGACATCTGCGACAATCCCAAGCCGCCGGCCTCCAAGGCCTCAGGGGTCCGCCCCGCGGAAATGGGGAGGACTCCGCCGGCGACCCCTCAGCTCTCGTAAAGTGCGCCAGGACTGTCCCCACGCATAAATCATGAGATAAGTGTCCACTATGCTTCAACCTAAATACGCCAGCATCCAGACCGAAGCGCCTTAACTCCGCGCAGCAGCTCAGGCTGCAAAGTATGAAAATCAAATATAATGGATGCAAATACAATTTTACGTCGCGTTGAGGGAAGACGCAAGCTGCATCTTGGTTTCAGAGCTGCCGTATGTTTAAGATACAAACTGCCATTTCACGTCACCTTGTCATACTTCTTATATGGCAGCCGCGGACCAGCATACACATGCGTCATCTAGGGTTATTATATAAGTAAATATTTATGTAAAGGAAATGCAGAAAGCGTTCAGTATCTGCCGCCGAAACATTTCGCAAATTGACTGCTTAGCACCTGCGAAAGTTAACTTGACTGGCTAAACATCAAGCACGATTCAGCGCTGAGCAGGGATGCCATCTCCTTGGCAGTCGCCCGACCGCGACTCGACGCTGCGAGTGCCTCTTCTCGATCCTTTTGCAGCAGCGGCACAACAAGCGTTCCAAGTGAACGATGAGGCTACTTGGAGGTCATCGTTTGGACGTATGGCGAGGGTAAGCTCACTAAGGTGTGGCAGGACTGTCGGAGCGTGTATTATTAGTAGTATGTGGTCGCTCCACGCGGTCGCCTCTTCCGCCTAATGGGTTATCCATATTGATTTCTGCATTTTAGGACAAGAGCGCGCTCGCATTGCATGTTCTCCATGCCATAGCTAGGGTACGCTTTTTCCGCTCCATTCCAACTTTTTCGAAACCTCATGGTTGCATGGTACTTGGTACAGCAAAAACTGTGATACCTGCAACTTTGAAACTCTCCAAACCGTTTTCTTTGTCCCCACAGGATTTTACTTCACAGCTGGCGCTTGCCGGTCCCCTGGCCATTAACCTGGTTACCGCGAACGCGGTGGCCTGCATCAACCTCTTCTTCGTGGCCCGCGGAGGCACCCAGCAGCTGGCCGCTGCGGCACTGGGCAACAACGTGGCGGTGATGTTAGGCCGCTTGGTGCTGCTGGGGCTGTGTGGGGCGCTCGACACGTTGGCGGCACAGGTGGGGGGCACAAGTGCTGAGGGTTTACTCGCCTGCGCCTAGGCATTACACCCTGTGGGCAAGTGATCCTCCAGAGTCCCCCGCCCCAGGCTCCGTCAACGCATACGGTGAATACGCTAACTTATCCATGTCGCAATGAATACTGACAGATAAAACGCATGACACGCGTTGCCACTTGTTCGCGTTTGTAGACATCGCCGCCTGTCCGAGCTGATGAGCCTGCGTGGGCACAGCCTCCTCCTCCTCCTCCTCCCCGCTCCCGCTCGTGTATGTGCCCTCTCCTGACCTCCCTTACTTCCGCGCCGCGCCGCGGGCCGCGCCCGCACATGCGTCCAGGCGTGGGGTGCCGGCAAGGAGCGGCGTCTGCCCCTGCTGCTCCAGCGCACGGTGCTGTTCCTGTGGCTGCACTGCGCCGCCATCAGCGCGGCCATGCTGGCCCTGCCGGCGGGGCTGCAGGCGCTGGGCGCGGACCCGGGGCTGGGCTACATGGTGCGGCGCTACCTGCTGGCACTGCTGCCCTCGGTCTGGCTGGAGGCCGTGTCAAGGTGACGCCGCTGCTCGTCCATCCTGTATGTGTACGGCGCAGTACGGCGCAGTACGCCGCTTCCCCTGCCCCGATCCGCGGCTCTTTTACCACCCGCCCCCTCCCGCCCCATCCCCTGCCTCCTGCCGCCGCCTCGCTGCTGCTTGCAGGCCCATCACCCGCGTGCTGGTGGCTCGGGCCACTGTGGCCCCCCAGATGGCAATTGCGCTGATGGGGCTGCCGCTCAATGTGGCCACCAACTATGCGCTGGTGGTGGCGGCGGGGTGGGAGTACGTGGGGGCGGCGGCGGCGATGTCGGCGGCAGCGGGGTGAGGGCTGAGAGGGGGTCCGGGCAGAGGCCAGGGCGGGTGAGGAGCCAGGCCTTGGCGCGCGGTTGGCGCCGCGCCGTACCGCTCTCTGCCCGCATTGCACTGTGCCGTCTGCACGCATGCACGGCGCTTTGCACGGCGTCTCCACCTGCCGGCTCCAAACCCTCACCGGGTGCAGCCTCAACCAGTGTACCCCGATGAGGTACACACC
The DNA here is from genome assembly GCA_030267565.1 of Pleodorina starrii. Classification (NCBI taxonomy): domain Eukaryota; kingdom Viridiplantae; phylum Chlorophyta; class Chlorophyceae; order Chlamydomonadales; family Volvocaceae; genus Pleodorina; species Pleodorina starrii. Next base: position 133,952 of record BRXU01000052.1, read on the forward strand.
CGGATCTCCGCTCCCATGCTGCGGGTTGCTTTGTGACGCCTAACTGTCGTACGTCGCCCCATGTACGGCCGCAGGTACGACGTGATCCTCCTGTTGCTGTACGTTGCGGTCAGCGGACAGTGGGGCGACGTGGTGGGGACGCCCTCCCTGAGGGCGCTCAAGGTGAGGAAGGGGCGGGAAGGGGCAGGAAGGGGCAGGAAGGGAACGTGGACATCCATGCATGGACGTGGGTGGAGGTGGAGGTGGAGGCGGGCGGCGCTCAGGGGATTTCGCGGCCCGGGATGTCGGTGTGGTTGGCCAAGACCCCAAGCTCCACCCAATGATTGAATTGCGTGGACACACACACAGACACACGCACACACGGCGTTGGAGTCCCGACATGTCCCTCCACCTTCCCCCAAAACAATAAGCCTGCTGAATATGGATGAACCGTTTTACAGTGGACCCAAAAGAGTTTGCGATTCTGTTCCTTCCCTCCGCGTCGGGTTGTGCTGGCTGAAAGCTCGTGCTGATGCTGGCTGCTGTCGCGCGCGTGTTTGTCCATTTGGGTTGGTCCGGCCCGGCGGCAAACGTGGTCACAGCTCCTCAGTTTCGGCAAGGTAACAGGAATACGGTACGTCGGTGTGTACTGCCGAGGGTCTGGGTTCGCTTGCCTCGCTTCCGTCCCATCGATGCGGTTTCCTCTTTGTCAAACCCCCTAGTTAGTTGCGCTTACAATGCACCGTTCCCACCCCACCCCAACCCCCTCCCCTCCCGATGCCCTCCCCTCCCCTCGTGTTATATACGGTAATGGAGCATATCACTCCGTGACCCCTCCCGATCCCCTCCCGCCCCCTCAGGGCTGGCGCCAGATCGCTCGCCTGGCCTACCCCGCCGCCTCCATGAAGTGCGCCGAGAGCTGGGCTTTCACCATCTGCACACTGGCTGCGTCGCTGCTGCCGGACGCATGTACGGCAACCGCCGCAGTGGGCGTGTCGTACAATGTGTACGGCGTGATGTTCATCGCGTTCGTCGCGTGTTCCACGGCGGCGTGCGTCACGGTGGGCAACCGCCTGGGGGCAGGTGCGTGTGCGAGCATGAGCGTGAGTGGGTTGCGTTTGTTGCGTTTGTGTCCACTTTGAGACCGCGATTTGGTTCTGTTCGAGGAGATTTGGAGGTTTCGGAGGCAGGCAGGCGGAAGGGAGGGGCGGCGCCGGGAGGGGCCGGGAGGGGCCGGGAGTTGTGGGGGAGGCCCGCGGGGACAGAGGCAGGGCAGTATCCTTATCGGTGTAGTTATCCGGGTAGGGTACATCGGCCGACCGGCGAAGGAACCCGTCACCCCCAAGCAGTGTTCCTGTATTCCGTTGTTCCTGTATTCCTGTATTCCGTTGCGCAACCACGTGCTCTGCAGCTCGTCAAGCCCATTCCGGCCACCGGATCCATCCGCAACCTGCAAAGTGCGCTCGTCGTCTTCATGGCCACGCCAGCTCCCCACCCCCCGTTCTCTTCCCCCCCCGGACCCCCCTTGTCCCCCGCACTACTCTCAGGTGACGCGCGGGGAGCCCAGACGGCCGCCGCCGGCTCGCTGCTAATCGTGCCGCCCGCCTGGGGGGCCGCGGCGGTGGCCCTGCTGCTGCCCGCCTGCCAGGACGCCATCATGACCCTGTTCGTGGATCCGGGCGCCGGGGCTGGAGCCGGGGGAGGGGGCGGGGGCGGGGAGGCCGCTGCGCTGCGGCTGGTGCTGCGGCACATGTTTGTGATTGTGGCGGGGCTGGTGCTGCTGGACGGTATTCAGACGGTGCTCAGCGGCATCATACAGGTGCGTGCGGGTGTGGTCGAGACTCGAGAGGGCGTGGAGACTGGGCGTCCCGGGCCGTTTTAATTACTCCCCGGCCCCTCCACCTCCCCGGCCTAGGACGCTTTTACATGGTCCGTCGTTCCCTCGTTCCGCTGCCTCGCCCCCTTCCCGGCCCCTCCCTTCCCGGCCCCTCCCTTCCCGGCCCCTCCCTTCCCGGCCCCTCCCTGCCCTTAGGGTTGCGGCCGGCAGCAGGCGGGTGCGGTGGTCAACTTTGTCGCCTTTTACGCGGTGGCACTGCCTCTGGCGCTGTGGCTGGCCTTCCGGACGCACCTGCCGGCCTGGCTGGGCGGCGGCGTGCTGGGGCTGGGGCTGGGACCCGAGGGGCTGTACCTGGGCATGGCGGCGGGGCCAGCCATACAGACGGTGCGTTGCGTTAGTTAATCGATTTGGGCCGTTAAGGAAAGGGGATTTGGGTCGTTGAGGAAAGGGGATTTGGGTCGTTGAGGAAAGGGGATTTAGGTCGTCGAGGAAAGGGGATTTGGGTCGTCGAGGAAAGGGACACAACTTCGTCCAGGCGTATGCGTGCGTGTGTGTGCGTATATGTGTGGGTATGTGTGCATCGGCGGCGGAGTAGTCAGGGCTGACGGGCCGGGGTACGGCGCGCTGCGGAGCCATGGAGGAAGCAACCAACGGCTCAAGGCAATCAATCGGCCCTGCAGCTTGCCCCTCCTCCCTCCCTCCGCTGCGGTGTCCTTTTTCTTACCCACCCGAACACACGCACCTTCCCTCCCTCCCTCCCTCCCTCCCTCCCTCCCTTCCTCCCCGCTCCTCTTTCCTAAGGGGCTGGTGGTAGCTGCCCCACCAGTAACCAACGACGCATCGCCCGCTTAACCTCCTCCTCCCCTCCTCCCCTGCACCCTTCCCTCCTCCCTCCCGCCCACCCCCCTTCCCCCACTCCCTGACCCCTCCCTCTTGCCACCCCCCCGGCCTATACGTGGATAACCCCTCCAGGTGTGCTACGTGCTCATCCTGCTCCGAACCAACTGGGAGGTCGTGTCCGCCGCCGCGGTCGCCTCCGCCTCCATGGCCTCTAACAGCTCCCTCACCGGCCTCATCCGCCGCCTCGACCCCGGAGCGCTGGTGGGGCCGCCGCTGTGCCGGTCCCCCCTGGGCGGCGCCAGCAGCACCGGCATGGGCAGCTGCGGCCCCACCTGGCTGCTGCCCGCAATCGAGGAGCTGTCCGGAGAGGGGCTGGACAGCAGCCAGGACAGCCTGAGGGACAGCGGCAGCAGGGAGGGCGCCGCCAGCGGCGCAGGCTCCGCCGCGACCGCATCCGCGACCGCATCCGCGACCGCATCCGCGACTGCATGCGCGACCGCATCCGCGGCCGCATCCGCATCCGCATCCGCGACCGCATCTGCATCCGCGGCCGCGTCCAGCACCGTCTGCGCCTGGCTGCAGGCGAACAGCGGCATGCTGGCCGGCGCGTTAGGTTGTGGCGGAGGTGGAGGTGGAGGTGAAGGAGGCGGGGAGGAGGACGGCGGGTGGGGTTCTAATAATGGTACCGGCGGCGCCGCGGCTGTGGAGGGTGGCGGCGGCGGGCGGGCGGAGAGCCCCGCCGCCCGTGCGCCGCGGTGGCAGCTCAGCCGATTGAGGAGCGGCGGCGGCGGCAGCGGCAGCGGCTCACCAGGCGCAATGCGGCTCAGCGCCGCGTCTAGCGTCGCCGCCGCGGCGACGGCCACCACGGCGGCGACGGCGGTGACGGCGACGGCGGCGTCTGCGAGAGTCCTGGATCCTGGCACGGCGTCAGCGCCGTGCGCGGCCGGGTCTCCCGGCACTGCGGCTCGGACTGGGGCGCTGACCTTAATGACCCACGGGTCGCTTCCGCGGACCCACCCCGCCTTCCACTGCCTCCTGGAAGCCACCCTGGAGCCCGGAAGCCCCGCCACCGCCACCACCGCCGCCAGCGCCTCCGGGCGCATTCCCACTGACCTCCAGGGCTCACAGCACTGCCAGGCCTCCATCCTGCCCGGCCCGGCGCACGCCCACAGCCCGGCTCGTGCCACCGGAAGCGGGCCAGCCTCGGCGCCGGTGCCGGTGCCGGTGCCGCTACCCGCATCGCTCGGTGCAGGCGACGGCGCGGCGGCGGCGGCAGGTGCCGCTGTCCGATGGTTTCACCTTGGTTGGGGTCGCGCGCCGGGGTTGGGTCGCGGTAATGCACCGACGACCGCGGCGGCGACGGACGCGCCGGAATCCGCCAGACCGCCGGATGCCGCAGCCGCCGGCGCGCCGCTGCAGCTTCCGGGGGTCGTCGCAACGGCGGCCCCGGATGTGGGTTTTGCGGAGGCTGGTTGCGCTGGCGCGGAGTTGAGCCCGGCTTCTGCCTCAACGTCGCCGCTGCCCATCACGGGACCGGGCCGGCACAGGTCCAGCACGCCAAGCCATGGCCATGGCCCGGGCCCGGGCGAGGAGGCCGCATTAGGCGGCAGGGCGCCCAGCAGTATGACGGAGCCACCCGACTGCGCCGGCAGCAGTGGCGACTGCGGCGGCAGCAGCACCGGCACCGGGCCCGGCCTGGGGCTGGGGCTGGGGCGGCTGGGCGCGCGCGGGGAGGTGTTTCGCTCCTGCGAGTCGCTGGCGGCGGCGGTGCCCGGCTCCGCAGACGTGTACGCCTTTTCCGCATCCGCGGGCACGGACGACGAGGGCGCGTGGCTGGGCCCGCCGATGTCCCTGCTGCTGCAGCAGGAGCCACCGCCGCCGCCGCCGCCGCTGCGGCCCCAGCAGCCTGTGGTGCGGCTGCTGGCGACGGCTGCCGGTGCCGCGGTGTCGGCCTCGCCTGGCGGCAGGGCTGGCGGCGGTATCTTTGGTGATGGGCCTGTCGAGCCGGGGGTCATGACAGGTTTGGGCGCCGCGGGTATCGCCAAGGGGACAGGCGGAGGGGGCGGTGCGCAGGGCAGCAGCGGCGTGCTGTTTCGTTGTCCTGCCTCTGCAGACCGAGACGTTCATTAGTGATTGTGAGGAGGCGGCCGAGTGAGTGAGGATTCGAGCTGACTCGACATCGCCTGAACATTGGTCACAGTGCTGAGTCGGCAGCTCGGGCACACGCGCGTATATATGGTGGTCGCGATACCGGTAGATGCACACGATGCGTGTTTGTGGGAGGTCAAGCGCGGCTGTGCGTGCGCGCCTGCTCTATCTTGCACGCACGCCTGTTTGTCGCTGGTACGTGCAGCGACGCAAGGGCGTTTTGTTGGTGCTTGCAGTGCGCGGCTGAAGCCCGCCGCCATGCAAGGCGATCTGTGGCAGACCATCGATGTATCTGCGAGCTGCTGCTGCTGCTCGTTTGTCTAGTGCGTGTATGATAACGATTATCGTGTTTCGGGGTGTTAATTAATTACAGAGGATCTGGGTTTTTGTTAATTACAGAGGAGCTGGTGTTTTGGATATCCAGTCGTGACGCACGGTTTAAGCAGCGAGCGAAGAGCCAACGTACGAGTCGTAGGGGTGGCTAGCTGGCCTACCGGTGAATGCCAGTCACTGTGAGCCCCAGGTACGTAGAGCCAGTCGTGGGGGGCGGGTAACCTGTATTTGGACATTCGCACGCTGGCGAGCATGCGGCGGCGATGTATGAGGGAGGGAGGGGCGGGCGGTGTGATGGTTTGCACCCGCCATTGCTCGGATGCGCATTGCAGCTGCTGCTGCCGCTGTTGCCATCGTCGTCGCTTCGCTGCCACGCTTTGCATGTTCGGTAATCGCTGTTTGCGGCCGGACGGTCGCAAGTCGGTGTTGTTCATTCAGGGGCAGCTTCGTGTATCTATCTCAACTATCTGTGCGTGTATGTATATGCCAATGTGACATTCGTGCCGCTGCTTGATTAGGATGGATTATGCATGCTGGGTTGGTGGTTTGTGGAGGTACATAGGGCAACGAACAGCAGCACTCTGGTGGTTTGGCGGTTATGACGAGCAGTCAATTATGGTGCGTGGTGGTTCATTATGTGGGTAAAAAATGATACCGCAGCGGAGACGGAGACGGCGAACGGACCCCGAACCCAGCGCGGCGGGTAGGCAGCAGTTGGCCACGCACGCACGCACCGCCAGCGCTGCAAACCTGCTGTGGCAACGGCACCGGGGCCATGGTGCTTCAATGCACCGCTCTGGGGCAACCCACTACTGGTGAACGGAACTGGCACGTACATGGATGCCCGCTTTCCAGACTTCCGAAATTTTTATGGGTTTGACACTGTAGATACGGTAGGGATTGTGGTAAAAGGTTGGAGCTCCCGTGGGGCAGTCATTGACAAAATGCCCGCCCCCATGCCCCACGGAATGCCCCCCGTGACCAGTGTCTCACGGATGTGCTGGCCTGTAGTCCTATATATGTGTCTACCCAAGATACCGGTATTCGATTTGACATCAGTGGGAAATGATAGTTCTGGTAGGTCAGGCTGCAGGGATTCGATTCCTCCCATTACACTCCACACATAGATAATAATGCACACCGTACATAGATGTACGGTAATGTGCACATGGCGTGACTGCTGCAGAGTGCCAGAGGCTGTCAGAGCGAGGCTCTTTGCCAGCATCTCCTACCCTGCATACGCGAGCAACGTCATCACGGCCGGCAAGCCAACCGAATCGACTACCGGGAGGCACACCCCGGCGGCGAAGGGCAACACCGGCGCATCCATCCCCTCACCGCTACCGGCCACCAAAACCGACTCGTCGCTCGGGTGCACGCTAAGAGCCAGAGCCTTAGGCCGTCGCAAGTGGGGGCATCACCCCGCGCCGGCACGCAAGGGGCAGCACCCAGGGCGGCGCCATTTCTCGGGGCATCACCCCGCGCCGCGGCGCCGGCACACAGCACGGGCTTGCTGGCGGTGGGGCTAATAAGAGTCTGAACCCGTCTGAGCTAGCAAGGGCCGCACGGCGGCAGGGAGCTGCCCCCAACGCCGGGGGGGGACGCCGACTCCTTTTGGGGGGCCATAGGCAACGACCACGCGGTCAGACACCCTTCACGTTACCCCAGCGAGCAAGCGAGCTGAGCCGGCCGGCTTACTCTCCCCCCAACCCCCCCTGGCCGCGCACTTCCCTTTCCCCACCCACAGGGCGCGCAATCAATCCTACACCGCCGACGCCCACGCGGAGGGCGCACCGCCGCCGACGGCGCGAGCGCGGCCACCAGGGGCGTGCGTGCGAATTGATGAAGGGGCGTGCGGCAGTGGAGGCCAGGCACCAGGCCCAAACCCCCGGAAAATCGCCAGAGACACCGGCGCGGCCGGGGCAGAAGCCGACCACACCGGAGACCGGACTGCTGGCGGCCAACTCAGCCCTGCGGGCTGGGTTGAAAGCGATGCACGCCGCCCTCACTGCGGTCGAAGCCGGCCGCGGTCGGGCCACCCACACACACGGGTCGGGAGCGGCGGCAGATGGGGGCGACCATGCCGAAAGGCTGGCGGAGGCTGGCGCGGACAGGGCGGAGATTCCACCGGCACCCCCGCGGGTCGAGGAGGAAGGGCGGGCGGAAGCCGCCGCGGCCCGAGCCCCTCCCCCCTCGCCGCCGGACGGGTAGCAAGCCTGGCAGGAGTCGGCGACGCTGGAGAGGAGGAGCCATCGCCGGGCGCAGCCTTCCCGGTGGCTGGGCAGAACGCAGAGGGCGTAGAGGGGCAGCAACCCGCCCCCGGAGTGAGGCGACCTCGACCCGAGGCGCCCCTCGCAGCGGGCCCCGGGGTAGGCTCCGCCGACGGGGAGCGAGCACCGTTGCCATCCGCCCCACCGCCCGGCTACCCCGCATGGCGGTGTAGCTCACCCGGTGCACCGTCGCCCCTGCGCCAGCGCCGACGCCCGAACACACCGGGCCTCGAGCCGCCGCAGGGACAGTAGCCGGCTTCCCGGCTGGCGGAAGCCGGGACGATCAGCGGCAACCATCTATCGCACAGCCCAACGCGGGCTGTTTGGATCGGACGTCGAGCCTGCAGACCCCAGCGCGTTGGGCCAGCCTCCGCCTCCAACCCTCTACTGGCTCTGGTGCAACGACAAAGTCTGCGAAATCGACTGAAGCTGTGGCGACTCAAGCGCAAGCAAAGGCCAACGCCGTTGTAGATCAAGCGGATATCTTTTGCAGTACAGAAAAGCGCTGTCGCGGTTTCGACCGGGTTAGACGCTGAGGACGCGAGGTCCGTGCTTGAAGCAGCTTCAAGGTTGTTCGCTTAGCAGCTTCAAACTGGTTCTCGTGTTACTTCAGGAGGAGGTCCTTGACCATTCGACAATTCTGTTTTCGTGAACGTTTCGTATTATTTCGTCGTACTGCACCGCCCAGGCACCCGCAGAGCCTTTAGGATAGCGTCAAGAACATTGGACAGATATAACAAAGGTAGCGTCAATTGCCATCCAGCCGAGAAAATAAAGACAACCGCAGAGAGTTAAGATCCATGGCGTCAGTCACCATCGAGCAGGTCCGGGATGTCCTTAGCGAGGCCCTTGCCCCTATCAGGGCGGATTTGAAGATGCTGTCGTGCAAGGTTGATGGGCTCACGAGCGAGGTTAAGGTGCTGGCCGCTAAGCAGCTGAACTCTACGGCGAGCCGATCTGATGTTCTGCAGAAGGTGCCTCTCCGAAATGGCTCGCTTCCGACTGGAGAGTACCCGCGCACTATTATGGAGCTCACGGTGGCGGGAAACGATGCGCTGCCGGACGGTTCGAACAACCCTTGGAACAAGGCCCGCACCATCAACCTGCTGCGTCAGTACGACGAGGAGTACGAGGAGGACAGCGGCAACGAGAGCGGCGACGAGGACGAGCAGTCACCGAAATCGCGCACACGGAGACTCAGACTCGCACGCTGCCTGGGCATTACCCCAGCCCAGCTCAACTTCGCCCAGTTGACGCTGTAAGCGGCGGCTACAACGCTACCTCTCACAAATGCTGCTTCCACGCACAGCTGTGACATAATCCTTCGATCGTTTTCGGGCGCATTGGAAGTTGCCCTGAAGCCTGATACCTATCACTGATGAGGGTCGTGAGGGGCAGAACGATGCGGGCCGCCGTGCAGATAGACGGGGGCGGCGGTGGAGGCAGGCGCGGGTGTGGAATGTTTGTTTCGGGCCCGACGGAGCAGCTGCTGATGGTCGCGACGCGGCGCCTGGAGGCGGAGGGGAGCCTGCAGGCGCGGGCTGTGGTGTCTGGGCAGGATGCGGTGCAGCGTGGTCGCAGTGAAGCAGCGCCAGCACCCCTCCCTCTCCTCCTGCTCCTCGCCCGCGGCGGCGATGGCGATGGCGGCTCCGAGTGGGCTGGGAGAACGCGGCTTCATTCGGAGCTGACAGTTGATTGTACGTGTCGCGGGAGGCTGTGAGAGACTGCGCGCGCTTCCTTGCGCGTTGTGAGGCTCTCTGCCTGTCTGTCTGTCTGTCCGTGCGTCTGTGTGCACTAAAAGACAGAAGTTCGGGCTCAAACTGCACACCGTTCCACACCCCCAGGCACTTGACCTGCCTTAACTCCTTTTATCTATCGAATTTTTTAAACCTGCAAAGCGTGCGTGGCTCCTAAGCTCAATGCGCATCCGTCGTACTGGTCTAACGAACATAAGGCCAACCAAATGTCGCGGTCCAGCTTGGCGGTGTTCAGGTCCTCCGGCGTCCGCGGGATGGCAACGGGCGGCGGTGGGGTGTCGTCGGTGGAGGGGGAAGGGGGCGCGGGCTGCTTGGTGAAGCGTCTCATCCACAGCTCAGACACCCGGACACGCTCCTCCTTCACTTCACTTTTAAGCGGGGGCCTGTACTCGATCAGCACATGCTTGCCCAGCTTAGGATCGGCTACCTTGACACTCCGCCAGATAGACCGCTCCGAAACATTGTGAGCCGCCTTGATGCTAGCGAAGTGCGTCGTCATCTCACGCTGGGTGCGCGGCCGCACGGTCTTGACTAGTGTCAAGGCTTCCTCCACCACTCCCGACGGAAGTTTGCGTGGGCGGCCCTTGCGCTTCGTGTCCTCTACGCTGCCAGTAGCTTGAAATGCAGCGTGCCATTGGGCGCAGAAGCGGGCTGCGTTTGTCGGACGGGGAAGTGCCTCACCCCGCTGCTCTGCCTCTTCAAGGTACCTTAGTAAAATCCGGCCAGCTTCAGCGGCCCAGCGCCTTGGAGGCTCAGCCTCCTTATTTTTATTTTTGCGGGCCCCGTTACGCTCATTACGCTCATTACGGGCGATGGAGGAAGCTTCTACGGCAAGCGTGCGCACGGGGAGCCATTTCTGGGCGCGTTTGTTGGTGGGGGTGCTACTGACCCGCGGGTCACTAGCGGCCGCCCGCGTCCCACCCCGTGAAGCGAAACCCGGCATGCCGTGCGTGCTGAGCTTCTCCCAGCCTTAGCCGCCGTTCATAGCATTCCCTGCACGGCGTTTCAAAGGAAGGCTGTTGCTCGTCCCAGGGTTTTCAAACAAAATCATCAGATGCGGGGAAGGGCCTTCTGACAGCTTTCGTCGCCCTTTCGCCTGCGACAACCGTATTCGCAATAATAAGTTTTGTACTCAAAAGACGTATTAGCGCACGAAAGCTCCAATCCCGAAATGTCTTCATACCGCGGGGCATTATAGTTGACTTGGACTTCCTCGCATCGCCTCCATGCCACTAATACACCACTGAATTGCCGTCTATATAACACTGTAGATACCACAGCGCGTCCGGCGGCCGTAATACCAACTCTTAGGGTGTTGACGCTTCAACCCGCGGAGCGATGCTCGGCCATTGAGCAGCCCGGACGCACAGAACGTACGGATTACCACCGCCCAGCACGTTTACACAACATGTGCAAACAGGCAATTAAATTCCGTGCCCCATCGGTACTGTAAACGCAATACTGAAACGCCTATACGGCGCGCACCCCCCCCCCACGCCCCGCCCGCCCGTCGCTCAGTGAACCCGCCTGGCGAGCCCCCATTAGCGGTATTTCTTTGGAGGGTAGTCCCCATTGGCCTGGAGGATTGCGGGCAGCACGTCGATGAACAGCCGGTGGGTGGTTGCCTTGGCCCACTCGGGGGTTATGGTTGCCTTAAACAGTTCCCCTAAGCTTTCCGTGTACGGCTCCAGAGAGTCACCCGGGCCGCCCTCGCGGTTGTTGATGAACTGCTGCATCTCGTGCATGAGCCGCGCGTGGCTCAGCTCGATGACGCTATGCATATCCGGGCTGTACGGCGGCAGCTGCGTGTGGGTTTCGGTGTCGATGCCCAGAGAGCCCCACCCGTCCGCCTCGTCACGGTAGTTGCCGTGAATGCGGGTGTTGTCCCATGAAAAGATGGGGGGCAACGTCTCGCAGAACTCGTCGTTCCAAACTTTGAGGCACGCCTTGATGAAGTCCTTGAACTCCGCCGCCGTAGGTCCACGGGCCTTGCACTTACGCCCCTGCAACCACAGCGTGGAGGGCACAACAGGAAGGCTTTGGATCCGTGGGCCCGGGCTCATTTCAGCGAGCGCAACTCGGTTTTCGTGGATTCCCTGAGCAGAGATGATAGTAAGGTTGTCCTGTTGATCTGCGAGTGTGGCTGTCACGTGGCGATGAGCCCCCATGCCGTCGCCAACAACACTCGGCGCCACTCGGCGCAGCGTGAGCCCCCGACGTGCTTCGACTGCCCCCTTCACCACCGGGCAAGCGCGCTTAGCCAGTACGCAGTCACTGCATTTGCGCACGCTAGCCTGGTGTCGGCCATGTTGAGCGGGCAGTTTCTAGTAACCGTGGTTTGGGGTGTGCACGCCGTGGAGGGTCACCGTGCCTTTGACATGGCTTTTTACGAGCACAAGGTGTTGATTGAGGTAGATGGCGAGCAGCACTTTCAGGGAAGGTTCCAATCAATCGGTGCGAAAGAGCAAGCGAGGCTTGACAGGGCGAATGTAGTGCTTGGGCGGAGCAAAGGCTACTCGAGATGCTGTGCGACGCCTTTCTTAGGCTTTATGCTAGCCGACTGTACGGCACCTATGACCTCGGCGTTACATTCCCCCCCCTCTGAAGGGAACGTCCTCGGTCCTCACTGCGTCCTCGCAGTGTCTGTGCACAGTCCACTCCGCCTTTCACCACCTTTGCATGCCTGGGGTCTTAGCCAGGTCTTCGGCATTGGGGTCGACAACTTCCCAAGTCAGGTCATGCCGGAGCACACATGCCTCTAGCCTTCTTTTTGCAAGGTTTTCTGGAGTGGAAGCCTTTCCGCGAGTACCAGGGATCGAACTGTCGACCTCTGAGAGACTGTACGACAGTACTGGTCTCGATACCAATGTAGTGCTTGGGCGGAGCAAAGGCTACTCGAGATACTGTGCGACGCCTTTCTTAGGCTTTATGCTAGCCGACAGTACGGCACCTATGACCTCGGCGTTACAGCGAAAGAGGCTGCCGTCCTCAGCGCGGGTTACCATGTCGTACGGTTGCACTACCGTGACGTGCCCGCGTTCTTCGCAACGTTGTGGGGTGCCCTGGTGTATGCCATCGCACATGGGTCCCCGAAGCTTTTTGCCACCCCATCGTACCCACGTACCTTTGGGGCGTACGTCTTCGCTGGCTTGTAGCCCTTGCCATTGGTGCCGGAAACCAGAACAATAAGGACTGCCCCGTGCTTGTAGTTGACGGCGCTGTAGTAGTGGACGACCCACGCACCCCTTGCCCGGCTGTCTTGCACCACTATCGAGTCCGAACCGCGCGTGCCCCAGACCTTGTGCGCCTTGGGCTTAATGTAAAATTTCTTGGCGTCCACCCAAATGTCGCGCTCCAGCTTGGCGGTGTTCAGGTCCTCCGGCGTCCGCGGGATGGCAACGGGCGGCGGTGGGGTGTCGTCGGTGGAGGGGGAAGGGGGCGCGGGCTGCTTGGTGAAGCGTCTCATCCACAGCTCAGACACCCGGACACGCTCCTCCTTCACTTCACTTTTAAGCGGGGGCCTGTACTCGATCAGCACATGCTTGCCCAGCTTAGAATCGGCTACCTTGACACTCCGCCAGATAGACCGCTCCGAAACATTGTGAGCCGCCTTGATGCTAGCGAAGTGCGTCGTCATCTCACGCTGGGTGCGCGGCCGCACGGTCTTGACTAGTGTCAAGGCTTCCTCCACCACTCCCGACGGAAGTTTGCGTGGGCGGCCCTTGCGCTTCGTGTCCTCTACGCTGCCAGTAGCTTGAAATGCAGCGTGCCATTGGGCGCAGAAGCGGGCTGCGTTTGTCGGACGGGGAAGTGCCTCACCCCGCTGCTCTGCCTCTTCAAGGTACCTTAGTAAAATCCGGCCAGCTTCAGCGGCCCAGCGCCTTGGAGGCTCAGCCTCCTTATTTTTATTTTTGCGGGCCCCGTTACGCTCATTACGCTCATTACGGGCGATGGAGGAAGCTTCTACGGCAAGCGTGCGCACGGGGAGCCATTTCTGGGCGCGTTTGTTGGTGGGGGTGCTACTGACCCGCGGGTCACTAGCGGCCGCCCGCGTCCCACCCCGTGAAGCGAAACCCGGCATGCCGTGCGTGCTGAGCTTCTCCCAGCCTTAGCCGCCGTTCATAGCATTCCCTGCACGGCGTTTCAAAGGAAGGCTGTTGCTCGTCCCAGGGTTTTCAAACAAAATCATCACTAAAAGACAGAAGTTCGGGCTCAAACTGCACACCGTTCCACACCCCCAGGCACTTGACCTGCCTTAACCCTTTTATCTATCGATTTTTTAAACCTGCAAAGCGTGCGTGGCTCCTAGGCTCAATGCGCATCCGTCGTACTGGTCTAACGAACATAAGGCCACAGGGGTGTGCGAGCAAAGCGCCGTACGTGGCCTGAAGCGCAGCCGCCGCTCTTGGCTCTGAGCAGGGCGTTTAGTCCAAGAGACGCTGTTCACGTAGGAGTCCTTTTCTAGCGACGGCGCCCATTGTACATGATTTTCCCCACATAGCAGCTACTTTTGGTATGCGCGGGAGGCGCTCAGAGCTTTCGGACGCGAAAGGGCTTGCGTTGGCATTTACCCTTAGGCTCAGCATGGGGTAGGGGTGGCCGTGGGTGTGGACGGACTCCCATGACCGCCATTTACGTTCCATTAGTGAATTGCACGCCCGCTTCGCCACGATTCTACCGTATTGTGTGTTCATAAGACGAGGTTGTGTGGCGCTGGGCTATTGGCATGAGTTGGCGACTGGAGATTACCATTTTCCGGTAGGGGTACGATCAGTGGTCCTGGCGGACGGCTCGGTCACGTTTGTACTCAAACCCTGGCTAAAATTGAACCCGCATTCATTACAATTTGTTTTATAGTACACACCTTACCTAGTAAGGATTCTTACGGAAAAAGTCCGGCGACAAACGGTGCAGGCCTGGGTCCGGCAGCGGCCATTAAGTGGGCACAGGGCCCTCTAAACGTTCGGGCCCGAACTTCTGTCTTTTAGTGGTGCCTACATTGTGCCCGCCACATTCATTGTGAGAGCGGATGCCGGCCACGCGAAAGGCCTGACACCTGCTTTGTTATAACAACGCAAAATACCGCACTGCTGAATTATCTAATAGATAGATAGATTAATAGAGGTGAAGCCCCGCCAACCACACGGTTCATGAGTCTATGGGCAAGCAAGTCCCCCTGGCATCGCGATGCGAGCGTTCATTCCTGCTGCTGCATGAATGCATGCACGTTCATTTTGTATCGATCGATCGGTCAGTCGATAAGTTCAGAGCATATGTGATATCAGCGGCAAGTAAATGCTTTATACGTATTCAACTCGCCCTGGCCAGGGGGGGTAGGAAAGACAAAAAAACACCCCATGCTCGAAATCGAAAGCTTTTTGCATAAGGAGTCCAAATATGCTTTCAGAATTGAATTTGGACCTGGGTATAAAAAGTTATGGCCTGCCAAAGTTGGTTGTACGGCAGGGGGGTGGGAGGGTGGGTATGGGTCTCGGAGACTTTCTTCCATACCCTTCTGCAACTTTTTCTACAGTGCCCAGAATGTTAAACTAACTCCACAGAGCAAGGTCTTGATGTAATACCTATCATTTCCGCATATCAGAGGCACTATAGCGTGCTGGGTTTAGTCGGTACTTGATGATTGGTCATGTCGAGTGACGGCTATGGATGATAACGACAAACCTACATCTTCCTCAATAAAGGGAAAGCCCCGTAATGACGCGGATACTATGGTTGCGGGTCGTGGTGCTTACGGGAGCGCGGCTAGAATGTCGCATCTGAAGGTGCCATGCCTCCGTGGGTGCGGAGCCCTCCTTTCGGAGAACATAAACGATGCAAACTTAGAGAATACTACGCTAGCACAGCGTGCAAGCAAGAGCGCGCAGATGGGAAGGCTCAGAGCAATGCCGCCAAGTTCTTCCCGAGCTCGCTTTCCTAAATGCTTTCAGGTTGAATGCATTTGACAGGTTGAGACATTGTTTTCGTGCAGTTGACTTATTGATAAAACGGTTCGGTCGTTTATTGGGAAATGGACAAACGTGGGCATTTCTGCTTCCGGTCGGCACTTTTGACTTGGTGTCGCGTACGCTAGGATATATTCAAGACCGAAATGACAGGATTTCGCTAGTTGCGATGGCGATTTGTGGAAAACGCGTTAATTTGTGCCATGATGCGACAACCGTACATTGTCGTACGGTACGGCAGGGGTGGGTGGGTGGTCTTGGGGGGGTCCGCGAACATTTTTAGCATGGGGTCTGAAATTATATTTCTTACCCCCCCTCGCTGCCCTGGCCTCTATCTAGTGACAACCTGCGTACATACCAGCCCGTCGTCGGAGACATATTTGCTTATTATGACGTACGCTTTTAATGAACTCAATCCATTCGCGCTTACTCCTGTAGTGCGACAGCCCCGACACTTGCCTTGTGAATTATCGTCAAGTCATACAGGCTGAGGACGCATACATTCCCGATAGAGGTGAATAGGTGATGCCCGCTTCAGGTACGTCCGGTCCCGTCTAACCGACGGAAGTTAGTTAGTTGCTGGTACGTACCAGTAAACTCGGAGGCGATAAGTCAACCATCCAGCAGAAAGCTATCCGTCATCATGGAGTTTCTTCGCTCCGCCGTCCCTCCCTCCGGAAACCCGCTACATACCCACCTTACTTCGATCGACCATCCGATGCGCGCGAACGTTTCCCGCGGTCTCGCTCAGCAGAGGCTGACCGTTGATATATAGGCTTATCATCACCATCATGTACGTATATCCAGCAGAAGTCGCTTGTAGATGCGCGCATGCATGGCTGGATGGATAGATTGACGTCGCCTCATGGCACCGCTGCTGGGCGAGCGAGCTAGCTAGCGGGCATGGCGCTGATTGTGTATGTAGGGGTGGTGGCGACAGCAGTGGCCCACTCTTGCTTGCGCTTTGCCCGTAACATAGTAGACAAAGTGTTCAAGCGGATCCATGTACATCAAGTCCGCGGTGACCGCATTTTTGCCTGATAAGACGGGTTGCTTTTCCCACCCCTCCATGTCTGGGCTCCGGCTCACTCAGATCTCATCTGGGTACCCGCACGCATTCTTCCCAGATATGCCAGACATATCATTGTTGAACATTCAACCGTAATGATGAGTTCTACCAGTGCAGGGGACAGGGACGACACGGCTACTAAAGAGTCATGCAATCGCCTGCTGTTCGTCCCATCCACACCAGAGCCCCCATCGGTCGCCCACCCGGCCTTTGCTGAGGGCCAGCCCTCAGCAAAGGCCGGGATTCAATTCGTGACCTTCCGGCTACAAATTCAGTGCCCTGACTCTCAGGCACTTCCTAGGGGATGCGTGTGGAGTCACATAAATGGCTGCACACGAACAAATCATGTGCCTACCCCGGACTCCCACGGCACCCCCAGCATGTAACGTAGAAAGCAAGGCTGGAAATGGTTTACGTCAAGCGTCCTGGTACCGTGGTACGGAATAATAAACATGACGGCCAAGACAGTTACAGGACATGTCAATACCACAAAGAGCACCAAGTCTGCACGCAAAATAGAAAACACCAGATGCTGGTGAAGTACCCAATCAACCAAATAACCAACAGACCGCAGTAGAAGGTCGCCAACACGCTCACCAAATAAACCAGCCAACTACGGATCGATAGGCCAATCACAACATGCATGGCACGAGTCTCCACGGCTCGGCCTACGACGTACGGACACATATATAGCACTCAACGATGCTTGCTTGAGGTATAGCAATTGCTCTATCTGGCGGCGGGACTCTGGCTCGGGCGTTACCACAGCAGACAACGAAGGCAATAATGGTCCCCACACGCACGTGCGTGGCCCGCCGGTGGGAACTAGCATCTGCGGGTCACCCAGCAGCCGACTCATCACGTTGAGCGGGCGCGCGTCTCGACGGATCGGACGGCCATGCACTTTATCCACAAATGTGTCACCCGGAAACAAAAGCAGGGGCTACATCATGTCAATGTCTGCCGTACGCGTGGCGGTTTGTTCCACGCATCTCCATCCGTGGGCGGGTGTTTTGCCGCTATCTAGCTGGCACCGCCACCACGGCTGCTGTGTCCACAAACTCACCGCGTATAGATAGTACGGTAGACAAAAAGCAACGAGCGAGGCAATGGGCAATTGCCATCGATCCGCCGGCATGTATGTTTCAACGAATTCCAGCTGCTTCGTTTAAATAATATATATCTAATGCTTCCTTTGTATGTAAAGCGCACGGTGCAAATCGTCGGTCTGCCTTTCGCCTGCCATCCGCCGACCGCTATCTTTTATATCAGTCCTCTATCTCAATACAACTTAAGCACGAAGACATGTCTTCTGCAAGTGTCATGCATGGGCATTATTGCCCACATCACAGTTATCGCATTTTTATTTCTTTGCATAACTGCGCCCAGCAGCAGCTTGCTCTGCTGTGGCCGTCCCCGACGGCCACTAGCTTGGCTTTGACATTAGCCAAGCAAATAGCCTGGTGCGTTGTTACAACGCAAGATACAGCAGCGTTGAACCCAAATCTGGCGAATACCTAATAGATGGGAAGCCAAGTACAAGGTGAGTTTGTGGACACGTACATACGTACGTCCGCTGGCGTCGTCGCGAATATCCCGCCCTACCTCAAACATATAATGCATGCGGAACAGCAACAAAACTTGGCTAGTAGCTGGGTGGCTATCTTCCCTCCAGTTAAACGTCGGTCGGAACGTTAAAAGGCCGCCAACAGGCTCAGGAAAACTAACGCATGGCGCGTACGACATGTACGGCGCTAAGGACTTGCTTGGACGTTATAGGGCCCCCGGGCCAGGGTGGCTATATATCTTATTTTTTGGAGTAACTGCGACTGGAGATACGCCTGGCTAAGAAGTGCTAAAAGTATCTGTCTATGGGTAGATTTCCCCTAAGTGCACCTGGGCTGGGAATCTGTGACGAACGGAGAGAACTGATGCCGTTCCAAGCATCCAAAACGACTTCTTATTGTTCCTCAATTTTCAAGGCAAAAATAAATTCAAATTCCCCAAAATTTCGGTCGAATATATATATATATATATATATATATATATATATATATATATATATATATATATATATATATATATATATATATATATATATCCATGCATATATATATATGGATATATCCATGGATATATATGGATATATCCATGGATATATAAATGGATATATATGGATATATCCATGGATATATCCATGGATATATCCATGGATATCTCCATGGATATATCCATGGATATATCCATGGATATATCCATGGATATATCCATGGATATATCCATGGATATATATGGATATATCCATGGATATATCCATGGATATATATGGATATATCCATGGATATATATATATATATATATATCCATGCATACATATTATTTATATAATATATACTGTAGCCACCCTGCCCTGGGCTATTCAATTAAATAATGAAGTTACGAAACGAAACCTCGTTGAATGAAAAAGTTAAATTACCTAAAATAATACCTCAGTTCAACGTTTTCACATGAAACTAGATACGTAGTCATTGGCTGCTGGCAGCCGCCTGGCAGGGTCCTACGTACGTACTGCTGGCCTTGTTTCTCCCCTTGCTTACCACGCAGGCCTTACCTTGTCGTCATCATCTCCATGGTGCCGGCTGTGCTACGTATCAATGGCACATAGTATTTATGCTACCCGTAATAATTGAACCGGCGGCAGTCCTTGGACGCTGCCTTTGCAAACTTAACAGCTGACGATTGATGATCGATTGCAGCGGAAATATACCGCCATCATGTATACACGTTTCCCCCAAACCTGGAACGAAATGCACACCAACACTTGCAACTGTCAAGCAACGTACAGCATATGTCCGATTTGGAACGACGCGCGCCTCATCCCGATAGATCCCTATCCAAATTGCGGTCCCTGTGCTACGTAGCGCTAACACACACATTGCCGTACCTGCTGCGCATGTCGGCCTCTTGAAGATAATGTAAATAAGAGCAACGTCATATGTCATGCGAATGGCTGGCTTGGGCCCATGCAGATTGCGCAGATTGCGAAAGTACTTCATTTGCTCGGATTCGATAGTTGCCGCCCCGCATTATCGACGTGCGTGTAAGCTCACCATCAGTGCGTTCTGTCTGCAGCAGCAGCTCGCTCGCGTAGTAGCTTTTGGCTCTATCTGCGGACACGCGACGGGAGCGAGGAATGACATCTCTCCCAAAAGCAAGTCAGTGCACTTCTAAAATTTCGCAAGAAAACGTAGAGGTTGTCCTAATACGAAGTGAGGCTGCAGAAAATGTACGGAACCAGCTGCTGCCTGGCTGGGCAGTTCCACTCATGCTGTCGTACACACGTTCGTGTCTCCTCAGCTCCTCGCTTAGCAGCACAGATGCGGCGACCTCGCTTCCAGTTCAGTTGCTTGCACGTTGCTTGCATTAAAAGTAAGGTTATGCAGGCTGTGCCGTGTTTCTTTTGGACGCTAGCTATCCGTCTTCGGCTGCTGCCTCGCATCGCTCGGTCGGAATGAAGCTGCACACAAAGGCTGTACCTTGCGTGTGATCGATGGAGAGAGCTAGCGCAACCTCGCTCCACAACTGTCGTCCCAAGCAACTAACCAGCGCCGTCCCAACATACGTACACCTCCCACTTCACAACTGCAGGCGCCGTGAGCGAAAGGTTGTGTCTCATGGTCGATCGGCTGCATCGCAGTTGCATTGATGGGTGGTACGTATGTAGGTAGACGCTTGTTCTAGGGATACATACGTACCCAGGTATGTTGGCTCATTCCCCTTCGTGGCCTTCGCCCCATAGCCGTGGGTATCCACCATTCATTCATTCCAGCCGGCTATCGTGCGAATTTAGTGGGCAGTGTTTTTTTAAGGAATATATTCCGAAAAAGGAATAAATCGGGTTTTGGGACTTGAAAAAAAAGGAATAGTTTCGCTTCGGTCGTACTTTATCATTCCTTCCGCCAAATCCATTCCTTTCGCCTTCGGCCGTCCTAACGCAAGGCCTAAACCATTAGATTTACTTACAAACAGACATGAAACACTATGGACATTAACAAGAAGGTCACACCCGTTGGTCAACGTGGTATAGGCGCATTCTTGACTGGCCCAAACGCGTCGAAATACTCTGCAGCTAAAGAAGTAAAGCGCGGAAGGCCTCCAAAGCAGAACGTCGAACCACTTGGCGGCAATGGCGAGGTGAAGTAGATCTTGACTGAACCGAAATAAGCCTCAGGGCGGTTTCGCTCCGCCAAGTACTGGTTTCACGGTATAGGAGTCAGCTAAGACTCTTCTGCCAGACCAGACTCCCCTCAAGGATTATATCCTATTGCTTAGAGGGCTGACGCGACTTCTACGAACGCTCGTACGTCCGTTATCATTCAATCGCGCCCGCCAGGCGCACCCACCAATCTGTAGTGCGCAGCGGTAACTCCCATTACCTAACTGGCGACTTGGTCTAGTCTGTAACTCCATCAATCAATATTCTTCGGCTTATTTTGCGGATAGGACTGGTATTGTCGCGCCTTAGCAAGGCTACCAATCTCCGTCCTTGGTTGGCGTAACCACCAACTACCGTTTAGGCGCGAATTCCTTATTCGGCCTAAGATGCTTCAGCGCATCATGATCACGCGGTAAGTCCAGCGCTACATCATCTGCCCCCTTTCTTTAGGAGCCTGTGTCCTCACGGCGATCCGGGTGAGTAGCCCAATACTGCTCAATCAATTTGCGACATAATTAATTACAGAGGAGCTGGATAACAGCTACATAGTGCGATCGCACGACTCTGTGGGTCTAATGTTCAATAGAACATCTAGACCAGGCCACTAACCAATTCACTGGCGAATTCGCCTCATTGGAAAGGGATCCCACTCTGTGAGATGAAAGTCTTCGACTACGTGTGCCAATTCCGATTCCCTGAAACGAAACGGTACCCAGGCTAGCGAAGGGGGAGGCAAAAGGGAATCGGAGTCAAGGCAAAACCTCCCCCGCTCTGGGACCGGCCTAAAGACGAGCACACGTATCCTGCAACTACCCACGTACGTACGAAAGGAGCAAAAGAACAGCGGTGTACCCCACGATATTGCATCAATAGCAAACAACCAAACCAAACCCTATCCTTCTTGTTCTGTCCAACATATCATTCGTTATGCGTTTCCGGCAATGAGCAGACGATTTGCCCAGATCCATTCCGTGAAAGGAACGGATGGTTTGACGGAACCATATCCCAACCCCGCAAAGGAATATCCTGCGCCGCAAAGGCAGTCAAACGTCCCCAAAAATCCGCTACCACTGTTGCGCTTATCTTGTTTAGAGCCGGAGATGTAAGGGTATCTCCACCGCCCTCCCTATACAACAGTCGCCTTCCCACGTCAAGCGCGCTTATCGCTGCCAGGCATACAACCTCCCAAACATACTTATGTACCGTCAAAGGGGGACTGGCTAGCCAAACGCTCTTTCTATCCATCATCGTGCCGTAGTAATCTAGTTCAGTCTCCATCTCCTCTCTCAGGGCTTTGGCTACTGTACAATCCCAGAACAAATGCCTTCTATCACCTCCCCGCATATGCACGCCGCATGGACATTTCGCTGCCGGTTGTCCGCGCTCACGCTGCGTGCGGTGCATCGGAAACGCTGGGAACCCGTCCAACGCCAACCTCCAAAAGGCCTCCTTGTTCTCGTTGTCCCACCGAAGTTGCCACATGTGTCTCACAGTGCGCCCATAATCCTTGAGCATTGCCGCCATTGCTTCCTCCGACATTTGCTCGTCCAACGCATCCCGAATGAAATCCAGGTGTTTGGCAGCCAAGCGATCGTAATGGAAGTCCATCTGAAAATGGGTTGCGATTTTGACGGTCACCTTGGTTAATACTACCGCAGTCTCACCCATTATCCAGCCCAGACTACTAGCTATTTTATCCCACGCGATCTCTGGCGGAGGCGCTGCTGCGCCTCCATCCGGACTGTCCAACACCATGCTTGCGGCTGACACCCAAGAGTTGGGTATGCTACCAAGGAGTGCTGTAATGCGTATGAGTGCCCCCAAGCCTGTCGACAGTGTTTGTGGCACTACGCGTCTTGATGGTATATGCAAAATGCCCCTGAGGACATCACGTTTCCACCTACTTGTGCAATCTCGCCCCCCCCCCAGCGCCTCGCAGCTAAGGAATGAGATTTAATTTACCCCGAAAGTTCATTCCTTGGTTCGGAATAGATAATTCCCCGGGATTTTTGAAAAAAAACGCTGTTAGTGGGACGACCAAACAATATACGACCAGCCCACGCACAACAGCTTGTTCGTTACAGGGAGCGGGTTTCATCGTCGCGCACTCCATGACTGAGGTCGCTTGCTCGTTCAGCGCCCTGCGTGGCAGCTCTTGGACCGGGCAAGCAAGCAGGCAAGCTGCGTCGTCTGCTGGCAGCAGGGTATTGCTGGCAGCAGGGTATTGCTGGCAACACGCAGTGCGACGTATGTATGTGCGGCGGTGGGCAGCTGGGCACGGCGGCCTCGTTCATTTACCCCCTCCATCAGGTACGATCCCGATCTTCGTAGAGGTCTTGATGACCGATGTATGGGGGCCCTGGTGTGGGACGAACAGCTGGATGGGCATGCAATGTCCCTGTATGTCCCCTGCTACACTGGTAGTACTCATCACGGTCGAGTGGTCAACAATAATGTGTCCTGGCATAACTGGAGAGAATGCGTGCGGGTATCCAGATGTGATCCGAGTGAGACGGAGCCCAACCACGGAGGGGTGGAAAAGCGGAGCAACCCATCTTCGTCAAAAATGCGGTCACCGCGGTAGTGGTCTGTAGCTCTGTACCCGCCGAAGAGGCATCGATCAGTCTGGCTCCTAACACACGCTAGAGCTTACGGTCCAGCGTGAATTTTCCTTTTTCACTGCAACCCCCACCCCCACCCCATCCAGCAGCAGTGCAGCCCAACTCGCCGCCCCCCCCCCACTGTGCCGTGCCCCGCCCCCATATCGTTCTCGGGTCATTGGGTTTACTGCACAGGTGGGGTTACGCCCCCTCCCCGCCCTCGTCAGCCGCCGACCCCAGCCGCCCCCCGTGCCGCCCGCTTGGCCTTCGCCTCCCTCTGTTCCTTGAGCTTAGTGCGAGCCCACAGCGCCGGCAGCTGCTCCTTCCGCCACCGCATCGCCTTGGCCAGGTGATCCTCGATCTGATCCGGGTTCACCCACCCGCCGTACTCGCCGTACAATGTCCTTGCCGTACTCTGCGGTCCCGCCTCGCGGCCCACCGCCGTCAGCCGCCCGCTCCGCGGGTCGCGAACGTACTCCGTAGGCACTCCGTGCTCGTCCACCGGCGGCGGCGGGGCCTGCGGAGCGTCGTACACCGCCGCCGGCGCCGTTGGCGCTGCCGGCGCGGCGGCGGCCCAGCTGAAGTTGACCACCTCCGCCAGGCTCCTCCCCGCCGCCGCCGCCTGACGCGCAAGTACGACAGCCTCGTCATCCGGCGGCAGTCCCGCCAACACCGCCTCCGCATACTCCAACATGGACTCCTCCCGACTGCGGGGCCGGCTGGCGGCAGCGGCGCCGCCGCCGCCGCCAGCCCCCCCGGCGGCGGCGGCGTGCTGCGCGGCGCCGTACAGCGGCGCCGTGTGTCCGTAAGACGCGTGGGCGGCCGCCGCCGCGGCGGCGGCGGCGCGCAGCCAGTGGTCGTGCACAGGCGCCGGCGGTGCCGTCCCCGGCGGCCGGTGCCCTGGGAATCGCTGCCGCCAGTCCGCCAGCAGCGGTGCGTCATCCAGGAGCTCCGCCAGCTCGATGCCCGGCAGACCGGCAGCGATGGCCTCCTCCGCCGTCGCGGGGCCTCCGCCGCCGCCGCCACTCGTCTGACCCATGGGTCCACCCTCCTCTTCAACGCCATCAGCGACGGCGGCGGCGGCGGCGCCGCCGCCGCCGCCGACCTCTTTGTGCGACGGCGAGGTGGTTTCGGAGCCAAGGCCGGTGCGCGCCCGCTTGGCTCTCGGCTCCGCCGCCACGTCCTCTTCCGACGCCTCCCGCCCGCCTGCACCTGCCGTACCGCCGCCGGCGCCGCCGGGATCTGCCTCCCCGTAGCCGCCCAAGCCCAGCGCCGCTGCCGCCGCCGCCGCCGAGGACTCACTGGCGCCGCCGCCGCCGCCTTCTTCGTTCCCCCTCCCTTCCACTTCTCCAGCCGCGGATTCGCCGTCGCGCGGCCCCGCCGTCCCGGCCTGCTCTCCCTCTCCCTCTCCCTCCGCCGCTTCCGCCTCCGTCTCCAGCTCCAGCAGCTCCTCCCCTCGCGCTGAGGCGTCCCGCGGCGGCGCCTGACCCAAGCGGCTCCCCTCCTCCCCGCCCTCCTGCTGCTGTCGCCCCTCCTCCCCCTCTTGCTCCTGTCGCTGCTTCATTTCCCCCTGCTGCTGCTGCTTCTGCGCCGGCTGCCTCTGCCTCTGCTTGTGCTTCTGGGTGGTGTTGTTGATCTCCACGTACCACACCAGCAGGTCCATGGGCAGGAACGCCCTCCAGGCCCGGAGGTGCTGCTGGTGGAAGGGGCCCTGCAGCAGCCCGCAGCGGTCCCTGAGCGATCCGGGATCATACAGGGGGAGGGAGCCGGAGGGAGGGAGGGAGGGGCGGGAGGGAGGGAGGGGCGGGCGGGCGGGAGGGAGGGAGGGAGGGAGGGAGGGAGGGAGGGATTACGCTTTGAGTCGCGCCGACGGGCGTAACATGGATGTAAGTCAATCAGTGCTGCTGAGGCGCCACTGAGGCGGGTTGCATCCCCAGTTCCCCTCATCTCGACACACACACGGTTCTTTGCTCGCAAGTGGGTCTCGCCGACGCCGTCGCGTTACCTTGCATACTCGCGAAACTCGTGCTTACTTGCACGCACACGGCATTTTGTGGCGCGGGTGAGCGAGTGTGCTCACTGGCCAGGGGAAGCCAACCCGCTCAGCGGAACTCAGCCTCATGGAAAGCAACACACCCACACCACCTCAGAGCCGCACCGTCGCATCGTCTTTTGCTCTCTTGTATCGCTGAGGGTGGGTGGGTGGGGGTTGGGCATCCAATCCATCCATCCATCCATCGGGTGTTTCGCCAAATGCTCCAATCTCCCAAGGGAACCTCCCCTTTGCTCTTCACTCCGTGCCCCCCCCCAATGGGAACGAATAACACACACACAGACACACACACAAACACAGACACACGGCAGGAGAGACCGCCATCGCCAATCCGAAGTCCGCTCGCAGCAGCACTCGACGGCTGACGCCCTCAAAGATACCGGTAGGAGCAGCGACCCACGGACCCACCGGTAGTACCAGCCGCTGCCGCCCGGCAGTTGGCCGACAGCTCCTGGCCCGGGGGCGGGGGTGTTGGTGGGGGCAGCGGCCGCCGGTGACGAGGCCGGCGAGGCCGAGGCAGGGTGGGCCGACGCGGCGTGGCCGGGGGCGGCGGACGTGATAGGCGGTGCCGCCGATCCTGCTGCTGCTGCTGTTGGCGTGTGCTGATGCTGCCATGCCGCAGGCGCAGCAGCATGAGGGGCTGCCGTATGGGACGCGGAGGTGGTTTGAGGGTCCCTGGAGACGTTCAGATCACATGCGGGGGTGAGTTGGGAGCGGTGTGGCTGCCACGTGGGCGGACGACACCGGCCGTACTACGGTGGTTGGCGACCTTTGGATGGTTCATGCTGAGGTTGCGCTTTACATGCACAGGGTTGCGTGGCCTTGCGTGCGGCACTTACGGCTGCGGCTGGACCCAGGATGTCGCTCCGGTCGAACGGTTATAGTAGTACCAGTGCCCAGATGCTTCGTCGAGGGCGCATTCCCAGCCCGCAGGCAGCGATGGTTGCGCTTGATCCTCCATCGGCAATTGCGGTGCTATTGCGGTAAGCGTGTAGAAAACATCGTGCCAAGTTTACAACCCCTGAGATGGCCCCGGCTCTGTCAACAAACTAGGGGAGAAATCATGATGCAAATTAGGCCTACGATGATTATTACGAATTGCTGATGGCATATGGCAACAACTCGCTCTAGACGTGTGCGCGGTCGTTGCAGTACACCGTTGAAAAGGCGTCGTAATTTTGAATGCGCAACCCAGCAAGCGCTAATCGCATGATGCGTGTGTAGGCTATCCGTTACTAGAAGCTGCTGTGCCCATTAAGCGGTGTTATCCTTCCACGCGCCGAAATATTTTTTGGGAAAGCAGGTGCCTGCGGTATGGGTGCAATCAATTAAAACTTTACAGCTCCAGTAGCCATCTTGACTGGTAGAAACGGACTTATGGCCGCCACGGAGGCTCCGGAGTCGTTTGCACCGGAAATCCCTGCGGAGACGAAAACTGTCAAAGCCTTGACCTTACAATCATTGAAACGCACGTTTGATGTCTTCGTCAGCAACTATGGGCAACCAACGCCGCTTGACGAAAGCAGGTAAGGCCATCTGATCGGGCCTTTTAAGACCCCGTCCTCGTGGGCTTGGAGCTTAGCCAAGTCGTAGTGTCTTGTGTCGTCTTAGGAAACGACAACGGGGGCAGGTCAGCCTGTGACTGGGGAGGTCTGACAGGAGGGGGTTGCATGGGCATTCCCTGCTGTTGACAGCAGGCCAGCACGGAATGCTTCGTGCTGCACTCCGACATCGAAGCCGTCCGATTCCGCTGCGGCCCCCTCCCATGGCCGCAACCCAGTCTTCGCCCATCGCTACCCTCCCATCGCCCCATCCCCATCACGGCCTGTAGTCCGTCGCCCATCTCCCCGCCCCCGTCCGTCACTCGCACATTCCCGACAAACCTCACCACCCCGGCCCCGCCTCCAAACCCGCACCCCGCCTCCCTTCCCCGTTCTGCCCCCCCCTCCCCCCCTCACAGCCAGCTGCTCAAGGCTGCCATCAAGTTCCGGGACGAGTACAGTGCCGTGAGCCACCTGGTGGCGCCCGCGGCCGGCCCGAAACCCACCGCGGCGCCGCCACCCTCCGCCGCGGCGGGAGCAGCAGCAGGTGGGCCGACGTGGAGCGCCCGTCATGGCGTTTGGTGCCGCCAGGGCACTGGGAGAGCACTGCAATGGGGCCCTTGCAATCGCGCCCGGCTGCCCTTGCTGAGCTCCATCTGCCGGCCTAGCTGCCCAGCTGCCCGCCCGGCTGGCGGGCTGCCCGGCTGGCTGGCAGGGCGAGCCGGGGAGTATCCGTGCCAGTGCCGAATGTCGATGCGCCAGCCTGAGATGAGAGTGTAGCGGCAGCGGCAGCAGCGGCGTCACTCTTGGAGAACATCGGGGACGGGGACCTGGCCCAGCCGGGGCAGGGGGGAGTTTGCGGCCGCGGGTTTGTAGGGGCCGGCTAAACAGGCAACGGGCGTGGCGGGCGGCTGCTGGCCGGCCCGGCCCTTTCTAGGGAAGGGAGCTGCGGCCTTGTAACGGTATCAACTGAAGCGGGCAGAGAGGGCAGTGGGGAGGAAGAAGGGCGACAGCTGAACCGGCACTAAGGCCCGCCCGCACGTGCGGGGTGCCCCGCCTGGTCAGTCAGTCTGTCTGTCTGTCAGTCAGTCAGTCTGGGCACAGCGGCGTGGCTCTCAGACCTTTAGGGTCTTCGGCCCCATTGCGAACTGTGAGCGGTGGGCGGTGGGCTCACCGCATTTCCGGCATCCCTCCGGCCCAATGCTGCTGCGTCTTGGGCAAATGGGGTAGGGGAGGATGGGGAACGGGGAGAGGTGGTGTGTGTGTGTCGAGTGGGTTGCTGTCGTCCGCGTGGGCTCTCCGCACACACACACACACCCATTCCCCCAGCAGCTGCGTTCCCCGCTTCCCTACCCCCCCCATCCCACCCACCGGTTCCGCTCACCTGCTCGCTCCTTGCAACCCCTGCCTCGTCGCCCCGGTCACCCCGTCCCTCACCTCCCCCTACCTCGTCCCCATCCGCCCTCCACTTCATGTTTCTGCGGCACTCCAACGAAGCTGCCTGAGAGAGAGAGAGAGAGAGAGTGAGAAAGAGCGCCTGTCCCTCACCCCACCCCGCTATCCACCCCTTGCTCTGCTCGCCCCTTCACTTGCTCCCTTCACCAGGAGGCCCAGACCGCCCACCGCCAATCCTTCCCTCCCGCCTGACCTTCCCGTAGGCCCCAGCGCGTCACGAGCCGCCGCTGGAGCCGCCGCCGCCGCCGGCCCCGATGCCTCCCGACCCGAATCCCGCTCCTCCCTCGCCAAGCTCATCGACCAGATCCCCGCCGCGCCACCAGCAGCGGCCGGCAAGGCGGCGGCGACGTCGGCGCAGCAGCAGCTGGTGCTGTACCAGCCTCCGGGGGCCGTCGCGGGCGGCGCGGAGGCGGCGGCGGCTCAGCAGCGGGCGGTGGCTGCCGTACTGAGCGACAAGGGCGGCAACAGCAGTGCGGCGGTGTCGCGGCGGCTGGCGTCCAAATGGCCGCGGCCCGTGTGGCACGCGCCCTGGAAGATGTACCGCGTCATATCGGGACACCTGGGGTACGTCGCACAGAGGCGTCCGGATCCGATGTGGCGTTTCAGGCGGACCGGGGAGCCGCAGTGACAAAACACTGGCACCTCCCTCACCAGGGTGTGTGTGTGTGTGCTGTCTGCATCGTGCATCCCCGCCCGCCCTCCTCCCTCCCCACACCCTAGCCCAAGCCCCCCTCCCTCCCTCCCTCCCTCCGTTTACCCTCTTTCCCCGCCCCCCCTCCCCCGGCGCCCCCCCCCCGCCCCCCCCCCGCCCCCGCCCCCCCCTCCCTCCCCCCTCCCCCAGCTGGGTCCGCTGTGTGGCAGTCGACCCGGGCAACGAGTGGTTCGCCACCGGCAGTGCGGACCGCACCATCAAGATCTGGGACCTGGCTTCGGGGCAGCTTAAACTCACACTCACGGGACACATCGAGCAGGTGGGGGGGAGAGGGCGGGGGGGGGAGAGGGCGGGGGGGGGAGAGGGCGGGGGGGGAGAGGGCGGGGGGGGGGAGAGGGCGGGGGGGGAGAGGGCGGGGGGCTGGGGAGAGCATGGGGCCGAGGATGGTGGGGTGGGGTGGGGGTATGGAGAGTCGGAAGGGGGGTTGAGAAAATTACCGTCCAGAGGATGGGGGTACTAGTCAACAGGCAGCCTGAGGAAGGGGGGAGGGGAGGGGTGGCGGTGTGTGTGGGGGGGGGCGGGCAGGGTCGCTGGGTGACGGGCTTTGGTGGGGCACGGCGGGGAGTGGGGGGGTCCGGGGCGGTTGAGGGTCAACAAGGAAAGACTGGCTCAACGGTGTCGATGCTCTCTTTCCGCCTTGTCGCCTCCTTTTTACCGCTGCGGTTGTGTCTCTTGCCATCCCCCCTTTCCACACCAAACCCCCCCTCCAACCCCCCCCCCTCCATCCCTCACACCCCGCCACACACACACACACCTTCCCCCCCCCCCCTCCACTCCCCCCAGGTGACGGGTGTGGCCATCTCCTCCCGCCACCCCTACATGTTCAGCTGCGGACTGGACAAGATGGTCAAGTGCTGGGACCTGGAGCAGAACAAGGTGGGGGGCGGGGAGAGGGGGCGGGGGAGAGGCGGGGAGGTAAAAAATGATACCGCAGCGGAGACGGAGACGGCGTTAGCGAACGGACCCAGAACCCAGTAATACTTACCGAACATACCTGTAACCTTACCGAGCTGAAAAGACGCTGCGACCGCGTCGCCGCCAGACCAACCCGGCGGGGGAGGGGGGGAGGGCGAGGGGGAGGGCGAGGGAGCGCCAGGTGGGAGGGGGGGGGCCTTCCCTGTGACCCTTGTGGACATGCGGAGTTGCGATGTGTGTTTGTCCTAGCCGAGGGTCCGCCCGGGGAGGGGGGGAGAGAAGGGAATCCTGAGGTCATCCACCCATCTCGGGGGGTGGAACCGGCAGTGTTGTTTTCCTCCTATGCAGCTGTGCAAACCCTCGCTGCCTCCGGTTTGTCCCGCCCCCGCCCCCGCCTCCAGTTCCCTCTTCTCCCCTTCCAAGCCATACTCTCAACCCCACATCGCCTTTGGCTCCTCCCCCTTTCCCTCTCCCCCCCTCCCTCCCCCCCCCCGGGCAGGTTATCCGCTCCTACCACGGCCACCTGTCGGGTGTGTACTGCATCGCCCAGCACCCCTCCCTGGACGTGATCATGACGGGCGGCCGTGACAGCGTGGTGCGGGTTTGGGACATGCGCACTGCCGTACAAGCCATGGTGCTGAGCGGACACGACCAGACCGTGTGCAGCCTGCTCGGTCAGGCACCTGACCCGCAGGTGGGCAGGGGGGGCAGGGGGGCCCGGGTGGGCGGGTGGGCAGGGGGCCCGGGTGGGCAGGGGGAAAGGGGGGCAGGAGGAAAAGGGGGCAAGGGGGAGGGGGCCCCTCAGACGGATAGAGGCTGGAGCCCGTTGGTGAGGGGAGCTGGGGGAGCAATAAAGGAGATGCCGAATAGAGTAGGGCTTTGGGGGAGGGGAGGGCGCTGGGGGGGTTAGAGGGTTGGAGGTGGGACGGGGGGGCTAGAAGTGGAGGGGAGAGGCGAGGGCGGAAATCGTGCAGGAGCAAGAAAGGGGCCCGCGTGGGTGACGGTAGGGGGCGCAGGCGAGGCGCCGTCCGGCTGTCCCCACGCGCGTGGTTTCAACCCAGGCGCCCGTCTGGGTGGGGGGGGGGCGGTGAGGGCAGGTCGACAGCGCGTGCCGCCCGGAGGGTGGGGGGGTGAGGACCCGGGCGACTCGGATGACTGCGGCTGTGTCGATGTGTGGATGTGTGGGTCATTGTGTGCAGCGGGAGCCGTTCTTCGGGCAGTGATGGTTGCCTGCGGTGACGTGACGTAACTCCCCTGCCCCTGCACCCGCCGACCTCCAGCCATCCTCCTGCGCCTCCAGCGCCTCCTCAACCCCACATCTCTCGGAACCCTCTCCCGCGCCATTCCACCGTCACTCAACACTCACACACGCGCATCACTCCCTGCAAACTGCTTTATCATTCAGGGTCGGCCATCGGGGCGTCCTAGCCACCTAGGGGGGGCTGGGTTGCTGTAGCCAGTACCAAGGACGCACCGAACACTCTTAACCCCCAACCCTCCCAACTCCCAACCCACCCCCCACTCACCCCCCACTGTTCTTTTGCAGACGAGATGGCCTTCTTTCGTTACTTTTACCGTTCACGGGCTCCGGCCTATACGTGGATAACCCCCCCAACCCCCACCCCCCACCCCCACCCCCCCAGGTGATCAGCGGCAGTCACGACAGCACCATCCGGTTGTGGGACCTGCGCAAGGGCAAGGCCAGCTGCGTGCTGACCCACCACAAGAAGTCCATCCGCGCACTGGCGCTACACCCCCACGAGTTTGCCTTTGCGTCCGCCTCCGCCGAGAACATCAAGAAGTGGGCCCTGCCCGAGGGCGACTTCCTGCACAACATGCTGTCGCAGCAGAGGGCCATCATCAACTCGATGGCCATCAACGCGGACGGGGTGGTGGCCACGGGTGGGTGGCATGGAGGAAGGAGGAGGGGGGAGTTGGGAAGGGGTTGGGGTGAGGGAGAGATTGGGTTTATTTTAGGGTTTTGAAACGCAGGAATTCGGAGGAGGGGATTGCGGGGTCAAGAGGGAGGTGTGCTGTTGCTGCCGCTGTCGCTGTTGGCGTTACGATAGGGGGTATATCGCCCACCCACCCGTCAGTCGGTCAGTCCCTCAGTCGCTCAGTCCAGCGCCTTCCTTTGGAAGTGAGTCCTGATTCGTCTCTCGCCCTGATTACGGTACCCCCCCCCAAAAAAAAGCAAAAGAAGTGGCCCCTCCTC
This sequence comes from Pleodorina starrii, assembly GCA_030267565.1. Classification (NCBI taxonomy): domain Eukaryota; kingdom Viridiplantae; phylum Chlorophyta; class Chlorophyceae; order Chlamydomonadales; family Volvocaceae; genus Pleodorina; species Pleodorina starrii. Next base: position 165,855 of record BRXU01000052.1, read on the forward strand.
TCGGCTCTCGCCCCCCCTGCCCCGCCCCCCCCCCCCGCCCCCCCGCCCCCCCCCCCCCCCCGGGTGACCTCAGGCGGTGACAACGGCAGCCTTTGGTGGTGGGACTGGCGCAGCGGGCACTGCTTCCAGCAGGACGAGACTGTCGTACAGCCGGGCTCCCTGGAGAGCGAGGCCACATTGTACGACATGACGTTTGACATGTCGGGCTCCCGCCTGATCACCGCCGAGGGCGACAAGACGGTCAAGATGTGGAGGGAGGTGGAGGATGCGAGCCCGGGGACACACCCGGGGCTGCCCTTCAGGCCGCCGAAGGACATCAAGAGGTTCTGAAAGGGGAGGGTAAACTGAGGAGGGCGAAGGCGCGAAGGGTGGAGCGGGGTGGGGCTGGGGAAACCGCGAGGGGCGGATCGGGTCGCACCTGGTATTGCACACCTCACCGCACCTAGGGTGGGGCGGGGCGCGGTTGCAGAGTTTGGGCGAGGGCGGGCAAGTGAGGGTGGTGGTGGATGGACGAGGCGGGGGGGGCGGGGTGGTGCTGGGGGCTGCAACAGTTGACGCGCTGACAGGTTGGTGGGGCGGGTTTGGCGCCGCGCTGGGTAGGGGGGACTTACAGGGGGGTTAGGTAGGTAGGCAGCACTACACGGCCAGGCCGGGGCCGGTTGCGGTTGGCTGACGGACCAGACCTCTCGACGGAATGGACGGAATGAACCGCTGTCGGTGTGGACAGCTGACCGCCCCGCCCCTCCCTGGTGGGAGTGGAGGTTGCGCCGCAGGGGGGGGGGGGCGCCTCCGGCCGTTATTGGGGCGTGGCGAAGGCGGTGATGGTGTGGAAGGTGAGGCGGGCCCGGGTTGTGAGATGCGGACAGCCGTCGGGTGGGAGCGTGAAGCGGTAGGATATCGTGAGAACCTCGTACATGATGTACTGTGTGTCGTACGTGCGCGGTATGGTCGGCCTGCGCCGCAGCAGCCGGCGCCAGTTGGCCGTGTTTTTAGCCCGGGCTGCCGGCTGGTTGGGTTGGTTGGTGTGGTGGTGGGTGGGTGTGGTGGAATGCTACCGGACGACCCCGTCTGTTGCCGAGTGCCTCACACCACCTCGCTCGCTCGCTCGCCGTGCGAAGATTTGCGTTGTGTGAAGATTTGCACGCTATACGGTGCTGCAAGGCCGAGCCCGAAATTCCGGCGGGTACAGCGAGTCCGCACTTGAACAATTTCCTCTCTCATGTCTTATCTGCTGCTGGTGTGAGGGAAGAAATGGCGGTGGCGGTGTGGGCGCGACGGCAAGGGGCAGCCCCGGGCGGTGCATAAGCGTTTTGGAGAAGAGCAGGGCGCGCAGAGTCGTACACCGTGTTCTGGTCGGACCCAGGGGGGTGAGGGGGCCGCCTACCTCTCAGCCCTCAGCCCTCATTCGCAAACACCGCGGCGGGGTAAGCCCCCCGTCGCGTGTCGCCGGCCCGGCCGCCGCCCCCTTTCCCCCTTCCCCCCTCCAGTGCCCTTCCAGTCCAAACAAGCCCCGCGCCTCGAACGCAACCAAGAAAGCCCCGTGTTGCTGTTGCGGTGCGCATCAACCCCAACCCAAGTAAAAAAACAAACGTGGTAAGCCGCCAACGATACCCCGCAAAGTACCGCTACCGTTTCCAAGCAGAGGGTCTGCGGCGGGCAAGATGTGCTGCTGCGGTTCAGGTCCTTGAGATGTGTTATCAGCAACATGCGACGACCCCGGCCTTGCTGCAAGCGCGCGTATCACAGAGCAACTGGTCAATTGACTAAGAACCGCAGCCAGGCACATGAGCAGACAAGCAAGCCAACTGATCAAAAAATACAACCAACGACGGATATAAGGGGAGGGGCGCCGAAACGAGTCAGGCGGCCCTGGCTCATCGTCCGGTGTCGGAGCGGAGCGCGAGAAAGACGGCGCTAGTCAAATGTTCGGTCCACGCCGCCAGCGCCAGGAGGTTATCAGTTATCATATCCGTACTACCGACGTACTAGTACGACCGACTTGCGCACACCAGCATGGACTCAACACAGCGACAGCGCGAGCCAAACCAAACGACCCCATTCAGATATTCCCACCCACCAAACATATGCGCAATTATGGCACGATCCTCGCACGTTGCAAACCGGTATGTGCACGTATCTAGTAGTCCACTGTGTATGTGTGTGGGGGGCGGGAGGGGTGGCGGCCCCGCGTTCCGGCCACGACCGGAAACCATCGTGAACTGGACGGCACCCGGCGAGGAAGCTCCAGCCATGCAGCCACGCCATCGCCCTGCCATGAGCCGCCGCCCACCCACCAACCCACCCACCCACCCACCAACCGCCACACGGGAACAAACGAACAAACCGAGCGGGAGGCGCCCGGACAGTAACATAGCAACAGCAACAGCAACCGGAAGCACGCGTCCGAGGGCCTCGATCCGAAAATGTCTTCTGCTTCCGCCGCACCTGCAACCGCAACTCCGGATCACCTTTAGCCCCACTCACTGTCAGTGTCGCAGTCACAGCCACAGTCGGGTACTGGCCGTCGGCCGCTGAACGAAGAGTGGAGTGGCTCTGGAGTCTGGACAGCCCCCCATCCCACCCCCCCAACATACACACAATAATGCCCAGAGCCCGCCGGGTTGCCCGCCGGAGGGGGGGTGCGGTAGGCTTTCCAACAGCACAGCACAGCACAGCACAGGCGGGAACAGAAATGAATTGTAACACCGCAACTTTAAACACATACACGCAACCCGCACGCACACAGCCCATCCACACAAGGTGAAAGAGAAAGAAGATATACATACCTACTACTACCGGTAAATATGAATGGGACGAGGACGGGGTTTGCACTTTGCAGCCGCCGCGCGCAGAGGCCCACGCCACGGCATGTCGTACATATGTCGAACAACAACAGCCGTCATGTTCGAGGACGGTGATGGTGGTAGTGATACACAGTTGTGGCTGGATGTCGGGCTGGACGGAGCCAGTGGACCCAAAGTGAGCACCCACCATTGGGTAACCCCACCCACCCACCCACCCACAAGTGCCGCAAGTGCCGCAAAGCCCAAACCCACGTCCAGCACCGTGCGCCGACGCGGAGTTCAAACCCCCCAATCCCCCAACCAACTCCGCTCCTCTTCCACTCTTGCCCCCAACCCTAACCCCCAATCTACCAACGAACGCACCCGGAAGGAAGGAAGGAAGGAAGGAAGGAAGGAACTGACGCGGCGAGGTTCGGTGCGGCGGGAGACGCGGCTGGCTGCTGCGGCTGCAGGGCAGGATGGACGGGCGACACGGCGGCCGCTGCCCGCCTGCCCCGTCTGCTCCCACCACCTCCCGGCTCCTGCACCTTCTAGTCCTCCCCCGCCTCGGACCTCTCCTCCCGCTCCCCCCGCTCGTTCAGCTCGTTGAGCTCCTCCTCCTCGCTGTATACGACACGACCGCCGCCGCCGCTGCGCCGCCGGTCACGGGAACCCGAGCGGGAGCCGTCGCCGACTGCGGGGCCCCGCCCCCGCCCTCTACCCCGCCCCCGCCCTCGCCCGCGGCCGGCCGGCCTCGCCGCCACGGCCCCGCCCCCGCCTCGCCCGCGCCTCCGTCCACCGCCATCGCCGCTGCCCCTCGCAGCACCTTCACCTCCACCGGGCCCCCCGTTTAGCAACAGCGGCCGCTTTTCCCCGCGCCGGCCCCGACCGCCGCCGACACCGAGGCCGCCGTCCTCCATGGCCTCCTCCTCCTCCTCCTCCGCTGCTGCTGCTGCTGCTGTGGGCGTCCGCCGCTGCGGCTTCGGCACGCCGCCGCCGCCGCCGCCGCGCCTGCCGCCTGCCCCGTTCGAGCCTGATACGGTGGTTGGCTGCCGCTGCTGCGGTGCCCTGTAGGTCCCCGGGTGCAGGATGCGGAAGTTCTCCACGGCGGCGCTCAACACGATCAGCATGCCCTGGAGGGGAATGAGAGAGGGGGTCATCCACGTATAGGCCGGAGCCCGGAGGGGGGGGAGCGGGGGGGGGAGGTTGAAGATTGTAATGCAAGAACGGGGAAGGGGGGGGGGAAGGGGGGGGGGCATGCGGGTGTAAACGGGTACCCGGGTGTCTTACCGGGGGGGAGGTGGTTATCAATCTTAGGGTCCACCTCACCTCACCTCACCACCGCGTCGGACCACGTTGCTGCGAGTGTCGTACCCACCTGCAGTCGGTCGCTGTGTGTGTCTTCGATGGGGTCGAATGCGGGGTGGAGGGGGTCGCGGGGCATGAGCCGCAGTCGGGCTACCATGTCCAGACTCTCCTCGACCGCCTCGGGGGACACAAAGTCCACTGCAGTCTGCGGGCGCCAGGGAGGGGAGGGGAGGGGAGGGGAGGGGAGGGGGGCGGGCGGAGGGGCGCAGGGGGGGCGGGGGGTCAGGGAGGGGGGCGGAGGGGGGTCGGAGGGGAGGGGGGTCGGAGGGGAGGGAGGGGCGGAGGGGAGGGGGGTCGGAGGGGAGGGGAGGGCGGAGGGGAGGGAGGGGCTACTCAAGGCAAGGTGAGAGGTGACACCGCAGCGGTGGAACGGAGGCGACGAGACGGGGGTGGGAGCGGGGACGCATTTCGGGTTGCGGAGGGGTGGGGGGAGGGGCGAGAGGGGGAGGGACCCTTCGGAGCCGCTTCGGTGCAGGGGAGGGGAGGAGGGAGAGGTGGGGGGAGGGGAGGGGAGGAGGGAGGAGGAAGGGAAGGGAAGGGACGGCGGCTGCGGCTGCGGCACATCGTCCTCCGCGGCGCATCATGCCGCTTCCTCTTACCCCACCCAAACTTTATCACACCCGCCCACCCACCCACCCAGACCACCTCCTGCCGTACCTTGATGCACGAGGTGAGGTTCCGGACCTGGTGTGGGCAGCCCGCCGGAATGAACACCGCCTCGTGCTCGTACTGCTCGAAGTGCCAGGCCACCACCTGACAGCGGGGGGGGGGAGAGGGGGGTCGGGGGGTGGGGGGGTGGGGGGGGGGGTGGAAGGAGAGGGGGGGAGGGGGGTTGGCAGGATGGGTGGGAGGGGGTAACATACCGATGTACGCGTACCGATATGGGGACCTGGTTGACACGTGTGTGTATGTGTGTGCGTGTGTGCGTGCATGTGTGTTTGTGTTCACACATGTGTGTCCAAGTGTGCGATTGAGCAACGAGGAACGAGGAACTGCGCTGCAACCCCCCCCCTCGAGCACCCCCTCTTTGCAGCAATGATGATGACTGCGCTTTTGAGCAGTGAGGGGCAAAACCCGCCCGAACGAGAGAGCCGCAACCACCATGGCAAGAAGGGCCGTAGGCGACAGCGAGTCGGCACCGCCCTCTTTCCCCCTCTCCTCCTCTACCCCTCCCTCTCCTCCGCTACCCCTCCCTCTCCTCCTCTACCCCTCCCTCTCCTCCGCTACCCCTCCCTCTCCTCCTCTACCCCTCCCTCTCATCCTCTTCCCCTCCCTCGACCCCCCCTCCCTCGGCCCTCCCCCCCCCAACACACACATACACACACAGCCACCTGGTGTTGCTCCCAGAGGGCCAGTCGGTGAGCCCCCGTCACGAAGAACGTCTGGTCGAACACGGCGTCGTGGACCTGCGGCCGTACAGTCGTACATCACACGTGTGTACGATCACACGTGTGTGTTGGTGGACGCACATAAAACCCTAAGAAATGAAACGAAACGAGACGCACGCACGCCTCGGCAGCAAAGGACGCAGGGCAGCCCCCGGGAGGTCTACGCAGTGCGGTTGCGTCTTTTCCTCTCCCTCCCCCTCCCCCTCTCCCTCTCCCTCTCCCTCTCCCTCTCCCTCTCCCTCTCCCTCTCCCTCTCCCTCTCCCTCTCCCTCTCCCTCTCCCTCTCCCTCTCCCTCTCCCTCCCCCTCCGCCCTCCCCTCCGTACTACTGTCGTTCTGCCGTACTCACCTGCTCCACCTTCTCCCCCTCGTTGATGAATTCGCCCTTGTGCGCCCCCAGGTACCTGCGGTCAGTGTATGTACGGCATGCAAGGTGTATGTACGGCACACGCGCCACAGGCCGCGGGGGCGGAGGCCCGCGACACCCTCCCTCATGGCTCGGTGTGCCGCCTGTGTGTGTGTGTATGTGTGTGTGTGTGTGTGTGTGTGTGTGTGTGTGTGCCACCCCGCCTGACAACGCGCATGGCCAGCCAGCCATCTGCCCATAGTCAAAGCCCGCCTCGATTTGACACGCAGGTAGGCCTAATAAGGATTCATGCAAACCACCCCATCCACACGTACCCACCCAGCCACCCACACGCATACACACACGTACGGCCCCACACCCGGAAGCACACACACGCACGTGCCCCTCCCCCCCTTCCCTCCCCCCACACACAAGCACTCACAAACCCCACCCGACCCGCTGCTCCCTCCCTCCCTCCCTCACTCACTCACCTGCGCAGCTCCTCCGCGTCCGCCCCGGGCGCCCAGATGTCCCACACGGCACCCGCGCCGCCGTACCTGCGACCCACCGACCCACCGACCCGCGGGTCACAAGAGGTGTGGTTTGGTTGCGCGTTGGTGCTGGGCTTTGCGGAGAGGGGGCGGGCAGTGAACACAGGTCGTATTCCGTGCGGCAGCCAAGAAATTGGCAACGAACGAACGAACGAAATGGGAAACGGCCTTCCCTCTATCTCTCTCAACGGGAGGGGGGACCGGCCGCTAATGCAGGGGGCGGGGGGTTGTGCACGTATAGGCCGTCGGGAGGGGGGCGGGGTGGGGTGGGGAGGCCGGTGGTGCCGAGGGGCAGGAGGGCAGGACAAGGACGCTACGAGCCAGGAGGCGAAGGAGGCCAGGCTGCGGTTCGAGCAGTAAGATGCCACCTCCCTCCCTCCCTCCTCCCCTATAAGCCCCCGACTCCCCGCACTCCCTCCGCTGCGGTATATGTTTCCACTACCCACCCCCGCCCCCCGTCTCGTTACACCCCACCCCCACCCCAGCCCCTACCCCCGCCATGCTCCCTTGCCCCTCCCCTCCCGCGCCCCTCCCCTCCCCCTCTCCCTCCCTCCCCCCCCTCCCCGCTCATCTCACCCGGGCAGTGTGGGCAGCTCATCTCCGCACCGCACCCGCGGCTGCTGCCCCCCGGATCCAGATCCGGATCCAGATCCAGATCCCCCTGCCCCGGCTCCCCCTGTCGCTCCCCCTGCCGCCGCCGCCGCCTGGGGGTCCCTCCGCACGTGATTGAGCACATTGACCGCGTCGCTCATGTCCATGTGCAGCTTGGTGACAGAGTCGCGCTCGTGCGGCCCCTCGAACTCCTGGAGAGGGAGGGAGGGAGGGAGGGAGGGAGGGAGGGAGGGAGGGAGGGAGGGAGGGAGGGAGGGAGGGAGGGAGGGAGGGAGGGAGGGAGGGAGGGAGGGAGGGAGGGAGGGAGGGAGGGAGGGAGGGAGGGAGGGAGGGAGGGAGGGAGGGAGGGAGGGAGGGAGGGAGGGAGGGAGGGAGGGAGGGAGGGAGGGAGGGAGGGAGGGAGGGAGGGAGGGAGGGAGGGAGGGAGGGAGGGAGGGAGGGAGGGAGGGAGGGAGGGAGGGAGGGAGGGAGGGAGGGAGGGAGGGAGGGAGGGAGGGAGGGAGGGAGGGAGGGAGGGAGGGAGGGAGGGAGGGAGGGAGGGAGGGAGGGAGGGAGGGAGGGAGGGAGGGAGGGAGGGAGGGAGGGAGGGAGGGAGGGAGGGAGGGAGGGAGGGAGGGAGGGAGGGAGGGAGGGAGGGAGGGAGGGAGGGAGGGAGGGAGGGAGGGAGGGAGGGAGGGAGGGAGGGAGGGAGGGAGGGAGGGAGGGAGGGAGGGAGGGAGGAGGGAGGGAGGGAGGGAGGGAGGGAGGGAGGGAGGGAGGAGGGAGGCATGATGGGTGACCCATGCAGGACCCATGGGTCAATAAGAAACAAGAGTACCATACACACAATACACACTCACGCAGCTCCCTATACGTGCGGGGGTGCACGTGCCGCTCGACGCCCATCGTAACGGCCGCCATATTGAGGGCTGCACGGCGACGATCAGTGATGGGTTGGTACGGCTTCATCGGCTGATGCCGTACCGCACCGCGGCTGGAAGCCCTCCATCCCCCTCTCCCCCCCTCCCATTCCCCCCTGTGGAGGTGGGTCTGGAGCCCACTGTAACAACAGCACCCCCCACTCCCCCCACTACCTCCACTCCCCCACTCTCCCCACTCCCCCCCCTAACACCCCCCCCACTACCCCCACTACCCCCAGTCCCCCCCCCTACCCCCCCCCCTCCGCAAGCGCCCGCGCACCCGGGGTGTCCCGAACGCCACATACGCCTTTGGCCCCAGGTCTGTGGGCACTCCCGAGGGCGCCAGCCAGGTGGCCAGATTGAGGGGGGCCTCGTCGGGTCGGGTCATCCAGGGGAGGGGCAGCTGGGCGAGGAAGTCCTGGGGGGGGGAGGGGGAGGAGGGGGAGAGGGGAGGGGGAGGGGGAGGGGTTATCCACGTGTAGGCCGGAGCCCAAGGAGGGTGAGGGCGGGGAGTGAGGGTGATGCGCCCCTCCCGGGCAGTGGATGAGGGCGAGGGAGGGAGGGAGGGATATCCAGGTACAAGCTGGGACAGCCCCACGTCTCCATACCATGTGTGTATGTGTGTGTGTGAGAGAGAGAGAGTGTGAGAGAGAGAGGGGACCTTGCCTTGTCCTTTTGGGCCGCACACCGCCACCCCGCACACACGCGCTGCGGTACATGTCGTACTGCCGTACCCTGTAGTGCTCTGGCAGTACGGCGCTGAAGCTGGCCTTGGGCGGGTAGTCCTTGAGCTTGAGCATCAGCGGCTGGCGCTCCGCGTCGTACGGCTGTGTACGGCGAAAGACCAGAAGCCCCGGGCGCGGGAGCGGGTGCGGCCGGGGTGAGGGGAGGGGAGCGGAAGGGAGGGCACGAGGGCGGGGCAGGTGAGCGGAGCGGGAAGGGCGGTGGTGAGTGGTGGTGAGTGGTGGTGAGTGGGTGCCTCCCCCTCCCCCTCCAGCCCTCCCCTCTCTCTCCCCTCTCCCTCCCCTCTTCCCCCCCCCCTCCTGCCAACGTCGCCTCCAAGGTAACGTCGCTGCGGTTCTCCCTCGGTTACGTTTATCTCCTCTCCCCCGCCCCCTCCCGCCTCACCACCACCACCACCCAGTCCGCCTTGCATCCGCACAGCCGTGCCGTACACCCACGCACAGCCGTGTCGTACACCCACGCATAGCCGTGTCGTACACCCATGTACAGCCGTGTCGTACGTACCTGCTGGTAGAGACTGAAGAATCGTTCCTCGTTCATGTCTGGCACCGTTCGGAAGCAATCGGCGCAGTCAATGTATTTGGCAGCCTCCTCCTCCTCCTCAACGAACAAACCACCTCCGCCACCGTCACCGTCACCGCCACCGCCACCGCCACCGCCACCGCCACCGCCGCCGCTGCTGTTGGCACCGATTGGTTCCATAACCACCACCATCACCACCACCACCACCGCAGCCGCAGCAGCAGCAGCGCCGAAAGAAGGGGCAGGGGGCCGGCGGGGGCGCGGGTTGTCCAAATTGGTCCAAATTGGTCCAAATTGGTCCAAGGGGCGGCCCAACAGGAGTTTACCACAGACGTATCCCTCGGACGATACGGTACGATGTGTGATACGATATGTGTGATACACAATGCGTGTGCGTGTGCGGGTGCGGGTGCCATCTGAAGAAGGCTTACCCAGCCTGATCTGATCTGATCTGATCTGGCGGCGACGCCACTGTGTTGTGCTGGTTGAGCCACCGCTGGCAAGGCTCCATTAGATTTCCGGTAGATGCCGTACAAGGTGGTTAGGGCGGCAACCGAACCCCACGACCCCACACGTCAGTCCCCCCACCCACACCACCCACACCACCCACCCACACCACCCACAGTCCCACACCACCCACACCACCCGCCCGCTGGCCCCCTCCCGTCTGTCAGCCCCTGTCAGCCTATTGCCTGTTTGAACTGTGTCACACCCCTAACACCCCTCTCCCCCCCCCTCGCCACACCTCCCCCCCACCCCCACCCACCTGATCCCCCTGCTGATGCTCCCGGCGCCCCCCGCCCGGACGCCCCCCGCTGCCGCCTCGGCTGCCGCGGCCCTCCTCTCCGCCGCCGCATCCAACCCGCGTCGCACTGCCGCACGGAACGCCTTCCGAGGGAGGGCGGCAAGGCGGGAGGGAGGGGGGGCGGGCAGGAGCAAGGCCGTGAGGTGAGGGGTGGTGTAAGTGAGGGAGGGAGCGGATCCTAATACCCCCCCACCAAAAACACACACATACACACACATCCGTGGCGACCCCCCCCCCCCACCCCAACCGCTGTCGGCTGGGGCCGGCGCACTCTCCTCCCACCTCCCACCCACCTTCCACCACACCCCATCTCCAATGAGAGGTCCCCATCCCTTACCCGTCAGCGACCTCCCCCCCCAGCCCCCCCCCCGCGCCACCCCACCGCAGCCCCCCTCCCCCTTGGCCCCCTACCCCTTCTCAACCCCCCCACCCCACCCCCCACCTCTGGCAGCCATATGTTTGGGTTGTCCCCCACGCAGCCCCGCACCACCACCGGCTCATGCAGCCGCCAGCGCTGTTGGAACAGCAGCGCATAGGCGGGGAAGAGGCGGCTGGCGGGGCGGAGGGAGGAGGCGGCGGGGCTGAACAGGTACCTGAACCCAGTGTAGGCGGGGGGTGGGGGGGTTGGGGGTATGCACGTATAGGGCCGTGGGTGTCCACGTAGTAAAGGGGCGGGGGAGGTGTTGGGCTTTTGGTTGCTGGTTGGATGGACGCCACAGAAAACGCGCCAACCTTTCCCCCCTCGTCCGTCCCCCTCCCGCCCGGGGCGGGGGGCAGGGGGGCAGGGTTGGTAAGGTGCTGTAACAGGGTTGGTAAGATGCCTGCGTCGCCTCTCCACGTGCCTCCCGCTGCGGCCTCTCCTCGCCTCTCCACCCCCTCCCTTCCCCCTTCCTCCCTCCCTCCCTCCCTCCCTCGCTCCCTCCCCCCCCCGCCTCACCGCGGTGGCCCGACGAGCCGCCCCTCCGCCCCCACGTAGCCAGCCAGCCGCACATCCTCCCGGGGCAGCACATAGCCCCACACCGCCACCTCGCCCGGGCCGGGCTGCTGCTGCTGCTGCTGGGGGCCGGGACCCGCACGGCGAAGACCTGGGCAGACACCGGGGCAGCGGCAGCGGCAGCGGCAGCGGCAGCGGCAGCGGCAGCGGCAGCGGCAGCGGCAGCGGCAGCGGCAGCGGCAGCGGCAGCGGCAGCGGCAGCGACAGCGGCAGCGGCAGCGGGATGGGTTAAGGGTGGGATTGGCGGGTAGCGGGTTCGGTGGTAGGATCGATAAGAGTGTGTAGTGTGGACTGTATACAGTATCGCTGTAGCAGCGGCTCCCCTCACCTCACCACGCTGCGCCCTGCATGGCACACGCAGCAAGCCCCGACGCACTCCCACCCCCACCCCCACTCCCACCCCCCCACCCCACCCCGGCCTCCAACAGCACTCCCACCGCGTCCACACTTCCCAGCCCAATCCATCCCAAACCACCTCCACCCCAACCCAAATCAAACCACGCTTGAATCACCCCACCCCGAACCCACCCTATCCCAAACCCACCGCAACCCAAATCAAATCAAACTTGAATCACCCCAACCCGAACCCAACCCACCCCAAACCCACCGGCAGCCACCACGGGGTCCTCCCCCGCCGCCACCAGCTCTCTGAACCGTTCGCCCTCCGACCGAGCCCGCGCGGCATCAGCATCAGCAGCCGCCGCAGCCGCAGCCGCCGCCGCCGCCTGCTGCCCTTCGAGCTGCTGCGGGTTCCCGAACTGGCGGCGTCGCAGCTCCGCTTCCGACTCGAGCAGCTTGAAGGGGTCCCAGAACGAGTCGCGAGGCTGCGGCTGCGGCTGCGGCTGCGGGGGGCCGCCGGCAGGGGAGGCGCCCGTCGCCTTGTCCGCATACTCCTAAAGGGGTGGGTGGGTGGGTGGGTGGGCGGGGGTTGGAGGGGGTAATGCATGCATATGAATCGCAGCGAAGGAATGGAGGCGACACGGCTGCGGGTTTGACTGCGGTGGAGTGGAGTGGAGTGGAGTGGAGTGGAGTGGAGTGGAGTGGAGTGGAGTGGAGTGGAGTGGAGTGGAGTGGAGTGGAGTGGAGTGGAGTGGAGTGGAGTGGAGTGGAGTGGAGTGGAGTGGAGTGGAGTGGAGTGGAGTGGAGTGGAGTGGAGTGGAGTGGAGTGGAGTGAAGTGCGTCCCGCTGCTCGCCCGCCCACTCGCCCCCCCACTCACTCGCCCACCCACCCACTCACCCGGTTCGCGTCCCTCAGTGCTCGCTGCATCCAGGGTGACAGGAACGTGCGCAGGCAGGTTGGCCGCCCACAGCCGGGTCGCGGGCAGCGGAGCGGCCCGGCCGCCTGCGACTGCGCCTGGGTCTGGGGCTGCACTCCCCGCCGCTGCCCCTGCTGCTTCTGCCCAAACTGCCCCTGCTGTTGCTCCTGCTCCTGCTGCTCCTGCTGCTGTTGCTGCACTCGGTGGCAGCCCCGGCGCAGCTCCTGGCAGCAGGCGAGGCAGTACTCCTTTTCGCACACCCTGCAGAATCTGGGGGGGCCGAGGGGGGGGAGGGTTGGGAAAAGGGGGGGGGGGAAGGGAGAGGGTGACGAAGGGAGATGCGGTGTACAGTACGGTACCTCAGCGGAGGGAGCGAGGGACGGAGACGGCGTTAGCGAGCGAGCGCGCACACGGCGACGTGGGGGCGAGGCGAGCTGGACGCACCCGTGGCACCACCGCCACCGCCACCGGCACCGGCACCACGACCCACCCGAACAGCTGCCTCGAAGCCTGTGCCGTCCGTCCTGGACCCGACCACCCACCCACCCCACCCACCCCACCCCACCCCACCCCACCCCACCCCACCCCACCCCACCCCACCCCACCCCACCCCACCCCACCCCACCCCACCCCACCCCACCCCACCCCACCCCACCCCACCCCACCCCACCCCACCCTACCCCACCCCCCCCCCCCCCCCCCCCCACACACACACACACAAACACACACACACGCAAACACACACACCCACACAAACACACACACACACCCACACAAACACACACACACCCACACAAACACACACACACACAAACACACACACAGCGCTCTTCCGCACCTTATGGGCCTCACCTGTGGGTGACCCTCCCCCCCTCCCCCCCCACAGCTCTCTCCCGCCCCCCACCCCACCCCGCCCCTTACCCCAGCCCACCTACCCTCCCCCTCCCCCTCCCCCGGCCCCTCCCCCCCTTACCTGTGCATGGCCGGCAGGGAGGTGGCGCACAGGTCACACACCCGCCGCTCCGCCTGCAGAGCCACGTACGACACCGCCTCAAGCGCCGCCCCCTCCTCCTCCGCCGCCGCCTTCTGCTCGCCCGCGCCCTCCGCCTGCGTCGCCATCCCCCAATCCGTCGCCCCCATCCGACCCCCCACCTGACCCCCCGCCGCCCCCGCCTGCCGCTCCACTCGCTCAGCGGACAAGTACGTGCCCAAAACACCCCCGGCGCGGCGCGCCCCAGCAGCGCTGCTGCCGGCGCTGCTGCTGTCGGCGCCGGCGGCGATGCTGCCAGCGCCGGCTCCGGCTGCGGCGGCGGCCGCTCCGGCTCTGCCTCCGGTGCCGGTGATGCATCTGAGGACGTGTTCCGCCATATCCTGGTGGGGCCATACATAGGAATGGCCGCAGCGGTGACACGGAGGGAGGGGTTTACCCGAGTGGAACAGCAGCAGCAGCAGCAGCAGTAGCAAGGAAAGGGTGCGGCGGGGGCGGGGTATTATTACAAACGACACCGGCGGAGAGGGAGAGGGCGGTGGCGGCGGCAGGGATGGACGTATGACATGAAACGAGACCGGTTGGTCGCAGCGCCGCGCCTCCTCTGTGGGTGGGCGGGGGCCGCCACCACAGCCGCGGCACGACTCCATCGGACGGCCGGCCTTTGGTCCCCGCTTCGCACGCGCCTCTCTCCGCCCGGGGGTTTTTGTCCTCATCACGCCGAGCTTCACACCGCATCCATCGCCCCGCCCAGCCGCCCAGCCGCCCAGCCACCTAGCCACCCAGCCACCCAGCCACCCAGCCACCCAGCCACCCAGCCACCCAGCCACCTAGCCACCCAGCCGCCCAGCCACCCAGCCACCTAGCCACCCAGCCGCCCAGTCACCCAGCCACCCAGGAATACACACACATACCCGCACACACATGTCCACACACACCCGCACATACGCACACGCACAAATGCACACACACGCACATACGCACACGCACAAATGCACACGCGGCCGCATATGTGTACGAATCCACAGCAGCACAAATGCACAGCAGCACACGCACACGCACACGCACACATACACGCACCAATGCACAGCAGCGCACACGCCCCCAACCCCGCACCCACCCTCCGCGCCTCCTGGCTGACCCTCATCCTAGGGGCCAGCTGCCGGCCCCTCTGCTTGCATTCGCGGCCCGGACAGCGGCCCCGGCAGTGGGGGCACTTGTGGATCAGCTCCCAGAAGCTGAACTCGGGCAACCACTTGGTGTGGCACCTGCGAGCGGCCAGTGGTTTTCCAGGGGTTTAGGGTTCCGGGTTTGGGGATTTTAGGGTTGGGTTGTTTTTTGCGTTTTTAAGGCTTCAGGGTTTAGGCAATCAGTGTCAAGGATAACCCATCGGAACTTTAGGAAGCATCAAAAGAGGAGGGGAAGCATGTGTGGGTGCGGGGGCGCGTGTGGGTGGGTGCAGGCGCGGCCGTGCTGGTAGGTGGGCGCTGGGTGGCGACCGGAGCGCTGTCCCCACCAGGGGGGAAGCTCTCTGGAAGGGGGATGGGCGGGGTGCGGCCGCTCCCATACAGGGGGGGCTGTGTCATGGCAAGAGTGGTTCTGATGTAGGGCAGCGGTGTCGGGGCTGCAAGCCGTCGACCGGGCAGGCACGCCGCCCAGCCCGCCGAATGCGCATCGGGAGTACGGTACACGCAAGCAAGCCTCCCAGCTCCAGGAGGGCAGTGGAGATAAACGCCCTCCAATCCCCCCAATCCCCCCAATCCCCCCACCCGCACCCCCCGCCTGCCCACCTCACGCCCCTACCAGCCGTCCCGAATTCCCCCCTCCGCCTGCCCCTCCCCCAACCCAACCCAACCCAACCCAAGCCAAGGTGACAGGTACGTTGCTCCGTGTCGCTGAGGTCCGTTCGCCAACGTCGCCGTCCAACCCAGACCCCACCCACCCACCCCACCCGACACCCCACCCCGCCCCGCCCCACCCGCCCAACCCACCATTCGCACACGCCCCGCTGTCCGCACCACTCGCAGTACACAGCCACGAAGCGCTCCTCGCAGCCGTGACACGACTTGACGGCGGTCAGCGCCTGTGCTTCCCGACACCGGAGGCCAGCAGTGGCGGAGACGGAGGAGCCGTCGCCTGGGCCCCGCCTCCGCGGCTGGGGGCGGGCCCCCTGCTGCTGCTGCTGCTGCTGCTGCTGCTGCTGCTGCTGCTGCTGCTGCAGGCGCCTCGCCTGATCCAGGCCGCTGCGTGTGAAGAGGTACAGACCCCGGGTATCTCGGTGCAGCTTGCAGCCGAGGTACAGCTCCCCCGCAGGACTCCAGGGCTGGCCGTCCTGCGTGTGCGGGGGTGGTGGGGGTGGGTGTTTCCAAGCACCATGCCATGTTCTTTCGACCCCAGTCCCAGCCCTTGCCACCCAGTCCCAAGCCCACCCCCCCCCCCCCACCCACCCACCCACCCATGTGAACAGCGGTCCATCCTTGAAGGCCGGGTAGGCGCGGCCGTTCTCCGCCTCCACATAATCCCCCTCCCGCAGCTGGTGCGGGGCCAGCAGCAAGTCACACAGGACCTGAGAGGGCCGCTGCTGCTGCTGCTGCTGCTGCTGCTGCTGCTGTTGCTGCTGCGGGACCTGCGGGCGGGAGCGCTCGCCCCTGCTGCCCCCCTCTACCGCCGTAGGCCCCTCACCGCCTCGCCAGCCGGCGGATCCGCGCCGCGGCCGCTTGGCCTGCCTGTCCCTGCCCTCCGCCTCCACCTCCACTTCCTCAAGCCGCTTTTTTCCAGCCCGCTGCTCCTGCGGCGGCTGCACCTGCGGCGGCTGCGCCTGCGGCGGCTGCCCAGGAAAAGCCGCCATCGGGGGCCCATGCGGCGTCGGCTGCTGCTGCCGCCGCTGCTGCGTCCTGGGGGACGACACGGTGCCGGCCGCCGCGGCCGCCAATGGCGCGGCGCCCGCCGGCGAAGCGCCGGTGTGGGGCGCCTGCGAGTGACCCGCGGGTCGGCTCGTCTCCTGTCGGCCCGCCGCCTTAGGCGGCAGCGTCTCTTCTCCCGCCGAGGAGCTGCTGCCGCCGCTAGTCTCCCTTTCCTCCTCCTCCTCCTCCTCCTCGAGGTCAGCGTCGGCCTCTAGCTGCTGCTTCGCCGCAAGTTTCGCGTTCCTGGCCTTGGCCCTGGCGGCAGCAGCGCGGCCAGAGGCCGCCCGTGTGGGCACCGCCGCTGCCGGCGCCGCCGGCGCCGCGGTGCCAGCGCCCGGCCGCGGGCGCGCGGCCGCCCCTGCCGCCTCCGCCTCCGCCACCGCCGCCCGTCCCGTCGCCAGGGCCTGGCGCCGGGGGGGCCTTGCCGCCGCGGCCGCAGCCGAGGCGGCGGTAGCAGGCGCCGTCACAGCGGTGTTGCGCGGGAAGTTGGCGCCGCCGACGCCTGGCGGCGGCGGCGACGGTGGCGGCAGCTGTTGCGCCACCCGCGTCGGCGAGGTCTCCCGACTGGAGAGACCGGGGCCACTCCTCGGGAGGCTTGGCTGCGCGAGCAGCGGCGCCGCCACGGCGCCCCCGGCCTGTAAACCCACACCCGCACCCGCACCCGTACCGGGCGACGAGCCCGCGGCCGGCAACGCGCTGTGGGGGCGTAGTAACGCTGGTACCGCGCCCTGGGGGTGCGTCTGCGCCGGCACCTGCGCCTGCACCTGCGCCTGCACCTGCGCCTGCGCCACTTGGCGGGCCAGCACCGCCGCAAGTGCGCCTGGGCTACCCAGCGGCAACAGGTGCAGGCCCTGCAAGGGCCGCATGGCGCCGCCGGCCGCGGCGCCGCCGCCGCGTGCGACAGACTGTGGCGCCGAGTGCTGCAGGCGCAGCCACTGCTGCAGCCACTGCTGTTGTTGCTGCTGCTGCTGCGCATACATTGCCGCCGCAGCCCTCGCGCTGTCCTGCGGCTCCGCCGCCGCGACGGCGGCCGCCGCCGCTGCCGGCGGAGGTGGCCGTGGCGCCCCCGCGAGCTCGCCAAGAGCGGCCGGCCCCCGCCCCGGCCCCGGCCTCGCCGCTAGAGCCGCAGCCAGGCCAGGTTCCTCCGGAGGCTGTGCTGGCGCCTGCGGCTGCGGCTGTGCTTGCGGGGAGGGTGTGCTGCTGCCGGCGCCGCCGGCGGTAGTACCGGCGTCAGAGGCAGCAGCAGCGGCTGCAGCCGTGCCGGTGGCGGCGGCGGCACCACCAACAGCACCAGCAGCACCAGCACCAGCAGCAGCGCCGCGCGGGTGCGGTCCCAGCGGGCCGTCTGCATCCTCCCCCACGGCCCCGTCCTCGCCCTCGCCCTCCCGCCGCCGCTTCCGCTGCGACCCCTCCACTTGACGCGCTGCCTCACCAGGGGAGCCCTCCAGCTGCTGCCGCTGCTGGTCCAGCTGCTGGTGCTGGTCCAGCTGGTGCGGCTGCAGGTCCAGCTGCTGGTGCTGTTGCTGCTGGTGCTGGTGCTGCTGGTGCTGGTGTTGGTGCTGGTGGAGCGGCGGCGGCGGCGGCGGTGATGCCGACGCCGTCACCTGCGGTTGCTGCAGCTGCAGCGGTTGGTGCGTGGACTGCTGCGGTGGTGGCTGTTGCGGCGCCCGACAAAGGTCCGGTGCCGCCGCCGCCGCAGCAGCAGCAGCAGGGCCGGCTGCCGCGCGTGCCACCGCTGCCGCCGCCGCCGCCACCTCTGCCTGCTGGCTCCCCGCCACGTTGTCTACCCTACACGGGCCCTGCACGGACATCTCCCCGCCTGAAGGAAGGAGCCTGGGCTGTGGGGGCTGCGGCGGGGGCTGCGAGTGTGGTAGCACTTGTGCTTGCGAGTGTGGTTGCGGCGGCGGGGGCGGCGGCTGAAGCGGCGGAAGCGCAGCCGCCGCCGCCGCCGCCGCCGGCGGCGGCACCCGCCCCGCCCCCTGCCGGAACGCCTGCGACTGGACCCACGTGGCCAGGGTGCCCGCAGCGGACATCGCCACCCGACGTGCGGCCGCCTCGTCCACGTCAGCCATCGCCCGCACCTGGTCGACCTGCGACTGCAGAAAGTCAAACACCTCCCCGGTGGAGCCAAACACGTCGCTCATCGGCGCGAGGGCGGCCAAGCCGGGCTGCAGCAGCAGGTGACCCGGGTACGACAGCTGACCCGGGTACGACAGGTGCGCCGGGTACGGCAGGTGACCCGGGTAGGGTAGGTGGCCCGGGTAGGGTAGGTGGCCCGGGTACGACAGGAAGGGTGGGAGCGGCGGGGGATGCTGCTGGTGGCCCGGGTGCGGGACATGCGGGAAAGCGAGCGGCTGTTGCTGCTGCTGCTGCTGATGATGATGATGATAGTGGTGCGGCAATGCTGCCGGCGGCTGCGGCGGCTGATGCGGCGGTGGCGGTGCTGCCAGAGGCTGCGGCTGCAGCGGCTGCTGCTGCACTGCCAGTTGCGAGGCCGGTGGCGGGCAGGGCTCCTGCTGCAAGCTGCCGGGCTGCGGCGGTGGCTGTGGCTGCGGCTGTGGCTGCGGCGGTGGGTGTGGCTGCGGCTGGGCGGCTGGTTCCCCTGCTTGCGGTGGCTGCAGCTGCCCGTGTTCATGGGAGGGCTGGAGGGGCGCCTCCTGCTCCTGATGCGGCTCAAGGCAGCCATCCATGCCCTGACCCTGCCCCTGCTGCTGCTGCTGCCCCTGCTGGTGGTAGTGCGGCTCCTGTGGCTCCCCGCCTGGAAGCGGAGAGTCTCCCGCAAGCTCGGGTGTGGGGACCGTGGCGGCGGCGGCGGCGGCGACGTAAGCGGTGACCGCCGCGACAACAGGGGCTGCGGCCGTGGTTGCCGCCGATGCAACGACCACGGGCGGGAGCCGGCCCAGTCCCATCTGCGCAATCGGCACCGCGGGGACCAGCGCTATGGACCCGCCCGCCGCGGCGCCACCCACCATCACCTCCGCACCCCCTGCCGCCGCCGCCTCAGCTGCGGCTCCGCCTGCGGCTCCGCCTGCAGCTTCCGCAGCGTCTGCGGCTGCGCCGCAGAGGAGCGGCCCCGGCTGTGCACCAGCACGGGGGAGCCCCTCAAGCGGAATCGGCCCGCCGCTGTCCGACAGGTCCCGTGGGTCGGTCCCACGGCCGGGGCCTGGCGAGAGGGTCGCTGATGCGGCCCCACCCACGTGATGCAGCACCAGACCAGTCGGGACCCCGGGAGCGGCACCCGACAAGATGACGCCGCCTCCGCCTCCGCCTCCGCTGCCGCTGCCGCGGCCACCCTCTGGGCCGAGGACCGGGGCCCAACCGGGGACGGACCCGCCGCTGCCGCTGCCGCTTCCTGCAGCCGCCACGTGTTCGGCGTCGGGAAGCCTGGAGCTGTCGAGAGCCGAAGCGGCTGCGGCTGCTGTGGCAGGGGCGGGGGGTGAGGCGGGGGCGGTTGCAGCCGCTGCTGCAGTGCCTACAGGGAGCACACCGAGAGACCCAGGTGCCCAATCGCGACCGGTGGTATCGCGGCAGGCGGCTGCACTCGCGGCGGCCTGCTGCTGCTTCTGACGCTGCTGCTGTGGCAGCGGTGGCAGCGGCGGCAGCGGCAGGGAGGCCTGCCGTTGCAGCGGCTGCTGCGGCGACGGCCGCTGGGCCGGCAGTCGCAGCGGCGACGACAGCTGCGGCAGCGGAAGCTCCGGCCCAGGAAGAGCAGGAGGCGGCGCCGGCGGCGGCGGCGGCACGGACGGCGCCGGCTGCTGTGCCGCGCGGGGGGAAGTCACCTCCCACTCGGTCGCGACCGGCCGCTGCTGCTGCCCCCCCTCGTGCGAGGCTGAGGCCGAGGGCGACGCGGTCGAGGCTGACGGCCTCCGCGGCCGGGCCTGCTCCTGTACCTGTACCTGCCTAGCCGCGGCTCCCACCTGGAACAGGACGTCGCCAGAGGAGGAGCTGTGGTCCAGAGAGCCGCAGCCGCCGCCGCCGCTGCCCCGCCGCCGACCACCGTTATCGCCGGGAAGCCCCGCCCCCGCCCCCGCCGCTGCCGCTGCTGTGTCGGTCCCCAGCGCCGAGGCGGCTGCCGCCGTGGGCGCAGCGGGCTGGTCGTGCCCGGAGCCTCCCTGACCCGGCTGCGGCTCCAGAAGCGCGAGGTGCGAAGCGGCCGCGGCATTAGCAGCGGCGGGGGTTGCGGCAGGGGTTGCTTTAGGGGAGACTGTCGCCGGTGGTGCGGCCAGCGTGTTGTTCGGGGGCTGTTCCTGCAGTGGCTGTGCCGGGCTGGCTCCTGAGGGTGGGGGTCGGGGAGGAAAGGGTCGGTCGGCACACGGGCGCGGGGGCGGGGTCGCGGGCGGGCGGGCGGGCGGGCGGGCGCGGCGCGGCGCGGCGCAGCTTGTTTGGGCAGGACTGGGAACGGCCTTTCGGTGTAGCCGGCTCAGGGGACAGGGTGCCGCAGACGACGTGACCGCGTGCAGTGCAGTACAGTGCAGTGCAGTACAGTGACCAGTGAGGTTTGCAGCAGGTGTACGGGCCCCCTCTAGCGGGTGTGCAGAGCGCCCAAACCCTGCATGATCAGCCCACCCACCCATCCGCCCCTTCACCCCGCGCGAGTCACGACCTCGTCCCCTTCCCCCACCTCCAACGGAGAGCCGAGTCGGCGGCCAGACTCCCACAGCCACCGCCCCCGCCCCCGCCTGCTCCTGCTCCAGTTCCTGCCTCGGAAGCTCCTGCCCAAACAACTCCTGCTCCTGCCTCCCTTGCTCCTGCCTCCCTTGCTCCTGCGGAAGGCCCACACCCGATCCTGGCCCGCTCGGCCCCGGGATCTGCCCGGACTCCCGCTCCGAAACCGCATCCGCGGCCCGCTCGAGGAGCTGCAGGTCGCTGCCGCCGCCGGGCAGCTGCGGAGCGATGTGCTCCGATGGAGGCGACCGCGACCGCTGGCCTTGAGGTCCCGGCTGCGGCTGTGGCTGCGGCAGTGGCTGTGGCTGTGGCAGCAGCTGGGGATGGGACGGGGATTGGGGCTGCGCTCCGCCCTCGTCTGCCGGGGCTGGGGCGGGTGCCGAAGGAGGGCCCCGTTTCTCCCGCTCTTGCTCCCGCTCCCGCTGGTTGCTGGGGCGCGGCTGGGACTTTGGGGGCCTGGATCGGGGCTGGGACTGCTGCTGCTGCGGCTGCTGCTGCGGCTGCTGCTGCGGCTGCTGCTGCGGCTGCTGCTGCTGCTGGTGGGACGGTAGCGCAGCCAGGCGCTGGGAGCGGCGGTGGCCGTGCGAGCGCGACTCATCGCCGTCGCCCTCCGCCCCCGCGCCCCCGCTCCCTGCCTCCGCCGCCACGCCCATCGCCTGCGCCCTCGCGCCCCTGGCGGACACCCTCCCCCGCCCACCGGCCGAGCCCTGCGCTGCACCGCTGCCATTACCACCACCACCACCACCGCCACCGCCATCACTACCGCCGTCACTGCCGCCGCCGCTGCGGCGGCGCAACCCCTCCACCGCGCCCCCGCGCCGCGCGGACGGGCCGCTGGACCCAGGCACGCACGCGGACGCGGACGCGGGCGGCGAGCAGGGCGCGGGGGCCCCGGTGGGGCCGGCGTCCGGGCTGGTGCTCAGGCGCAGCAGCAGCCGCGGCAGGCAGCCCGCACCCGCCTCCTGCTCCTCCTCAGGCTGCTCCGCTGCCGCAGGCCGCTGCTGGACCCCCAGCTGCTGGCCCCCCTGCTGCTGCTGGTGGTGGTGGCTGTGGCTGTGCTGCCCTGGTGGCCATGTGTCCCAGCCTACCAGGTGGTACCGCCGGGCGGCTGCCAGCTGTGTGAACTCGTCGCAGGTGATGTGGGTGAGGCTGCAGCGGGAGCGGCCCGAGGTGCGGGCGGCGACCCCCTCGTGCAGCAGCGACCCGTCCACCTCCACCTGTGGCGGGAAAAAGGGGGTGCGGGGAGGGGAGGGGGTGCGGCGATTGCGGATGAGAGCCGGGAACTGAACAACCGCCGCCGACAACGACTATACTGAATCACCACTGCCGAACAACCGACAATAACTGAACAACCGCTACAGGCAAATAACTGAACAACCACTGCCTATACCGTACGTGGATAACCTCCCTCCCCGCCCCGCATATTAGATTCTCAGATCTCAGCTGGGCTGTGTCACTCACCCGGACCAGCAGCCTGCCGTCATCGCTGCCGCCGCTGCCGCCCTTTCCGCCTTTGACGCCACTGCCGCTGCCGCCGGCGCCGTCGGCCCCGGGCGAGGTGTTGCTGTTGTTGCCCAGGAGCAGTCGCAGCTGCGCCGTGGGGATGCTCACTCCCTTGTCGCCCAGCAGCGGCAGCCTGTCGCGAGGCGAGGAGGGGCCAGCAGGCGGCCTCGGCGGCCTGGGCTGCGAGCGCGCCGACTGCGACCGCTGCGGCTGCTGCCGTGGCTGTTCCTGCGGCGGCGGCGGCGGCTGTTGCTGCTGCGGCTGTGGCTGCTGTTGTGACGGCTGCTGTGGCTGTGGCTGCTGCTGCGGCTGCTGTGGCTGCGGCTGCTGTGGCTGCTGCGGCTCCTGTTGTGACGGCTGCTGCGGCTGCTGCTGCAGCAGCTGTGGCTGTTGCTGTGGCGGCAGTTGCGGCTGCTGTGGCGGCAGCTGTGGCTGTTGCTGTGGCGGCGGTTGCGGCTGCTGTGGCGGCTGCGGCTGCTGTGGCTGTTGCTGCGGCTGCGGCGGCGGCGGCGGTTGCGGCTGCGGCAGCTGTGGCTGTTGCTGCTGCTGCGGCGGCGGCGGCGGCGGCGGTTGCGGCTGCGGCAGCTGTGGCTGCTGTTGTGACGGTGGCTGCGGCTCTGGCTCCGACCGACGCGGCGACTGGGGCTGGGGCTGCTGACGTCGGCGCGTCCTGTCAGGCCCGCTCACCGCGCCGCCACCATCGCTGGGCGCGTTCCCCGAGGCGGAGGCGGAGGCGCCGCCGCCGGCGACGGAGGCGCCGCCTGCGCCCTGCGACAGTCTGGCCTGTCGCCGGGTTGTGACCCCGACCCCTGGCTGCGCCTCCTCCTGCCCCTCCGCGCCGCCGCTCGAGTCGCGGCGGCGCTTCCTAGCACGCCCGCCCTCACCCGCCGGTGAGCCGGGCAAGGCTGGCGGCTGCGAGTCCTCGGCAGCAGCAGCAGCAGCAGCCGGGGCCGGGGCCGGGGCCGGGGTCGGGGTCGGAGCCAGCGGCGGCGGCGGCGGCGCCACAGCCGCCCTGAGCTCGCCGCGGAAGGGGTTGCGGCGGGGCAGCCGGGCAGTCATCGGCAGTGGCGGAACCGTCACCGCCGCCGCGAGCGCCGATGCTCCCATGTCCGTCTTCTGGCCGTCTGCCGGAGGCAGCCCGACCGCCAGCGGCGGCGGCGGCGGCAGCGGCAGCGGCGGCTGGTGCAGCAGGCCTACCGGCTGATGATCGCGCGGCAGCTGGCTCAGCGCTGACGGCTCCGCCGCCGCCACTGCCGCCGTTGGCGGCAGAGGCCCGTGCTGGGCCGCCGTCGGCGCGGCAGGCTCCGCCGCCGTCGGAGGCGGCGGCGGCGGCGCATGCGCGTCGTCGGCACGGCTGCACCCTGCGCCCACGTCCGCGTGCGTGACAGTCCCCCCCACCTGCTGCTGCTCCTCCACCTCCTCGACCGTCGCCGCCGCCCCCCCCTCTTCTGCCGCCGCCGCTGCCACCGCCTCTGCCAACGGCGCCGCTGGCGTAGCAGCCGCACCTCCTGCCACCGCCGCAGGCACATCTTCTCCCGCCGCCGCCAGCTCTGCGGCTCCGTCCTCGACGGCAGGCTCGTCCTGAAGCTCCCCCAAGGTCAGCACCAGGTCCAACGCCTCGGCCTCGGACTCGAAATCGGGTTCTGCGGCCTCCTCATGCGCCTCCTGCGACGCGTCCGCACCGACCCCGACATCCGACGCCGCGACGGCCGCCGCCGCCGCGCCTCCGCGCCCCCCTTCCCCCGCCTCCCCGCCGGCGGCGGCGCCATCGGAACCAGCCCCGCGAGCGGCAGCGGCAGCGCCGCCGTCGATCGGAGCAGCGGCGGCCTGCGCGGCGATGTCGCCGCTGGCGGCGGCGGCGGCTGCGCACCCGGCGGCACCCCCCCTGGCGTCGCCTGCCGCCAGCTCATCCCAGGGGACCACGACGTTGGACCACAGCGTGGGGACGTTGAGGGGGCCCGCTTTCGGCAGGCCGCGTTGGCCCGAGCTGGACCTGCTGCGCAGGCTGCAGCCGCCGCCGCCGCCGGAGCCTGCCGAGCGGCCCGAGGCGCCAGAGGTGGCGTGGGCCAGTCGACGTGCCTGGACGCCACCGCCTCCGCCGCCTCCGCCGCTGCCACTGCCGGCGCTGGCCGAGCCGCTTCCGCCGCTGCTTTCTCTGCTGAGGCTGAGGCTGCGGTGGCGCTCCGGTGCACCGGCCAACCGCCGCGGAGGCGGCTGCCGCGCCTCCACCTGCGCCTCCACCTGCGCCTCCACCTCCGCCGATGTCATGGCACCGGCACCGGCTGCAGGACCGGCCGCGGCGGCGTCCGGACTCGCGGCAGCGCCACCAGGGGGGGCACCGGCAGGTCTGGCCGGGGCCGGGGCGCCGGGACCGGCCGCGGCGTCAGGCAGCGCCGCCGGCCGCCCTTCGCCGGGAGCGGCGTCAGCGTCGGGGAGCGCGCTTTCGGCGGCAACTCTGGCGGCGGCTCTGCCAAAGGGGCTTCTTGCTGCTGATGCTGCTGTTGCTGGAGCGGCCCCTCCGCCACCTCCCTCGCCGCCAAACGGTGCAGGTGCAGTCCCCGCTGCCTCGCCCGAGCCGCCCGTCTCGGCACCGGCGGCCCGCAGGGACGCGGCGCCGGCACGCGACCGCTCGCGGCCCGGCGGGTCGCCCGGCGGAGCGGCCGCTGCGTCCCTGCGGGCCGCTGCGGAAGCGCCGCTGGTCGGCGCAGCATCGCGCGCCTCCTCCTCCGCGGGCTCGCAGGCGGCGGCGGTGCTCCCCGCCGCCGCCGCGACACCCGCACCCGCACCCCCGACATCGGTACCGGCACATCCTGCATCGGCACCCCCTGCAACAGCTTCCGCTTCAATGGCATCCGCTGCAACGGCGTACCCTACAACCGCATTTGCTGCAGGCGCGACTGCGGCGGCAGTAGAGCCAGCATCGGCCGTGGCGGCGCCCGCTTCCGGCGCAACGGCGGGTCCAGCCTCGCCCGCGGCGGCTGGGATCCTCGAGGGCTCCGCTTCGTGACGCCGAGGTGACGGCTTCGCCACTGCCGCTGGCGCACCGCCGCGCGCCTCCGACGGCGAGCCCTCCGCGGCCCCAGCGCGCTGCGAACCCACCACGACATCAACCACATCCATGTCCACGTCCACGCCCGCAGATGGCCCCGCCACCGCCGGCTCCGCCTCCATCGCCTCAGCCGCTCCCTCTCCCACCGCCGGCGGCGCGTCCGCCGCCGCCGCCGCTGTTGCTGCTGCTCCAGCTGTGCCGGCAGCAGCGGCGGCGGTGGCGGCGGCGGCGTCTGCAGCAGGTGCAGGGGGTGGCACTGGCACAGGCGGCGGCGGCGGCGCAGGACCCAGGCCGTCTTCGTCACCCTCCAGCCGGGAAAGCGCACCGAGCCCGACCAGCTCCGCGGCGGCGGCGGCGGCGGCGGCCACCGGCGTCGCTGCCTGCTTCGTGCAAAGCCGCGCAAACATGCTGCCCTCCCTTGGGGCAGGCACAGCTGAAGCTTTGGGCGACGCGGCTGCTGCGTTGGCGGCGGCGGGTGCGTTGGCGGCGGCGGCGGCCGCGCAGGGCGCCTGCAAGGCGGCGCCGGCGGCGCCCGCCTCGCCGCTTGAGCCCCGCGACTCCGGGACCAGGGGCGCCGCGCGCACGGATTGCCGCTGCTGCTGCGGTGGCGGCGGCGGCAGGAGGACGGCAAACAGCCGGCGGGGCGGTGTTAGGCCACCACGGGAGGGGACATTATAGGTGGCAGCATTGTGTCAACATCCGGGGAGCTGTCGGGCCCAGCAGCAGCAGCGACGACATCAGCGAGGGACCATCCAGCTGCACTGTAGCGGTCGCAAGCCAACATAATAGCCAAACCCTCTGCGCCGCCGCCGGCGGTGCATCCAGACCACCCCACCCCATCCCACCCGAGCCGCAACGACAGCACAACCACATCGCAGCGGCGCCTGCGGGTCTGTGACTGCCCCCTATCGCACCGCAACCGCAGCTAGCGCTGCCGGCCATGCCGCAAAACTCACCTGGCCTGCCGGCCCATTGCCCGTGGGGATGAGCTCCGGAACCGCCTCCGCGACCTGGCCCGCAGACCCCGGCCCCATCGCCGCTACGTCGGTGCACGCCGGCACCTGGGCTCCGCTGCCGTCGTCGCCTGGAGCATCGCTACCGCGGCCTCCGTCGCCGCCGGGGGCTGCAGCAGCGACGGCCGTGAACACCTCACCCGCCACCGCCCCAGCACCAGCAGCAGCCCCAGCAGCTGCATCTGCATGAGTTGCCGCCGGGGCGTCCGTGCCGACGTCGCCAGCGCCGGCGCCCGCGTCGCTGGTCCGAGCACAAGTGGCCGCCGCGCTGCCGTCCGCCGCCGTCGCGGCCTTGGCGCCCTGCCGCCGGATCCTGCTCTGCCCGAATTTCCCCGCCACCGGCACCGCGGTCTGCCCCGTGGCCCTCCGCTGCTCCTCGTCCGCCGGCGCCGTTGCCGCCGGTGCTGCCGCCGACGCCGCTGCTGCCGACGGCACTGTTGCCGCCGGCACCGCTGCCGCCGGTGCTGTCTCCGCAGGGGCAGCCGCCGCCGGTGCTGCCGCTGCCGGTGCTGCTGCTGTTGCCGGCGCTGCCTCCGCCGGTGCTGCCGCCGCCGGTGCCGCCGCCGCCGGGGCTGCTGCCGCCGGTGCTGCTGCTGTTGCCGGCGCTGCCTCCGCCGGCGCTGTTGCCGTCGGCACCGCTGCCGTCGGGGCTGCTGCCGCCGCCGGTGCTGCCCCATTGTCAGCCTCCTGCAGCGGCCGCCCACTGCTGACGCGAGGGGACCAGCCTGCCGGGTGCTCCGCCAGCCGTGTACCCGGTCCGTCCACTTGATCTGCAGCACCAGTAGCAGCACCAGCGCCACCTGTTGTCGGAGCGGCAACAGCTGCGGCGGCGGCGGCGGAACCTCCGCTCCCGCCCCCGTCCCTACTTCCGCCGCCGTCGTCAGGCTCTGCACCTGCCGTCTCAGCCGGCAACGACCAGCGGCTGACTCGCCGTCCCCGCCCTCCCCACCGCTCCTCAGCTCCTCCGCCCGCAGCACCTGGAGCATCCGGCCGGGGACTTCCGCCAATCGAATAGGGGGCCTTGGGCCTCGCGCTGCGATGCAGGATGCCAGCCACGGGTGGCGGCGCCACAGGCGGCCGTCCCTGCGCCCCCGCTGAGCCCCCGGGCAGCTCCCCCCGGCGCGACAGCCCCACCTCTGAGGCGGTGCCCCGGCTCTGCCCCTGCGCCTGCCCCGCCTCCGACGGCGCCCGCGGCTGCGGCGGCGGCCACTGCACCTCCTCCGCCGAGGTCCTCCTCTGGCTGCCGGCGGCGTAGGCGTCCTTGCCCGACGGCGCCGCCGCCGCTGCGCTCGGCGCGGTGCTGCGCGGCGCCGGCGGCGGCACCGGCGATGGGCAAGCGCGCGACGCCGGCTGCCGCGACGGCGACAGCGGGCCGTCAGTTCCCGCCGGAGACGCATCAGGCGGCAGGTCCCACGTGTGCTGCTGCTGCTGCAAGGGGTGCGGGTTCGGGTGTGGCGACGGCAGGGGGTTGGCCGGCGACGGGTCCCTGTATCGCTCCCCGCGGCTCTGGGACCGAGTCATCCTGCCATTCTCCGACCCTGTCTGCTGTGGTTGTGGCTGTGGCTGCGGCTGCGGCTGCTGTGACGGCGGGTGCGTTTGCATCCCCCAGCTGTTCGTCCCCGCAACTGCGGTGGGGCCACCCAAGGCGCCGTGCGTTGGCGCCGGCGGGTCAGGCCGACCCAGATGCCTCCGGTGTAGCCAACTGACCCCTCCCTCTCCCTCTCCCGCTCCGCTGCTGTCGCGCCGCCGCTGTGCCATCGCTGCGGTTTCTCCTTTGCTGCCGCCTCCGCTGTCGCTCCCGCGGCGAGAAGACGGGTCGTTCGTGGGCCGGGGCTGTGGCGACGATCCGCGCGACGGGCCCCGCGCCGAGCGCTCGAGCGCGGCCAGGACGCGTGATGGCAGGTCCATCAGCACCGCTGTCGCTTCTGCGGCGCGAGTCTGCGGCCTCGACGGCAATGGCAGTTGCTGCGGCGACCGGCCAGTTGACTGGGGCGAGCGGAGCGGCGACGAGACGGGCGTCGCGCGGCCGTCACGACGCGACCATTCGCCGCCGCGCTCCGCATCGCGCCCCGTGTCCGCGCCGCGCCTGTCGTCCCGACCCCGGCCGCCACCGTCACCGCCAGCCCTGCCCTCCCGGCTGCTGCTCCGCCGCCTCCTGTCCACGTCCGGGGAGCGCCCGCCATATCTGTTTCGCGGGCAACGGTTGCGTGATCTGGATCGGGATTTGGATCGGGACTTGGATGGGGATCTGGACCTCGACTTGGTCCTGGATCGACGTCGTGCCGGCAGCGACCGCGACGGCGAGCGGCCCCGGTTGGTGGCCTGCCGACGGTCTCGGTCACCGCCATCGCGCCCCCAACCCGATTGCTGATTCCGCTGATGCGGACGCCACTGCTCCCGCCGCTGCTGGTCCACGTGATCCTCCTGGCCCCGTGGCCGTGCGTCCCCGCCGGCCTCCCTGTCGCGCGTCCGGCGGTCGGCGCCATATGGCGACTTGTGCCTGTCATGCGGACGTGCGTTTGAAGCATGACAACATGGTGAGAGCTAAGAGGCGGGACAGGAGCTTGGGGCGATTGTCGGGGTCTTGGACGAACTTAAGCTTTTGTACTCGCAGCTGTACCGGACACGCAACTCCCCTTACGTCGACAGGCAATCGATTGCGCTCACGCTATCATCAGAACATAACGATTTTCCTGTATATGTACGCAGTGGGACGCCAAGTGGATTGAAACGCCTTACCCTGCCAAATCTGACATTGCCTCCCCAAGCTCTAGGTCCGGTGAGTGAACATGGCCGGCCAATGGGCTAGGATTTCACTGGCACAGAGTCTAGGCTCCTCAGAGCCGCTCCGCTACACAAAACTTGAGCCCGGTCCGGGCCCCGACCTTGTTTTGACAGCTACCGTATGCGAGTAGCTGCCCGGCCAAGGTGTAAGATTAGTTGAATCATGACTACTTGCAGCTCAGCTTGCTCCTTATGCGTTTGGTGTGAGCCATAGCATGGGCCGGATATTTTTAAACATATGCCTCGTAGCGTTTCCCCAAGGTGAAGGTACGATAAATGCCTTGACCAAGCGTTCAAGTTAATGGTTTAATGAACCACGCCTTCAGCAGGCATGCAGGCAGGCTGCTACAGAGCGGTTGGCCATCGGCCTAACAGGAACTGACAACCCCCGACTCTGCCCGAGTGCGGGAGTGCCCGTACACCGCAGCTATTATCAGCAAACTGGCAAGCGGCATCCTACCGAAAAGTCGATCCGGTTCCTGTGTTCCATGTGAATGTAACTGGGGGGCGGGGCCATAAGTTACGCACTTGCGCACGCTGACCCTTAACATCATTTTCGCCTACTCTCAAAGCGCTGCGCCTGTACTTCCAGAAACTTGCATCGGAGCCAAGCGGGTAGGCGGTGGAGATTCTGTTCACGGTTTGGTCGGTTGCCGCACGACCGATGGTCTTGCCCCGCGGCCGTCCCCTTGACTGTTCTCTTTTCTACACCCGCTTACATCCGTTTCGACGCTGGGTGGGAGCTGGGGATCATCCTGCTGAAACCCCAGCAAACGGAGCGTCCCCTACCTTATCCAGCGGCAGGGAGAACCGAGTGAAAGCTGGTCAGCGTCGACCGGCCGGTTCAAGGAGTGCACCCGTTAAAGAGAGCAGCCAAACGTCAGTACGGGTAGCGCCCCATCCCTCATGTGGCCCCTAGCTCCCCAACAGGACAGAATCCCGCCCCCCCCCCTCATGCTGCCAGACCCGCCAGCTCTGCGGCTGTCCACATCCGCCCTCTTCAGGGACTCCCGGGACGTCCCGCAGGTTCGCCCGGCTCGCGCCAGCGCTGCGCTGCGGCTCTCCTTGCAGCCCACCGCCTAATGAGGGAAGGGAAGGGGAGGACAGGAGGAGCCCTCTGGAGTCCTCTGGTTGTGACGGTAGGGAAGGCGGGGGCGGGGGCAGGCATGTCGCCCCACGGAGAGGAGGGGGTCCATTGCCCGGGTGTCAACCTCCACGACCGCCTTTCCCCGCCGACACCATGCTGCGCGACACGAGCTCGTCCCGGGGGAGGGGGGAAGGAGAGGCACTGCCGTTACTGGCCAGGCCCAGGATAACCCTAAAACCCACAACTTCCCCCGCGTTTATCCCCACCCCCGCGTGTACCCCCGCTGTTTGACAGATCTCACCAAACTGCGAAACGGCCGTGCGTGCCGGCAGCCCACCCGCGTCCTTTGGCTGACCACAGCTACAGAACGAGAGTTGTGGGCAATCCGCAGTGCACGGCGCAGATGTAGCTTGCGCTGTCGTACTGTACTGTACGACACTGCATTACTGAAGTCCATACACCCTGGTCATGCGAGGCGGCGCTTCAGCGGGTGCGGAGAGGGCGGCCCCAAGCCAAGCGGTATGCTGCAACAGCGCACGGCGGTGACGGCAGGTGCGCGCTGCTGTCGTGCACCGATGGTGTCGGTACATTTCCGGGACAAATGCCCGGTGAGGGGCGGAGAGACGCTAGGAAGGACCCGCAAGCGTATCCGGACGTATCTCCATCTCATGGGAGATATTTCGGTCGTACTGCTCGTCCAATCGAGCTTCTACCTAGGCGCGAGCGCTTCCTGCTGGAAGCGCTTCGCTTGGTCATGACGATGCCTGAAGATAAATGATTCTGTAACACACGGTCAGATCCTCGGCAGCGACACTCGCTGTGGCATTAGCCCAAGCCGCCACAATGATGCTTCACATGCACTAGCGCGGCGCCGGCCAGGCCTGATCAACCTGGCTGGCTGCCCTATCGCTTGTGCATTCTAGTAGTATGCTCAGCAACACTGTCGCTCGCGCGTGCGTAGGCGCCGAGCTCGGACCTCACGCTAGGAAGAAGGAGCGCGGCCTCGCCCCAGCGGTCAGGCTTCGAGGCCAGTACTGGATGCAGTGGGCCCGGCTGTAGTCCAGCTGCTGTCGCGCACGCCCCGCGCGAGCCCACACCAAGCGAAGCCAAGCCATTGCGGACGTCCGCGAGCGGCTTTCGGGCTTCGGCACCTAGCTGAGGTCTGCAGACCATAGCTAGGTGTTAATTCCCAACGGCACGCACGCCGTTTGGACGGTAGCCGCGAGAGCTGCCACATCGCTGCCACATCACGGAGCAGCTCAGGACCTAGGCCAGGTCCTCGCGCCACGAGGCGCTCATCACGCTGGAGGCTTTACAAGACGCAATGTCCGCCTTCCAGCTCGCCGACGACTTCGAAGTGGGCGACGAGTATGATGCCCCGCGCGCGACGGGGCTCCTACCTCGCGTGCCCGCATCGCCAGCCGACCGGCGTCACCTTAGCGCTTTAAACAGGGTCGGGCCACAAGGCGCCCGGGCCACACAGGCCCGCCTGGCGGGCGGCCTGAGCCCTCGCGAGTCGCCGGCCTCTCTCGGGACGGCCAACCCGAGCTCGTCACTCAGCCTCCGCCACCTGCCTGAACCAACCAACGGTGGCACCCCCACCCGCCAGCAGTCGCCTCCTTCTGGCGCCGGCTCCCGCCTTTTCCTCCGCAGCCTGAGGAGCATTCACGGCGCCCAACCACCACGCCAACGTTCTCCCCCGTCACCCCTGCCTTCCCCGGGGTCTCTGGAGGGCGGTTGGCCGCTCATGGCGGCCGCTGCCGCTCTTAACCCCTATGGCGGCGGCTTTGAGGCTCTGACGGCCTTGGAGGCGCCCGCCGCCGCCCCCGAGGCGGCAGGCGGGTGCCCCCGGGCAGCGGGAGCTGCGGAGCCGGAGATAGCAGCGGAGACGGGGGAGCACGACACCGCAGCCATGCGAGCCGCGGCGGCGGTGGCAGCGGCGATGGACGCCGCGGCCATCGACGCGGCGGCACGCGCGGCTGCAGAACGGACCGCGGCGGATGCGGCCACCGCACGCTCGCCGGGCGTCACCGCCTTGGCGGACGGGCTAGCTATGGGCGCCGCGTTGGCGCTGGGCGCTGCAGCAGCGCCGGGCGCCGCGGCGGTGCCGGCCGCCAACGTTGGCGGCCCCGCTTTTGATCCAGACCGGCTGCCCGTTCGCCGCCACGCCCTCGCTGGAGGGGCCCGCCGTGTACTGGTGCCGGACCACACGCTCGGGGACACGCCGACTACCGTGGTGCCTCCCTACACGCCTCAGTCCGTCTACCACACGGCGGACGAAGATGGCCGCACCGGGTGGAGGTTTGAGGGCTCGAGCCCCCTGGGGACCGAGCCCGGGCTGCGGGGGAGCGTCGGTGTGGGAAGGGCGCTAGGGGGGAACCTCCTGCAAGGAGACAGCCGGGGGTTTGTGTTTGATGCCCCGCGCGTGCAGTTGCCTGGGGGGGGCCCGGCGGAGGGCATGGTCAGGACTGTGCTGGGTTACGGAGAGGTGGCACAGAGGGGCGCGCGCCTGCATGCGAGCGTGCAGGATGACCAGGATCAGGAGGGGGCGGATCGCGAGTACGTAGAGAGGCTCATGGCCCGACTGCACGCTAGTGGCGCGATTGGCACCGGGCCGGTGGCGCGCGGAGCGGGTCCTCCGGTGGGCCCGCCTGCGCGGGATGCCGATGAGCTGCAGGCCGTACTGCACGCCCTGCGGTCCATTGGCTACATTCCCCACGCAACCCAGCGCCCCCGCGACGGCGCGAGAGGGGGGCAAGAGTGCAGGGAGTCGCACGGCGACAACTCTGTCACCGCCCGTGACAGGACAGGCTCCAACGGGGTTGGGGGCCGGCCATGGTGGCAAGATCTGCAAATGGAAGCCGCCAGTTTTGGACCCGGCCCAGAGACACCTCCCGACCTGCTCTGGACTGTTGTGCAGGTGGACACCATCCTCGCCTACCACCAGCAGCAGGGTGCAAGGGGGGGCCGAGTCGCGCAGCTGTATGCCCTTGCGAGCCTGTGCACCTTGCCCGATAAGCCCACATCTGATCACCTAGTCGGGCTTCCGCTGCCCACACAGGCGGATCCTGCGATTTGGACAATTTCCTTAATGTTGTCTCACGCTCCCTACGCCTCCCAGCAGGGCTGCACAGAGGCCGAGCTCTACTGGGTGGAGCTCCGACACTATCTAAACAAGACCTACCCGCCGGTGCCTCGCTGCGCCACGCTGCCCGCGGGCGCGGTGGGGCTGGGGGCCCCACTTGCGGCACCGCCACCGCAAGCGGCCGCTGTACCCCCCCCCCCGAAGGGGTACCGGCGGGTAGGTCTTGTTTAGATAGTGTCGGAGCTCCACCCAGTAGAGCTCGGCCTCTGTGCAGCCCTGCTGGGAGGAGGCATAGGGGACGTGGGACAACATTAGGGAAATTGTCCATATCGCAGGATCTGCCTGTGTGGGCAGCGGAAGCCCGACTAGGTGATCAGATGTGGGCTCGCGCGGGGCGTGCGCGACAGCAGCTGGACTACAGCCGGGCCCACTGCATCCAGTACTGGCCTCGAGGCCTGACCGCTGGGGCGAGGCCGCGCTCCTTCTTCCTAACGTGAGGTCCGAGCTCGGCGCCTACGCACGTGCGAGCGACAGTGTTGCTGAGCATACTACTAGAATGCACAAGCGATAGGGCATCCAGCCAGGTTGATCAGGCCTGGCCGGCGCCGAGCTAGTGCATGTGAAGCATCATTGTGGCGGCTTGGGCTAATGCCACAGCGAGTGTCGCTGCTGAGGATCTGACCGTGTGTTACAGAATCATTTATCTTCAGGCATTGTCATGACCAAGCGAAGCGCTTCCAGCAGGAAGCGCTCGCGCCTAGGTAGAAGCTCGATTGGACGAGCAGTACGACCGAAATATCTCCCATGAGATGGAGATACGTCCGGATACGCTTGCGGGTCCTTCCTAGCGTCTCTCCGCCCCTCACCGGGCATTTGTCCCGGAAATGTACCGACACCATCGGTGCACGACAGCTGTCATGCCCCATCGCTGGCAGGCATGTGCCCGTGACACTGGGTACGCGGACTCCCCTCCCCCCGCCCTTGCTGCTTGCAAGTTTACCTCGTTTTTCTTTTGCAGACAGGAAGGCTTTTTCTGATTTGATACCGTTTACGAGCTGTGGCCTATACGTGGATACCGGTAACCCCGAACGT
This sequence comes from Pleodorina starrii, assembly GCA_030267565.1. Lineage (NCBI taxonomy): Eukaryota > Viridiplantae > Chlorophyta > Chlorophyceae > Chlamydomonadales > Volvocaceae > Pleodorina > Pleodorina starrii. The sequence continues at coordinate 200,291 of BRXU01000052.1, forward strand.
AGCAGTGAAGCTAAGCGAGGGAGGTGCTGGCTATGACGTGCGGTGCGAATAAACAGCTACCGATACTGAGAGACAGCGAGGCTAGACCTGCAACTGCTCCTGCGACTATCCGGCCGGCACGGAGGCCTGACGCCGGTCGCAATGCAACCACCAAGGGTTTCAACCCACCGCACGAAAGAGGGAGTACGGCGCTGCTAACCGGCTAGTCGTCTACCTAGCGAGGCGCTCGCGGCCTAGCATGCACAGGTCAAGGCGCGCTATCGTCCGGCAATAAGAGCTTCGCGCCCGTCTCGCGGAGGTTGCCAAGATCCAAATCTGAATTCGCGGTTTGTCCGGGGTTTGCTGCTCATTGATCCGAGGTCTGTGTCGTGCCGTCCTGCACCAGTGGCGCCCAGCACAATGTCATGCCGTCCTGCGCCAGTGGCGCCCAGCTCAAGCACGTGCGTGCTACCGTATGCTTCACTCTTCCTTAGGCATAAGCACCGAAGAAACACTCGAGTGCGTGCTGCCAGCCCTGCAGGGCGTGGAGCGGCAATATGCCTAAGCAACAATGATAGCACTCCTGCCGCACACCTGGAACAGCCACCCCAAATCCTATCCCCTATCAGCCACTGCACCCACCGTACCGTGCCCTGGGCCGGCAACTTCCGAAAACATCCCGTAACCCATGCCTACAAATCCCCTTTTCCAAGCGCGGCCATTGCGGCCCAAACTGCGCCACCCTGGGCGTCTCAGTCCCAACATCGAGGACACTCACGCGAGAGCCCCCCCTCCCCGAAGGAACACCTCTGAAACCTGCGTTACGCAAGGCGGTTAGCCGCCTACCCGCCGGGTCTAAACCCGGAGCCCTGTCTCCCCCCCAGCCGCAGGGCGGCGATCTGCCAGGGCGAAACAGTCACACAACGCGCCACGCGGCGCCGCCCTGGAAGGTTCAGTTCCTCTAGTCGTGCGCGCGCAGTTCGACGGCCTGTTCAGGCCCAAGCGACCCTTCGCGGATGACCACCAGGTAAAAGGTCCCTTGCCGCGTACAAGCGGTCTTCCAACCCCCCGCTGAGTACCCAGCCGTGAGGCACCCCAGCAAACCACTGCACTAAGCCCCCCAATCATCCAGTCACCAGCAGGCGGTTCATGGCGGCGATGCAGATCGGCTCAGCCGACCCCTCGTCCCACTCGAGAGAAAGTAGTGGGGCCTAGCCATGGCTCCGTGATACCGCACCGTACCCCAAACCCAGCTCGGTAAGGTTACAGGTATGTTCGGTAAGTATTACTGGGTTCTGGGTCCGTTCGCTAACGCCGTCTCCGTCTCCGCTGCGGTATCATTTTTTTACCCCAAACCACTGACCTCGCCCGCTGCCTTCCCTGCCCCGTGTACACGACACGCTTGACCCGGACACCGTCGAGCGCTGCAGCTTGCTCGTCCCGCCGCCGCGTGGCGGCGTTGGGGAACAGGACCGGCGCCGCCTTGGGCAAGGCCATTTCTGGCCCCACCGCGGCCTCGCGCCTGAGCTTGACGGACTCAGGGCAGACCCACTGTCCCGGCGGCACCGCGCTCAGCGGCGGGGACAGGCACTGCAGGTGCCAGCCTGTCACGCACGCATCGCACAGCAGCATGCGCGCCTCATCTTCGGGCGACTCGCAGACTTCGCAGGCGAGGTCGGCGGTTGGCCGTTGCAGCCGTACGTCGACGATCGGATCAAGATCGGGCAGGCGGCACGGCACCAGCTGCTCTATCCTACGTCTAATTCGTCCCCCATCTCGCCCTATCAACACCGCTACTCCCATAGCTCCGACCCGCTCTACGCGCAGCACCTCGTCGTACACCGGCATTTGCAGAGTGTTGTGCACCGCTGACCGGCGCACATACACGTAGTCGCCCGGGGCGAACTCCACAGCCAGCGGACGGTACTTACCTGAGCGCACGTGCGCGTACCGGCGCGTGTCTCGGTGCTGGGCGATGAGCAGATTTGCCGCAGCGATGGGAGCATGCCGCAGCAGAAGCGCAGCACGCTCTTGGAGCGCCGCCGTGTAAGCTCCCACCGGGCCGGCCAGCCCCAGCGGCTCCACCATGCGCTCCCGAACAGCAGGCGGTACGACCGGCGGCACGCCGAACATGAGTTCGTATGGCGAGTACCTAGTCCACGCCTGAGGCGAGCAGCGGTAGGCGAGCGCCAGCCAAGGCAGTTGCACATCCCAATCGTCCGTCCTCCCCGTGTCCTTGCAGTGCTTGCGCAGCGCCGCCTTGACGACCTGAACCAGCCGCTCGGCGGCCCCGTCTGCTTGGGGATGGCCCGCCGAGGTGCGTGTGACGCCGTTCTTCTCCCACCCACCCACCTGGCCGGCTGAGTGGCATTGCAGCCGTGTCTCAACGACGGCGACGGCGGCGGTCGGCAGCAACGTGCACCGGCGCTAGCTGCAGTGTGGAGAAGCGGTGGACATCGCGGTGTGGTGTGGTGCTGTGTGCCTTGGGAGACATTACACGGGTGCCATTGCACGGGTGTCCAAACACGGGTGGGTGTTCTTGCACGGGAACTAAGCGAATCTGAGCAGGTCGAATCGCCGCCGCGACGTCCTCAGCGCACTCGTGTTTCTTCTGTCCACGCTCATCAGGGCTGTACTGCGCTCGCAACGCGCACAGACCAGAGATCGGAGTGCGGGCGTCGGTGTGTGCCGTCAACAGCGGTGCCGAACCTGCGCTTGGGAGCCAGCTTGCGGCCTCAAGAGATATGTTCCGCGGCCCAACCCGGACACGGACACGAACCCGGGGGGATGGATGGCCGGCGCTCCACAGAGAGTCACTGAACAGACGAGCACATGACCGAGCCAAGCACAGCTGCGGAACGCCACCCTACTACTACGACGACCATCCACACCACCACACCACCGTCTTCACGGCAACAAAAGGCGACAACACCCGCCGCCGCCTCTTCACCGCAAGGGGCGACGCTGCAGGGACGGAGAGTTTCCATTGTGCCGTACATCATCGTACATGTGTAATCGGCTGGATGGCGGAGGGCACTGCGCCGCCGAGACACGCAGACAGACGGACAGGAGCACAGGACAGGATGAGAGCTGGCGCCGCCACAAGCCCTCCCGCCCCCCCCTCGCAACCACTTTCCGGTCCCTCCCCTCCAGCAACCGCAACCCTCACCCCCGTCGGCTCCGGAACCCAATGGAGCCCCTCCACCGCAAACCCCTCCCTGGACGTAACCACCGATTTACGATACCCCTTGGGGGAGATGGATGCTAGACCGTATCACAAATACAAATCCCGACTTCAACTCGTCTCGCAAGGCGCAGGTGCGCCTCGGCCATTAACCCTAAAACCTTAAACCTTAAAACCCAAAACCGCTATGTTACAACCGTATGCGCTAGGTACGGCACCCCCAACAGCCGCACCCGCGACGCATGCGGAACGAAACAAACCGCCAAACCAGCCAACGGCCCGCCACATCACACCCCCCGCGTGTCGTGGAGTGCACTATCGCGTGCACCCCTTTCAACGGGGACTCACACCATCACCGTACACTACATGCCGTACAATACAACGCTGACTTGTTCCGAAGATGTTTCGTAGATGTTTCGCAACCCCACATTTCATAACGACCTATTACCTCTAGTTATGAGCTGAAATTAACCGAGACGTTTGGAAACCTGCCATTAATTCCAAGTAATACCGTAGTGTGCGTCCTGAGAGAACCTATTGGGTGCATGACTAAGCAATGACAAATAGGCCGGTTCCCCTTGTAATCCCCGAATCCAAATAGGCTGCAAAACAGGCGGTGGCCCCGCTCAAGACAACACAAGTGATAGGCGCTCAGGCACACAGCAGGGGCCGCGAAGAAAGCAGCGCGCACTCAACACTCAGCACCACGGAGCCACCGGGAAATACAACACCGAACGCCGATGTGGGTTGACGACACCCCATTTGGGTCGCCGACTCGGGAGGTGACGAGACGCAGGCAGCCAGGCACTACGTCCTCACAACACATCATGACACATGATAACACATCAGCTCAAACCAACCGCGAAGCAGACGCCGTCCGGGGCACCAAGACCGGCCCCCAGCTGCCGGACCCGCCCTCCCTGGCGTCCTGGCTCCGTTGTGTTCGCTCCCGCCATCACCAATCCTTACCCTCCCTCCCTCTCTCCCTCACTCCTTTCCCTCTCTCCCTCCCCTCCCTGCTCCCTCCCCTGCTCGGCACCCTCGCATTCCGCTGGGGGGTGGGGCCACTCCCTCATCACACGCTCCAACCCAAACCGCCGGCCTTTGCCCGCTTCAGAGAGGACCTCATCCACGACTGCCGCCCTCCCCCTCTTCCGCCCTCCTCCCCCTCTTCCCTCCGTTTCACAGCACCTCCACACAGCATGCGTCCACATCCGCCGGCCCCCGGGCCCCGGGTGCACACACCAGCCGCTCTCCCGCCCCGGGCCGGTAGCGGTACTCCGCGGGCCGCCCCCACCCGCCCGCAGCCGCCATATCCAGAAGCGCAGCACCCGCAGCAGCCTGAAGGGGGGGGGTTGGAGGCGGAGGGGGAATTGGGGGGGAAGGGAGGGGGCAGGTGACTGGACGGCGGAGTTGGCCCCCTGGGCGCAGCGGTGGAGGGGAGGAGAGCGAGTGGGAAGAGCGTTGTGCGAGGAGAGCGTTGCGTAGTGGATTGTCTCGATAAGTGTCGGGCAGGGGCGAGAGTAGGCATGAGCGCGGGAGGAGGCCCGAGTCTTGATGTTGTTGCGGGCCACGCCCCCCAACCCTCACCCCGTATCCCTTCGCTCATGCGGCCTGCGCTTCGCAATTGTGCGCCCTCCCCATCTCCACCGCCTCCTTTCCCACCCGCCCACAGCCCACACGGACATCTGCTGTGCGCCGCTCCCTCTCTTCGGTCCGGTCCCTTCCCTCCTCATGTGCCCCCCTCCCTCGTCCACCCCCTCCCATCACCCCGCCCACCGTTGCGCGTTCCCATCCCCATCTCAGCAGACCCCTGCCATCTCTCTCTCTCTGTCTCTCTCGTCTCTTTCGTGTGCGAGGTAAAGCAACCGCGAGACCATCTCCCACCCCCCCATTCCCGAGGACCCAAGACCAACCCCCCTTTCCCCGAGGACCCGAGCCCAACCCCCCTCCCACCTTTGCCCTCTTGGACACGGGCTGGTCCCCCAGGTACAAGTCGAACAGCGCCGTGGCCAGCGCGGGTGAGTGCACCACACCCAGCACCCGACCACCCGCCTCCGTAACCAGGGAACCGCAGGGGCTGCAGAGTCCACCGGGGGGAAGGAAGGGGGGAGGGAGGCAGGGAAGGGAGGGTGAGGAGGTTCCGGTCGGGGGTTGGGGTGTTGAGGGTTGGAGTTGGGACTGCGGGGTTGTTAGGGAAGCGTGGGGGCCCGAGAACGCCTCTTATCCGCCTCTTGTCCGCCGCTCCCCCACGGCCCACCCACCCCCACCCCCCACGCACACACACCTGCGACTGAAGGTGATGGTAGCACCCTTCCGCACCGACGCATCGCCCCCCGAACTGCAAGACGACGACGACGAGGATATCGTGGTGGGGTCGTCGCTGCTGCTGGCACTGTTGGCACTGCTGCTGGCACTGGCGGGTGTGTTGTGGGCTGGCGACAGCACCACAACGTGTTCCGGCAGCCGCTCCCGGGAAAAGTACGACAGCAGCTCCTGGAGCGCTGGGTCGTCGGGTCGCCCACCCGCCTGCGCCGCGACGGTGGGTGTGGGTTGGGTGTAGGGTGGGTGGGTACGAGTGGGTGCTGGTGAGTGGGATATGGCACTGTGCAGCAGCAAGGAATACACACACACACACACACACACACACACACACACACCAGACGTTTGTGGTAGGAGGCGGGGATGCGGGGGCAAAGGAGGAATCAAGACGAGACCGCAGGACGAAAGGGGATGTGGCAGGTTTATGGGGATGCAAGCACGGTCGGCGCAGGGCCAGAGGTCGGGTGGCCAGGAGCTGACGACGGAGCGGAGCGGACATGAGAACGGACTCTTGCCGCCCCTGGGTGGGTGAGTGGGTGGGTGGGTGCAGTGAATCACCGAGTCCAGCCACCCAGCCAGCCAGCCAGCCACCCAGTCCACCCATCCAGCCATCCAGACAGCCAGCCACCCACCCACCTTTTCGTGTCGGCGCTGCAGCACTCTCTCAAACTCCTGACTCAGCATGTGCAGCGGCAGATTGCGGCAGGCGCGGATCGTCAGCGACATGTCCACCCGACTCGAGGGCGACACGAGCAGGTCAGAGGCGCAGCCGCCACCACCACCGCCGCTGCTGCTGCCGCTGCTGCTGGCGGCGGCGTCGCCACCACAGCCCAGCTGGCGGCCAATCCTGGAGCCTCCCGCGGAGGACTCGGCGGCGCTCCGAAGGGCGTGCGCGGCCTGTTCGGGGGCGGGGAAGGAGCAGGGGAGGGGAGCGGAAGGGGGAGGTTTGGGGCCAGGCGCGAGGTCGACAGGATGGCAACTTGATGTCTTATCGGTCCCGGGCGCTTACGGGTGCGGGCTTTGACTCTTGCTAAGCGCTTCATCGGCAGATGGAGGATGGGGCGGAAGGCGGTGTGCGGCTCCCCTCTCCCCGCCCGGCTCGGCGACCGATGACCCAGGTCGCCCCGCACTGTACCGGTATCGCCCCCCCCATGCCCCTCAGCCCGCACCCGTTAAAGGGCCCGCAACCAATCCATCCAGCAAGCCAGGAGCCAGGCCTTCCGCGCGGCCCTTCCTCCGGCCTGCTACCCTCCTCCTCCCACACTTCGTCACGGCGTCCTGCCCCCCCCCCCGGCCCCACATCCACCCTCACCCGGGTGGTGTTCACTCGCAGGCTGGAGCCCTGGCCGCCCTCCCAACCCCAACCCCAACCCAAACCCAGGCAGTCGGCCTGAGTGGAGAAGGCTGTAATGGTACTCTGGTGAAGGGGGCGGGGGCGGAAGGAAGGGGGGGAGAGAGGCGCTCCGGGTGCGGTGCGATACAACGCTGCAAGCTCGCACCTTGGCGGGGTCCGCGTAAATCGCAAAGTCGTAGATCTTGACCCGCAACAGCCCGCGCCCGTCCCACCAGCCGCCGCTGCCCCACTGCCGGGACCCGACCGCCAGCAGGTGCTGCACCGAATGACCCTGACCCTGGAACTCGCCCTGACCCTGCTGCAACCCAGCAGTGCCGCCGCCGCCGCTCCCGCCGCAGGTGGCGCTGCCGCCGCTGTGATGCCGGTGCTGGAGCTTGCTGCTGGCGGCAGCGGCGGTTGCCGGGCAGTCGGCGGTGCAACCCGCCCCCGCCGCCACTCCGCCGCAGCTGCAGGTCCGGCTGGGGTGGTGGTGGTGGTGGTGGTGATGTGACCACGGCGCGTCGTCGTGCTGCTGGAGGCCGTGGTGGTGGTGGTGATGGTGGCTGTTGTACAGGTCGATGTCGTCCGCGTTGGCGTGGTAGTGAAGCGCGCGCCGTGGCGGATTGTGTAGGTTTGGAGATTCCGAAAAGGCGTCGAAAACCGGGCGGCGCAAGACTAACGGGAACGAGTTGCCAACCGCGGCCGAGATGAGCTGCAGCGGGCTTCGCGATGAGACCCGCGGTTGGTTGTCCAGGCGGACGCTGCTTGATGGAGCGCATCTGCGAATTTCGACAGTGTATCCTTCAAACCTTGACATAAGCGTTACGCAGTTCATAGGCATGCCGGAAAAAGGCGAAGCAACAACTTGGAGCTACGGTAGAACAATCAAGAACACGGTGTGCAGATTAAACAATACTTACGGCTCATCGTCAAGGTCCATAATATCTTCAGGTTCCAGCATCGCGGCGGCGAGGGAAGCCAACGGTGGCGCCCCTCGCCGGCCCCGGCCACCACGCCGGCCCGCTCTGTGACCGGGGGGAGCCGTTGATCGGCCGCGCCCAAACCGGATTGTCCAACGACATGCGGCCGTGAGTCCGCGCCGAACGCTCCTGAAAGGGTTGAATCGCCGCACTCCTTGGCATTCCTCAGCAACCTCGGCCTCCATACCGTAGTCGAACTAGATAAAAATCCAAAAATATTATTAAAGAAAGCCGCTAAAACGCTGCTTTGGGGTTTTTCAGCTATCTTGCGCTAGTGTGCTTTGACTGTCAGGAGTCTATCTTTACAAAGCGTGTGCTCGAGGCAGATATTGGGAATCAAGTTGCACGTTGTTTGCGCGGAGCCGCGGAAACAAAGTCAACTCGAATTATAAAAGTGCATGCGTCGTCATGCCGTGTCACAGCGTCACTGTAATCTGACAAACAAAACTCGGTGCTCAGGCGGTTCTACACATCCACGCGCAATCCAAACATGCCTATACCGATCTTCAATATCTATGGAAAGTTGCCTCCTATGTAGCTATTCGTCCTACAACGGCCATACAACCGAATCAGCGATATCCAAGATATCCAAAGGCCACTGACTCTCCGATCCCTCTATGCCTCCAAACGCACGCAGCCCATGCGTTGCACCTACTTCGCAGCTGCTGCGCGCCTGGAACCAGACCGTCACTCGTCCCGGCCTTCGCGACTGTCAAGCAGTTAACCCAGCCCGCTGTTCCGGTACGTGCAGGTGTTGCAGCCAATCGTGTCCCTGCTCCCCGGCCACACACGACCTTCCCGTGATCTTCCGCGACAGGTGGATCTTACAAAAATGCAAACTACAGGAAGCATCTGCATCCATCCTGCGCATCTGTTTTTGCCACGTAAACAACTGCACGGGCAAAGTCCCGTGCCCATGTCAGCATGCCGCACTCTTCTCACCCCGGCATTTTCCGTAATACATGTACTGTCGAGCACGATCGAACACCCTAAACCACCGCCTGATACATACACCGCCAGGTCTTTAAAAACAACTATCAAACGCGGACATGTTTACACATACACTGCCAGCGCATGCCCGAAACGTATTCGTACCGCAGAACAAACACACACGCACGGACCCCAACCCCGATGCACGCGGAAGCCTACCTCTTTCTTCCTCATGATCAGAGGGCTAACCAAGTTGGTCAAACAATCGCTGTACGATTAACCAGGTGAAGCCGAGCTACATGACCGCCGCGCCAGTACCGCAGCACCCCCCGCCTGCATCCATCGGGCCCGACCTCGGTCGGGGCCCCGGCACTCTTCCCGCCCTTCCTGGGCCGTTGCACCTAATGTGTGTTATTACGCCTCCGCGGCGGAAAGAAACTCCTTCCGGCGGCGATGACCGCGCCTCAAGTTCAGGTGCCAGCCCTCAGGCAAGAGAATCGCTAAATCCTGCTTGGTGTACGGCATTGTACGACTATAACCACTCGCGAAGCTGCAATGCGCGCATCTGCTCCTGCTGTGTGACCGCACGCGCGCATTGTCCCTAATTAGCGAAAGACATGCAAAACCGTCGTGATGTGATGTGCGGTTGCGACGGCAACGGCCTGCAGTGCCCGGCGGGCGGGATCTGCTCAACAGATAGCAGCAGGTACTGTATCGCACCCTATCCATGATAAGTTACGAGGATGCCGCCAAAGTGACAAAGTAGCCGCTAGCAGCGAGTCGAGACCAGCGAGCAGGAATCGCAGAAAGGGACGGTTTGGGATGTTGAGTAGGGTAGGTTCAATGTGCCGTGCTCTAGGTCCTCCCCTCCCAAACGAACACCCTTGAAGCGCTGCCCACGGGGTCGTTGTCTTTGTACGGATTAGTTGAGACGTACACCATGCACCTGCCGCCGCCGCCGCGCACTGCCATAGCCTCACCAACCTCCTGGCCAACGGAAGTGGGTGGCCAACGCGCACGCGCCCTCGACCTTGCAAACCGTTCCCTTGCGCGAGATCAGCCGCGATCTGTTGCAGTGCGCTGAAACGGCAGCTGTTGCTCGCCTGTGCCTGGGGGCGGGCGACGCATGAACACCGCCCCCACGCTTGTTTGGGCGGCGCTGATACGTTACATCACGATGGATACGAGGGGCAGGCCCCGCACACCTTTCTCGGCAGCGGTCGAGCCGCCAATGCGTCCCACCGAGACGTCGTGTCGCCTAGAACAGGAGGGAGCTGAGCCAGTCCTGCGTGGGATCCACGTCCTGGTCGACATTGGGTGCCCCGGCGACGGCATCCCACGCGGCCGGCCCCGAAAGCAGCTGCTCTTGCTGCTGCTGCGGCGGCGGCGGCGGCGGCGGCGGAGGTGGCCACGACGGCTGCGCTGCGCCTGCCGTTCCCCCGTGCGAAGGCCGCGGCCGCCAGCCAACGCCGGCAGAGGCGGAGGCGGACCCGTCGGCGGGGCCCCCGCCGCCGTTCCAACCATCCGAAGCGAGCCCAAGGCGCTGCCCTGGAGCCCCTGGCTGCCTCACCTCCTGCGGCCGCACTGTCACAAGGCCCTGCTCCCGCAATGTCGGCTGCTGTTGCGGCCGCGCCGCAGCCCAGCTCCCGGGCTGCCCCCCTGACAGCAGCGACGGGGCCCCGGGCTGCTGGGCTGCCGTATCGGCTCCTGGCGCCGCCTTGCGCTTGCGCAGCCCTTGACTGAGGCTGACCAACGCCGAGTATCGGCTGGCTGCCGGCCGGGCGCCGCCAGCAGCAGCAGCAGGTGCGGAAGCAGCTGCGGCTGCAGCAGCACCGTTGGGCCCCGGCTCCTCTGCAGGAGGCGCACCACCTAGCCCTGGAGCATCGGCTCCGTCGTCGTCTCCGTCGTCGGCGCCGCCCCGCCAGCCCCGGTGCAGCTGCTGCGCGCGCAGCGGCGGGGAGGCCTCCAAGCTCACACACTCGGGCGACGCAGTCGGACCGCGGAGGGACGAGGCGGCGGCGGGGGCGTCCGCCACTCGGCCGCCGCTGCGGCAAGCGCTGGTGGCGGCGTTGGCGGCGTACGACGCCCTGAGCGCCTTGGCGGCCCTCCAGGAGCCTCCGCCCCCGCCCCCGCTTGCGCTTTGCTGCTGCTGCCGCCGCCCGCCGCCCGCCCCCCACTCGTCCTCGTGCACAAACTCAGACCAGCCGCCTCTTGCGCCGCCGCCGCCGCCGCCGAAGCTGCTGCCGCCGCCGCCACCAGTGCAGGTACGACCCGCTGCCTGCCGGTGCTGCCGCTGCCGCTGCTGCGGATGGGGCAGCGCGGGCGGGCCGGGCGCCTGGAGGCCAAAACCGGCTGGCGTCGCCCGGGCGGACTGCTGGATCCCCCATAGCCCGCACCCGTCGCCGAAGCCAAAGCCGCCCGCAGCGTCGTCCTCACCGGCGTCGACGCCACCGCGGGTGTCACCGGCGGCCCAGCCATCCCCCGTGACGCGCGTGGCGGCGCCGGCGCAGTTTGCCGCCTTGGAGGCGGACGCGAACGCGGCTGCGGAATCACACTCGCCGTCGCCTTCCTCCAGACCAAGCTCCACACTGCTCGCCGCCGCCGCCGCCGCGTTCCGGATCCCCGGCGCCGGACCCGCCAGCCGCCTTGCCGATATCGACGAAGACGCCGGGGAGCTCACTCTGCCACCACTGCCGCCGCCGCCGCCGCCGCTGCCGCCAGCCCAGGGGCTCGGCGCCGCCGCAAAGCCCGTCATCATGCCGCCGAACGCCACCGCCGCCGCCGTCGCTGCGTTCCTGGCCTGGCGCTGCTGCATGAGCTGCAGTCCCGCCGCAGTGCCCCGGTCCTTCCTGCTCAACAGCATCCGGCGCTTGCGCTCATTGAGAATGGCCGCCTGGGATCCCGACGGCTCCGGTCGCTGCGACGCTGTCTGCCCGTCGTCCGTCGGCCCGCCCGCCTGCGGCTGCGACGACTGTGGCCCGCCGGCGGCGGCAATCGGCACCGACCGGGAGGACATCCCTGGCCGGTGCAGCTGCAGCAGCTCGGGCATCAGCGGCGGCGCTGCAGCGGTGGGTGGCCTGGCCATCGACTCGGGGCCCCGCGGCGCCGGCGCCCGTGGTGGCGGCTGCGGCGGTGGCGGCTGCGGCGGCGCCATAACAGCGTCGCCGCCGGATGCCGGCAAGCCCCCCGAACCGTCCCCGGCGGCGCCGCCGCCGTCCGTTCTGTCTTGGCGGATATCCTCGTCGTCCCACAGCATGAAGTCGAACAGGCCGCCCATCGTTTCCTCGTTCGCGGCGTCCTGCTGGGCGCGAGCATTCCCCGGCCCGCCCTCCCCGCCAGCCGTTCTTCCGGCTGCGGCGGCGGCGGCGCCGCCGCCCTGACGCACGTACACACCACTGCCGTACGTGCCGTACGTGCCGTACTCAGCTCCAAAACCATCCTCCGCGGCAGGCTCGTCCATTGGCGTGCCTTGGCCATTGCGGCTGTTCCAAGGGTCCGCAGGACCACCCGAAGCGGCGGCGGCGGTAGCGGCCGCGGCGTCAGCGGCGTCGCCTGCGGCTGCTGCGTCCTCTCCAAGCCCTGCCGGCGGCTTGTTCGCTAGTGCAAGCAGGCGCGCGAACGCGGGGGCCTGCTTGGCACCCGCCAGCGAGGCTCCCGACATGATCAGTGTCTGCTTGCCGGCGCCGGTCCCGCGCCCGGCGCCGGCCGCTGCCCTCGTGGGTGCGGCCGCCTTGGCGGCGCCAGAGGCCCCGCGCCTGGCAAACGAATCGGAGGTGCCGGAGAGGGGCATCGACGGTGCAGAAGAAGCAGGTTGCTGCTGCTGCTGCTGCTGCGGGGGCGGCGGCGATGGCTGCATCTGTGACAGCTCCTGTTGCTGGCGCGCCGTCGTCGTCGTCAGCGGCGGCTGTGTCTGTCGCGCCTGGTACAACGGCGATGTGGCCCCGGGCCCGGCTGCCGCCGTCGCGAAGGCCGGAGCAGCCAGCGCCGGCGCCTCCATCATAACCTGCGGCCGCGGCGCAGCCCGTGCGTCGCCGCCGCCGACGACGTTGGTGGCGCTGGTGCCGCCAGCCGCCTCCCGGTCCCTCCGACTCCGTTGCGACGACGGGTGCTGCTGTGTCGCGCCGCGCCTGCGACAGGCGCCCGAGGCGCCGGCCCCCGCCTCCTGCGCCTCCTCATCTTGCTCCTGCTCCTCATCCTCATCCTCACCACCAGCACCGGCACGGAAAGCCTGGCCGCTTGACAAGCGCGGCGGCGGAAAGGGCGACGGCTGCAGCGCACCGTCGTCCACGTCCGCGCCGGCAGCGGCGGGGGTGGTGCTGCCGTCGGCGCTTTCCACCACGACCGACCCGTGGGTCATGGTGAGCCGCAGGCTGGCGTGCACGTCCAGGCCGCACATTCGCTCCAGGATGAGGCAGGCCAGCACGTTGAGCGGCTCTCCTCGGGGCGCCTGGGGCGGTGGGGTGAGGGCCACCTGGCACTGCGGCTCACCATGGGCGGATGGGGCGGGGCGAGGGAGGAGGGAGGCCCGGGGCGGCAGCGGAGCGGGTCAAAGGAAACGGGGAGGGAAGAGGAGTTGAGGGCTCGTGCTGACAGACGGAATTCCGCGGATGGACGCGTGTGCGGGTAAAGGCGGCCCCCCGGCCCCCGCGCCAGGTAGGTGTGCAGGCTTCCAAACACACCGGAGGCCACCACGGCGCCTGATTTTCCGGCATTCCGGTGTTCCGGCATTCCGGCATTCCGGTGTTCCGGCATTCCGGCATTCCGGTATTCCGGCATTCCGGTGTTCCGGCATATCGGCATTCCGGTGTTCCGGTATTCCGGCATTCCGGTATTCCGGCCCAGCTGCCCCTCTGCACGGTCCCACGACAACGCGCGAAAGCGCTTAAAACCCGCGAGCCGCTCCTCCTCCCCCGCGCCTCTTTCACCTCACCCTGTAGGGCGAAGGGAAGGTCTCCACCGTCAGTCGCTCGTGCCGCAGCAGCCGGTCGCTGCTGCTGAGCCCCACCAGCAGGTGGGCGTTGGTGCGGTTGCCGCCGGACGAGGCGGAGGCGGCGGCGGCGGCGGCGGCGGAGGGGCCGCCCGCCGCGTCCGACCTGTGGAGTGTGGGCACCGTGAAGCAAAGCCGGTCAGGATGACACGAAATAGTGGAGGGTGCGCTGGGCCGCAAATTGGCCACCCGTGGAAGCCGTGCGCGTCGCAGCGGTTTGCTGCCAGCACACATGCACCAGAGATCGCCGGTGCGGACTACCTGGAGGAAGGTGACGGTGGGTTGCGCACGCCTGGGTTTGGATCTTAGGAAGGATATAGGTACTGCAGCACGACTGCGGATCTGCCCACACTCGAAGGCGTCCAAAACGCGCGGTTGGTTGAGACGCATTCAAGCGGCGGTGAACGCGCGCGCGCATACGCAGGCACACGCAGGCAAGCAGGCAAGCAGGCAAGCAGGCAAGCAGGCAAGCAGGCAAGCAGGCAAGCAGGCAAGCAGGCAAGCAGGCAAGCAGGCAAGCAGGCAAGCAGGCACGCAGGCACGCAGGCACGCAGGCACGTACCTGATGAGCTCCACCTCCACCGTCGCTCCTTGCCCGGGGCTCAGCAGCCTCAGCCTCAGCTGCACCTCTGGCGGCAGCTTCTTCGCCAGGTGGCCGCGGATGGTGTTGCCTGACAGCAGGGCAGCAGCGGCAGCGGCGGGACCGTGCAACCGTAGTCAGCGGCGGCATTCATGGGCAGCGGGAGGGAGCGTTCGGCGGCACCGTTCCGGGAGGGGCAGGCGGGGGCGGGCCGTCGGCGTTGGCGTCCCACGAGGTGGCAGGGAAATACGACATATGGGTGTGTACGAGGCCGTACGTCGCGCAGGGATGATGCTGGCTCTCCAGCCGCGAGGATGGCTGATGGCATCGGATGAGGGGCCAAGGCAAATGGACGTTTCTGCAAAACTTGCCGAGGCCCGTCGCGTGCGCGTGCGCCCCCGCGCGCAGCGCCCGGGGGGGGGACCATTCGCAGGCCGGAACCTTGGTGCCCTCACCCAAAGCGGGGAGTCCGCCCTTGCCCTTTCCCTATCGCGGTCAGCTGATGCCCCCTGCCGTGTCATGGCTAACCCCCGTGTCGTGTCGTGTCGGGGTAAGGAAGATGGCCCGCGGCAAAGTACCGAGGCGACCCTGGCGGGCTGAGTCATCGAGGCGGTCAGTTACCGGTACCTACCGAAGGGGTAGGCCTTCTGCGTGACCGCCTCGATGCGTCGCGGGTCAGCCGCCGCCAGCTGCCGCAGCTCTCCCAGCCCGGCGGACGCCAGCCGCTGCGACAGGAGGCGGCCGATGTCGGGCAGCTGTCGGGCGGTCTGCGGATGGAGAGGCGCCAAAGGGGGGGGTAGGGGGGCGGGAGACGGAGGAAGTGTGTGGTTATCTGGTTAACGTCCAAACAGGCGAGCTGACAGAGGCTGACAGGCGTAGTGGCGAGGTCGGTCGGTCTGTCTGTCTCACCTGCTTCGAGTCGTCCCACATGCGCTGGCGCAGGTTCTTGGCCAGGCACAGCGAGTTGGCGGTGGCGGCCAGAGCCTGACGGAAGCCAAAGTACCTGCACCGCACGCGACGCACGGACCAGGCACGGCCCAGGCACAGCCATCCGTGGTTGCCCACTCCGCCACTTGCCCTTACCTCGCCGGTGCTGGGGCTAGGGCTTGCATTGGGCCCCGCAATCCCTACCTTACGCACAGCTAGGGGCCCGGCGGCCGTCTAGCACTGAGCAGCCCACAGAGCCCGTTGCTCACGCGCTGTCCGGGCGGTCTCACCACGATGCCGTCTTCCGTACGACCACTCAAACGCACTGGGACGACGCGCGCACCGGTATATGGATAACGGTCGGTGCCATCATCTCCCAATGCTGCCGGCGATGCCGATGCTTCCGGCGCCCCGCCCCGCCTCACCCCCTCTACAAGTCTACATGCGGTACGGGGGGTTACCGGTACCGGTACCTGTACCCACCTGGCCATTGCCCCCGCGATGCGCTGCCCCACCCGCAGCACCCCCTCCAGCTCCTGACGCATGGAGTAATCTAGCGTTTCAGTGGCCGAGTCGCTGAGGACCTCATTCACCTGCATCCGGGAGGGCGGGTGGGTAGCCGGTGGGTAGCCGGGCGGGGGTGGGGTGGAGGATTATCCACGGGGGGGGTTCGGCTCGTCGGATCGAGCTGAATGACGGAAGGCAGGTCCCGAAGTAGTCGTACTTGTTGCAGTGGGCTCCACGCCCCCTGGGAGGGGTAGAGCTGGCGGGCCATCCGAATCGGCTGGCACTGCCCGAAAGACTCTGGGTGCCGACCAGGCATGGCAGCTGCAAGCGAGTGGCAAGGGCCGGCACGCCACTGCGCCTGCTGCTGCCGCCAGCTACGACCATAACCTCACGCAAATCCGCGCTCAAACGGAAAGGGAAAGATCCGCCCGAGGCCCGAGGCCCGAGGCCCACGGCAGCCCGCGGCCCCAGTCAGCCCCCAGCCAGCCCGAGCCCCAGCCAGCCCCCAGCCCCCAGCCCCCAGCCCCCAGCCCCCAGCCAGCCCCCAGCCCCCAGCCAGCCCCCAGCCCCCAGCCAGCCCCCAGCCCCCAGCCCCCAGCCCCCAGGCCCCCGCCGCCAGCCCCCACCCCCCAGCCCCCAGCCCCCAGGCCCCAGCCCCCAGCCCCCAGCCCCCAGCCCCCAGCCCCCAGCCCCCAGCCCCCAGCCCCCAGCCCCCAGCCCCCAGCCACCAGCCCCCAGCCCCCAGCCCCCAGCCCCCAGCCCCCAGCCCCCAGCCCCTAGCCCCCCGCCCCCAGCCCCTAGCCCCTAGCCCCTAGCCCCTAGCCCCTAGCCCCAAGCCCCGAGCCCCAAGCCCCCAGCCCCCAGCCCCCAGCCCCCCGCCCCAACCCCCCCTCCCCCAGCCCCCAGCCCCCCGCCCCCAGCCCCGAGCCCCCACCCCCCACCCCCCAACCCCCAGCCCCCAGCCCCCAGCCCCCAGCCCCCAGCCCCCAGCCCCCAGCCCCCAGCCCCCAGCCCCCAGCCCCCAGCCCCCAGCCCCCAGCCCCCAGCCCCCAGCCCCCAGCCCCCAGCCCCCAGCCCCCAGCCCCCAGCCCCCAGCCCCCAGCCCCCAGCCCCCAGCCCCCAGCCCCCAGCCCCCAGCCCCCAGCCCCCAGCCCCCAGCCCCCAGCCCCCAGCCCCCAGCCCCCAGCCCCCAGCCCCCAGCCCCCAGCCCCCAGCCCCCAGCCCCCAGCCCCCAGCCCCCAGCCCCCAGCCCCCAGCCCCCAGCCCCCAGCCCCCAGCCCCCAGCCCCCAGCCCCCAGCCCCCAGCCCCCAGCCCCCACCCCCCAGCCCCCAGCCCCCAGCCCCACCATGATGAATATCTTCTCAGTGGCCTTGGAGATGCGGTCCTTGGGCTTGGGGCCCCGTCCGCCCGCCCCCGCGCCCGCGCCCGCCCCCGCCCCCGCCGGTCCGTCTGCCGGCACCGGGAACTTGATGGCTCCGTCCCCCTCCACCCGCTTGTTGATCTCGTTGAGCACCCGCTTCTCGCCCCTGCAGGGCGGGCACCGGGCACCGGGCACCGGGCAGTGCAGTGCAGTGCGTGTGCAATTCAGTGCAGTGCAGTGCAGTGCGTGTTACGGTAGGACGTTGGATGTGGGATGCGGTAGCCGGTAGCGCGTTCGTGCGTGTATTGCGCGCGCACAGGTGCGCGCTTGGGCATGAATGGACCTGCGCGATACGCTGTCGGAACCGGCTGCTCGCATGGGAATGGGGCGGGCCAAAGACAGGCATGAACGCGGAGAGACACACACACACTGCCAGCCATCCGCGCAGCCGCCCGGTCCCCGCCCCGCCCCCCCAGCCGCGCCGCGGCCCTCCTCTGCGCCACCTTCCCCCACCCCAGCCCGCTCGCTAACGCTGTCTCCGTCCCTTCGCTTCGGCATCTTCTTTCTAACCCCCCCAAGCCCCAAGTCCAACCCACCTTCGCAGGCGGATGTGTGAGAACTCCTCCGCGACGGCGATGACTCGCAGCAGCGCCATCATACCCGCCCGCAGACCCACCTGCACCAACAACATCCAACAAACACCACAAACAACGGACAAACGCCGGCGGCGGCCGGGAGGATAGATGCGGCGGCGGGTGGCGGGCGGCCAGGCGCGAGATGCGCAACGCGTCGCAATCCGTGCACTCCCGTGATGGCGCTGGTAATAGCACCACAGCTCATCTCACCACACCCCGTCTCACTCCACTCCACTTCCCCTCCACTCCCCCCCTACTCTCCGCTCCTCTCCTCACCTGCGTGATAACCCTCATGGTCTCCAGCCGCAGGTAGCTGTGCGCCATGATGCGACCCGGCTCCAGAGCCCGCAGAGCTCCGCTGACGGGGTCCTGGGCCACCTAAGGGTCGGACAACGCAGGGTCGTACAGGGTCGTACAGGGCCGTGCAAGGCCGTACATTGGCGGTACAAGAACCGTGGAGGGTCGTGCAGGATGTGGGTTACGCCAGGGCCGTCAAGCCGGAGCGGGGACGAACCAAACGCACGCTCAAGCGGGTGGGCGGGCGGGCGGGTGAGGTCCACGCAGCAGACGCTCCCAAAAGCCCCGACTAAGAAATCAATCAGTCGATCGCCTCCGAGCTGCTCACGCCGACGCCCAACCGTTCTGAGCCCTGGCGGCATCCGCCCGTCCCCCCTCCCCCTGTACGGCTTTTTCAGATCCATCCACCCTTGCGTGTTCTAGGCGCCGCCCGAACGCCCACCCACCCAGCGCCTGCCCACCAAGCGGACCCAGAACCCACTCACCCACCCACCCACCCGCCCACCCAGCGCCCGCCCGCGCCCACCCGCCCACCCCCTCACCAGGCCGATCTCCGACAGTCGCGCCACCGCCTGCCCCACCAGCCGCTCCGACAGCCAGCGGTCGAATGCGGCGTCTGAGGCCAGCGCAGCCGAGGGCGGGTCCAGTCCGTAGGAGCGGGGGGACTGCCGGACCTGGGGCGAGCAGGGGGAGCAGGGCGAGCAGGGCGAGCAGGGGGAGCAGGGCGAGCAGGGCGAGCAGGGCGAGCAGGGCGAGCAGGGCGAGCAGGGCGAGCAGGGGGAGCAGGGCGAGCAGGGGGAGCAGGGGGAGCAGGGCGAGCAGGGCGAGCAGGGCGAGCAGGGCGAGCAGGGCGAGCAGGGGGAGCAGGGCGAGCAGGGCGAGCAGGGCGAGCAGGGCGAGCAGGGCGAGCAGGGGGAGCAGGGCGAGCAGGGCGAGCAGGGCGAGCAGGGCGAGCAGGGCGAGCAGGGCGAGCAGGGCGAGCAGGGGGAGCAGGGGGAGCAGGGCGAGCAGGGCGAGCAGGGCGAGCAGGGCGAGCAGGGCGAGCAGGGCGAGCAGGGCGAGCAGGGCGAGCAGGGCGAGCAGGGGGAGCAGGGCGAGCAGGGGGAGCAGGGCGAGCAGGGCGAGCAGGGGGAGCAGGGCGAGCAGGGCGAGCAGGGCGAGCAGGGCGAGCAGGGCGAGCAGGGGGAGCAGGGCGAGCAGGGCGAGCAGGGCGAGCAGGGCGAGCAGGGCGAGCAGGGCGAGCAGGGGGAGCAGGGCGAGCAGGGCGAGCAGGGCGAGCAGGGCGAGCAGGGCGAGCAGACACGGTGCGGTAGAGGCGGGGCTTCGCTCCGAGCCTGGCACCCTCCACCCCATCATCCCCGCACTCTTACCACCCTCGCACCCTCGCACCCCCGCACTCGGCCCCCCGCCCCCGATTTCTCTCTGCTACGTTACCGTTTACGGGCTCCCGCCTATACGTGGATAACCCCTCCACCCCTCCCCCTCGTCCCGGGCCGTTTTCTATTATCCCCCAGAACGATACAGTACGCTGCCCTTAGAGAGGTTACCCCCTAGAGGGACTGCCCACTCACCCTCACGTACAGGAACGTGGTCCTGAGCCAGCGCGTGGCTGTGTCCAGGTCCCTCACGGTGGCCAGCACCAGCTCCGCATTCAGGTGCTCCGCGAAGCACTCATGCAGACACGACTCCACCGCCTCGGAGCCGCTCAGCAGGTTGGCGTAGCGGCTGTAGGTCTACCGGTCAACAAAGGGAGAGGGGGAGTCACAAAGGGATGGGGGGTTCACAAAGAGATGGGGAGTCACAATGAGATGGATCGGGTCGATGGCTTTAGATCAGCTACGGTAAGCTAGCCAGAAAGTGCAAGGTGATGATGAGTGGTTAGGGTTTAGGGGTGTGGATGGATGTTTGGACCGTTCCGCAATCTTTGCGTCCTCCAGCCCGGCCCCGGTCTCGGGCCCCTGCCCAACCCGCCGCACCACGCCAATCAAGATCCAAGCACCGGCGTGCAGTTTTGCATTACCGTGTGGGAGGGGGGGGAACGGAAGCTATTGGCTTGGGGGGCCCCGTCTGGGTGAGGGTGCGTGGTGGTGGGGGCACTGCGCCGGGTCGTTGTTGTTCGCCGCGCTGCTACCTCAGTGCACCGCGATGACCCACGGGTCGTCCACCCGCCCGCCGTCCCCAGCGCCCAGCCGCCCCTCTCCGGCCCGCACCTCCTTCTGCGTCATGATGACGGCTACTCCCTCCGTGTCAAATTGGGGCCGGCCCGCGCGACCAACCATCTGCGGCGGCAGTGTTTCAGCACCGGCATCAGCGCGCACAGACCACGCGCACGCAGGCCGGCAGGCAGGCAGGCAGGGAGAGGGGCAGTTGACAGTCACGGTCGACAGTAGAGGAGCGCAACTACGGACGGTCAGCCAGCCCAGCCCACTGTTCCTCACATGCCCGTCGCGGCCCGCGCGCATCCGGCACGGATGTTTGGTCGGGACGGAGAGCCGCGTGAAGCTGATCGAGATTCGAGAATGGAATTACGCCAGCATCCCAACGTGCAGCGTGGGTGAAGGCTCCCGTATCAATCCCCTTACCCCGACGTCCAGCCACCCAGCCTTCCGCTGCCGTACAGGTGCGCTTGGGTTGCGTCGGGGCCCGCCGCCTCCCAACCCTGTCAAACTCCCTCTATTGAACCCCCCCAAAAACCGCCAACCGCCAGCCACCAACCGCACCTGCAGACACACGCTCCTGTCGTACTCCTTGTAACCCGTGCTGCTCGCTCCTTCGTCACCCGCGCCGCCGCCACCGCCGTCCGCTCCGCAATACCTGCGCGTGTGGAGCAACGAGCTCGGTTATCGGCTCAGGCCCAGAAGGGCGGACGAGACGGAAGAGGGACAGGGAAGCACTGCCGCGGACGCGTCGCTCCCTCCCGCCCCTCACCCGCTCGGTGCATTCGGGACCGTAGCTCGCCCCCCCCCGCTGACTCACCACCCGTAGTGATTGTTACAGTAGGCTTCAGACTGCGGTCGCAGCAGCAGGACAACCACATCTGCTGTCTTTGGCCCCGGTATCTGGCATTTATTGGCCCTGGCTCTGATGGGACAACCCTCACATGGGACAACAAGCCCCACATGGGCACAACCCGTCGCCTTGCCTGCCTCGATAACAATTGGTAGCAAGTCAGCCTCGGGTCGCCCCTCGGTTACTGCGCTGCGGCTTCCACGTTCATTCCACAACGAGCTGCCCTCCCCCCCCGGGCCAACGGACCAGCGGACCGACGGAGCCGGCATCCCCTGGTTCCTCCCAACCTTCCGCGCTCTCCGCACCGGCCACTCCCCTCCCCTTTCCCTCCCGCCCCCGCCTCCTTCCCTCCCCTCCCCCTCCCCTCCCCCCCACCGCACCTCCGGGTGCCCCGAATGACGACCAGGTGCGCGGGCAGGTTCACCCCGAGGGCCAGCGTAGAAGTGGAGCACAGAACCTGGGCGTGGGGGGGTGGGGTGGGGTGGGGTGGATCAACGGGGAGGCCGGATCAGGCGGGTAAGACGAAGCGCAGCGCGAAATAGTCGATAAGGCGATGGCAGCGGATGATGAACCGATGATGGGATTCGGTGGGTGCTGGCTGCTGGGTGGGTGGGTGCGGCCGCGATGGGGGCGGTGGGGGTGTAATACGAGTGGGAGCACGGTCAGGTAGGCGTGGAATGTGCGAGTTCCGGAACCAAAGAAGAGAAGGGAGAGGCAGGCGGGCAGAAGCACGCTGGAAATAGCAGAGGGGAAGGGAGGCCAGGACGATGGCGCCGAGCAGGCGTAACCCCATTCGTCCCTTTCAACTCCCCTTCTGACTGTACGGATTTCTCCCCTTCCCTTTCACCTCCCTCTCCCCCTCGCCCTCTTCCTCTCCCATCAGACTGTACTGCTTTCTCCCCTTCCCTTTTCCCTCTTCCTCCTCTTCTTTACCCTTCCCTCCCTCCCTCCTTCCTACCGGTAGGTCCCCCGCCAGGAACAGCCTCTCCACCACCTCCCGCTGCTGCGTCTCCATGGCGGCGTTGTGAAAGCCCACACCCGCCAGCAGGCACGTCTGCAGCGGATGGCGAGTACCGAGCAGGCAGGCGGGCAGTTAGGCAGGCGGGCGGGCAGCGCGCGTGCGTGGGTAGGTGGATGTGGTGCGGGCGGGGACGCGGAATGGGGCCGCGTGGCATAAGGGTCCTGGTACCATACCGGTGACTCACGGCTCTCTGGGTGGACCGCAGGGAAAGCAAGTTAACAAGTAACCTTGAAGAGAAATTAACCTTCCTTCCGAAGGGCTAATGGACACCGAATTGGATCTGTAGAGGTTGGCAATGGGTCAGGCAATGGCAACAGCAAAGGCCTCTGGCCCTGGGGCGTGTGCCTCCCGCTACACGGCAGCCAGCACCCGCCCGGCAGCCACACAGCCATCCCCGCTCGCTGGACCCGACTCGACCCGACTCGCCTCGCCTCCACTCGACACACACCTGCAGCTGCTTGTTGGAGACCACCTCGCGGGCCGCAGCCGCCAGCCGCTCCGCGTGGGCCGCATCGCGCACGTACACGGGGGTGGGACCACCCGCGGGGACGCCGCCGCCACCGCCACCACCAGCGCCGCCGCCGCCGCCGGTTGCGCGCGAAGCCAAGTAGGTTGCCGAGTCGACGGTGCCCTTACGGGAGCTGCGGCAAATTACCGTACACAAGAACACAAGTAGATTGGGGGGGACCGCCAGTTGGGGAAACGCCCGATTGGGGGTTTGGCGCAATCGGGAAGCAGGCGCGGCTACGGGTGGGCGGACGGGAGCAAGCTGGGGTTCACACGGGCAATGCGCAGCGGTCGAAATCCGAGGACGGCGGCCCCTCAGTGGAGACAGCCTGGACTGCCCCCAGCCAGCCCAGCCCAGCCCAGCCCCAGCCCCAGCCCCAGCCCAGCCCGGCCCGGCCCGGTGTGGCCATACCATTTTCCGCGGAAGGCTAAACTCAAGAGGCCCCGTCAAAACGGGCGTTATGTGCGCTGTTGTGCATTTCAGTGGATTGCAGTGGCTTACAGACCCTCCTAAGGATTGCTGAGAGGGCAGCTGTGCGCTGCGCCACTGCCTGCCCGCCCACCTGTGCGTCCCGTGCGTCACACACAAACCTCCTCCAAGCCGCCGATCGCCGCCCTTGCCCATCCCCGCCCCCCGGCCCCACCCCCGACCCGCTGCGGTTTCATCTTTATTGCCCCCGCCCCCGCCCCACCAGCCCCCTCCCACGCTCGCTAACGCCGTCTACGTCTATTATAAGTATTGTTACCGGTACTCCCTCCCACGTACCCACCTGCAGAACACCAGTGCCGGCTTGCCCTTGCTGTTCTCCGCCAACACCGCCGGCAGGAATGTGTCCAATCGCTTCTCGAACAGAAAGTCGTTCTTGGAGGGAGCGTAGGTGCGGACCAGCGTGCGCAGCTTCACGGGCCGCATCTCCTCGCCTGATTGGGGGTGGGGGTGGCGGTGGTGGGGGTGGGGTATCCACGGATAGGCCGGAGCCCGTGAGATCAGGTGGGCAGAGGAGGCGGTAGGTTGATGGAGGCAAGGGGGAGAGTCCGGGTGGACAAGCTGATGGGCTGACACAGCTGAAGTCGGTGGGTCGGTGAGTCGGTGGGTCGGTGGGCGGTGACAGGTGGGTTCCTGGATCGGTGGGTCGGCACGAGGGCGGGCGTCCCTGCCACGCGCGCTTCCCGGACTCCTCCCCCATTTGGTGCAGTTGCGCAACCCCCCAGTACCGCAGTTCGACAGCACCCATCCAGCCACCCATCCAGCCACCCATCCATCCACTCAACCAGCCACCCATCCAGCCACCCATCCAGCCACCCATCCATCCACTCAACCAGCCACCCATCCAGCCACCCATCCAGCCACCCATCCATCCACTCAACCAGCCACCCATCCAGCCACCCATCCAGCTACCCATCCAGCCACCCATCCAGCCACCCATCCATCCACTCAACCAGCCACCCATCCAGCCACCCATCCAGCCACCCATCCAGCCACTCAACCAGCCACCCATCCATCCACTCAACCAGCCACCCATCCAGCCACCCATCCAGCCACCCATCCAGCCACTCAACCAGCCACCCATCCACCCACCCATCCACCCACCCATCCAGCCACCCATCTACCCACCCATCCAGCCACCCACCCATCCAGCCACCCATCCAGCCACCCATCCACCCACCCATCCAGCCACCCAGCCACCCACCCATCCAGCCACCCACCCAGCCACCCAGCCACCCAGCCATCCATCCACCCATCCACCCACCCATCCAGCCACCCATCCAGCCACCCATCCAGCCACCCATCCAGCCACCCATCCACCCATCCAGCCACCCATCCAGCCACCCATCCAGCCACCCATCCACCCATCCACCCACCGTAGACCTTGAGCCCCTGTGGTGGTACCCTCAGCCAGGTGGCGATGTCCTGCACGTTGGGGATGGTGGCGGACACGGCCACGAAGCGAAGCCGGGAGATGGCGTGCTGCGGGGGGGGGGGGAAGGGGAGAGGAGGGGAGGGGTGGGAAAGGGGTGAGAGGAGACGGCGCTCGGGGGCGGGGGCGCTCGGTGGGTTGCAGAGAGGACGCCGGGGGGTTGTGGAGGGTACCTTCCTGCTCCCATGGGCCCATGTACTCGGCTCGGCGGCTCCCTTGTTCGGGCCGGTTCGCCCGAGTCCAGGGTCGGGTCGGGTCGGGTCGGGTGCCCTCTCCTGCGTGGTATCTCCCGGAATCAAACCCCTCGTGTCCCGAACCTTTCACGAAGGTCCGTCTACACGTGAACAGCAATTACCCCCGAGAACAACCACCCTCCCCTTGCTTACTGCGATGCATCTCCCTCTTCCTTTCTTTCCTAGCGCCTTCTATGCCTTCCCCATTGGCTCGTTCTAAGCGCGGATAATACCCCCCCCCTCCCCCCGCGCGCACCCGCCTCCTCTCGACTACAGCGCTGCAGGTCCCTCCCTTGTAGCGCCCCCCTGCCCCGCCCCGCCCTCGCACGCCCCCGCCTCTCCCCCTCCCCCCCTGGGCCCCACCTCCCTCAGCTCCGGGAATGCTGCCACCATGAACAGGCGGCTCACCACCCCCGCCTCCAGCGCACTGCCGCGCTCCGCCTCATTCAGCAGGTGAACCTCGTCGATGAGCACCAGACGGATCTGGGGGTTGAGGGCGGGGGCGGGAGCGGTGGGGCGGGCGGGGGGGCAGGGAAGGGAGAGAAGGGGAAGCGGGGAACGTGGGCAGTAGAGGCGATATCGTAGGGGTAGACTGGCCGGCGGAGGAGAGCGGAGGAGAGCGGAGGAGAGCGGAGGAGAGCGGAGGAGAGCGGCAGGGGGGGTGCGGAGCGGGAAAGCGAACAGGGGAGGCCAGGCGGGAGCGGCAGAGAGTGAAGAGGGGAGGGAGGGACATGCGTCGAGGTAGTAAGGTAGGAGGGACATTCAACGGTGTGAGGACATTCAGCGAGGATCGGGTTCGTGAGTTCGGCAGTGCGGAATGTGGAGGGCCAGGAGCGTCCGAGCGCGGGAACCGTGGTAAGGAGGCATGCAGGCGGATGCAGCCTTTTCTCATGGGTTTAACAACGAGATCAGGAGATCGGCGCTGCGGGCCAGCAGGGTCCAGAGTGTTGGGGCCACTGGGCGCAAGCGCCGCTGGGCTCGGAGCTGGGTTTGGCAGCCTTGCCGAGCTGGCTGCTGCTGCGACCGGGCAGACGACCGGCGAGCCATCGCGCTTCGCTGGCCCCACTCACCCACCCCGTCTCACCACCCTCCAAACAGCCCTCGTGGCAGGGCCCCCACCGCCTATCCACGCGGTGGACGCTCGCCGCCCGGTGCTCACCACCCGTTTGTTCCAGGGCGCCACACACAGTGCCCTACCAACTCCCGTAGCGCCGTAGCCGCACTCCTCAAATCCCTCCTCACGAAGACCAGCGAAAGCCCTCTTCCAAACTCCCTCGCCGCACCCTGACGCCGCCCCGCCCGCCCCGGGCCCCCCCCCCGCCCACACTGCCGCCCCATTCCCCTCTTGCCCCTCACCCCGAGAGCCCCCACTCCGCCGACCCTCAGAACCCTCCCTCCTCCCTTCCCGGGGCCGACCCACGGGTCGGTCGACCCACGCACCGCCGACCCACATCGCTTAGGAAGGTTGCGCTGCGGTTCTGCTCGCTTAGCTTGCGGCTGAGGGCGTCCAGCTTCTCGGGGGTGGTGCACAGCAGGTCGGCCGCCTCCAGCTCCGTCGCCTCGGGCTCCGAGTCGCCGCTCAGCTCCAGCACGGACAGCCCCAGATGGGAGCCGAACCTGCAGCCAGGCAGGCGGGTCAGGACTCAGGAGCGATGTGAGATTGTGGGTTTCCATTTTCAGCAACAGCAGGATTTGGGTCTTCGTTAATACTCGTGAAGGGCTAGGGGCGTCAAGCGTGTGTAGTGGTGATGTTGGTGGTGGTGGTGGTGGGAGGGGATGGGAGGTTGGGCGAGGGGTCGACGCGCGCCCACGGCAGCACCGCATCCGGCGCAGGGTCGTGGTTTTGTCCCGTGGCGGGAGGGGATCAGGGGAAGCAGCAAAGCACGAATCTGGGACGATGACATCTGCCAGATACGGTACCCGTGAACCACCGCAGCTACTGGTTTGTGCTCCCCCGCGAGGAGGGCAGGCCGCCCGCCATTAGCACGTCGGCCACCATCAGTTCTTATGGCCGGACCGCATTGCGTGTGTCGGTGCTCGATGGGCAACGGCGGGCCTGCGGTGGACACTGGACAGCCACCTCGTCCCCACCTGGCCTGCCAGTCCTTGCACTTCTCCTGCACCAGCGCCCGCAGCGGCGCCACGTACACGGCCTTGCTGGTGCCGCGCGGCGGACGGAAGCCGTTGACCACCCCGCCGCCGCCCCCGCCATCCTGCTGCTGCTGATGCGGCTGCTGCTGCGGCTGCCCCACGTGCTCTGACAGCAGCCGCAGCAGCGCCAGCTCCATGACGCCGGTCTTGCCAGAGCCAGTGGGCGCCGAAACCACCTGGGGTAGGAAACGTAGGATGCATGCCGCGAGCCGAGACGCACACACCGGGATACTCGTGTTATGAACTGCGCTGCTCGTGTGTAGCTCTGTTCGCTGCAGTGTTGGTGGGCTTTATTGTGTTGGGATGACGCTGCCGCGGTTTGGATGGAAAGGGGTGTTCCGGTAGGCTGGGCTTCATTTCACCCGCGCCACGGGATCGATCACATCCTGTCAAGAGATGGCACGCGAGGGCACATGACCCAAAAACTCATCCGTTGGGGCACCCCTAACATGCCCCCGAGCCCCGACTGATCCCCTTCGCACCCACGCTGCCGGCCGGCCCCGCCCCCCCTCACCATGTTGACGTCTGAGCCGTACGCCTCCCGGAAGCACTCCGACTGCACCGGGTTGAAGTACCTGCATGGGCGCATGGGCGCATGGGCGCATAGGCGCCACCGGAGCTCCTTTACAATGCACACGACGGCCCATAGCCCCATAACATGGCTGGCAGCGCAAGGATTTTGCCAACCCAGATCGGCAGCCGGTCTGGCCGCTCGCCAGGACACGCCAGCGCAAGCGGCACACCGGTCCAGGGTCCACCGGGGTTCACCTGGGGGACTGTCTGCACTGCCTAGGTTGCCGCGCAAAGTCCCACCTGAAGTTTGGGAAGAGCTTTTGGAAAGGCGCGGGAAGGTCCCTCACGGCGATGAGCTGGTCCGTGCCGCCCTCCTGCTGCTGCTGCTGCTGCTGCTGCGGTTTCTGGCTGCTGTGAAGGCTCTGCGGTGGTGGTTGCGTCACCCGCCCATGCCACTGCTCCTGGTGGCGGTCAGGGTGCGGAAGGCTTCCGCTCGCGTAGCCTGAGGGATCTGCCTGCTCCCAGGGCCGTCCAACCCCGTGCTCGTGCTGCGTCCCGCGGAAGGAGACATCCAATCGCACGGCAGGCGGTTGCTGCTGCATCCGCTGCTGCGTCTGCTGCTGAGAGTATGAGGCGTCGAAAGCGCCGTCGGCTGTGCCGTTCATAAAGTGCATGTGGTGATGATCTGCCTGTGACATGATGTGTTCTCGTGCGGGGCCGTAGCTCGTGTGCTGCTGGCTACCAGGGGCGCTTGCGGCACCAATACCGGCCCAAGCAGCACTGTTGGCGTAACCATGTGGGTCGGCGCCAGAACGGCTGGGAATGCTCTGGGTAGGTCCGCCATCACGATGAAGTCGGGAATTGCCACGATCCCAGTCGGCGGAGCCTCCTGCGCTATTGCCCTGAGCGCCATGGCCATTGCCGAAGCCTGCGTAGGCCCCATAGGCTCCGGCAGCCCCAACACCATCGTTCCAGCCTGATGCATGATGGTCGCTGCTGCTGGGAAGATTATGTCCTGCGGTAGTCGGTAAAGTGCGAGGCGCCGCTACCGATGGATGTCCAAAGGGCTGGGGTCCTCCTTGAAACGGGTTCAGGCGGCCGTGAAGCTCATGCTGCTGCGAGTAAATAGAATTATTCCAGGTGCCATGAGGCTGCTGGCTGCCTGGAAACATTCCACCTGAGCCTCCACGGCGAACCGCGACCGCCCTGCCTAAACATTCGGGGCGCGAGAACAGGGCAGCCAGTCTAAGCGCCTAAGCACTCGCCCTTGCACATCTTTTTACAACAAATATGAACGCGCACCTTCAGACCGCCCAGCGAGTAGCGACCTGTTGTCGAAAATCGTCGCGGGAACCGGATTTGGAAGAACCCTTGCCTTACTACCGGTAAATCAAGGACTCCTCAGACATCCCTCACACATCCGTAGCAAATTAAAGACCGTCTCTGATGCAAATTTCAGCAAGCACGTGCTGTCTGGCCTGCTGACAGCGATGCTTACGAATCGCCGTCACAGTCTAAGCTGCGTGCAAGCTCAAACGCATGCCCGTCTCTAGAAATTGTGAATCACAGAATAGATAGTGTTGAGGTCACCAGTTTCATTCAATGTATCGTGTCACACCAAAGGACATATATTGTGCATTAATTCCCGGATTCCGGTAGCATGGATCCAGTTTGGTCTCGGAACGCGTTGGACTTCCAAGAATCCTGTGCCATTTCAAGCGCGGCTCTTTCGCAGCCTGATGTACTGAATAAGGTTTCCATTCCCCCCAGTCCAAATAGTGACACCCTGGCGTGTGTTGCATGCGCATTCACACCGTCTCGGCTGGGTACCTCACACCAGATGCAGTTGACGCTATGACCCGTATGCGGTCGTTGCTGACGGAAGCAGCAAGGTGTAGTATCATTTACTGTTCGGGGGCGGGTCATGGGATGTCGGAGACACTGCGTTGATTCATGCGGTAGCAGGCAAGCGGCAGTCTTACCATGGCCACGATGCCGCTCATTGCAACACACCCAAGCCCCGTCCACGACGAAGCCCTTATGACGCTCTACGCTCACGACTGGCCGCAAAGTGACCAGCAAACGCAGCACTTTGATCAGGTTTACGGTGTAACGACGACTTCTCACACGACCCAGTTCCATGCGCGCAACACAGTCCGTTGCCAGCAGTCCTGCATTCAAAACACACAGACCTTGACACTAGCCCATCTCGGCCATCCCAGAGGCAAGGCCGCCGAGCGCTTCCAAGCCCCTGGTCTCCCACGGCGCCTTACCCCTCCGGCAAATTCGACCTATCTCGACCGGTCAGCACGAATTCAGCCCCCCGAAAGCAAGCACACACCCAACAATGCTGTACATTCGCGCATAGTCGTGGAACGAGCGGCTTTCCATGTTTCACGGAACGTGTCCAACCACATGTTCCTTTCGCTTCATCATTCGACCGCCTTCCGAACCGCATCCGCGTCCACGCCGCGTCCACTGCCGCTGTCTTGAAACCGCCATCGTGCCCGACACAAATCAAATCCCCTCCTCGGGCAGGTCGTCCTGGACCTCTCCTCGGACCTCTGGCAAGTGTTCCTGGCCTGGGCCCTCCGGGACCCTTTCCCCTTCTCCTCTTTATCCCCACACCTGCCCCCTGCACCCGGCTCGCACCCAACCCAACCCGCCTGCGCCTCACATTACAGCACGTCACATCCAGTCCGTCGTGCCACTCATCGGCTCCCAGACGACGCAGCACCGCCACCACCGCGACCCCAGTAGCTGATCGACGCGCTCCAAGCCCCGCACCCGCCTCCCCCGCCCCTCTGAAACATCCTCACGCGTGGCAACTCCTGCAGCCGCCTTTCCCACACCCCGCCGCCGCCGCCTGCTGTTGCTCCCGCGACAGGAACACGGGCGCCATGGGCACGCTGGCGGGCGAGCAGGCCTCCTGGCAGTTCTCCGCACAGCCGTGGCTGAAGGGGTTCATGAACGCGTGCCCGTCGGGCGATTGCAGGTAGCGGTAGCGGTGCCAATTGGCCAGCTCGTTGGTCGTCACGTTGCGCGCTACCTGGCTGGCCTGCGCAATGGCCAGCGCCGCCACGCTCAGCCCCACAAACACGTCCACCACCTCGAACACCACCATCCACACCAGGCTGTCAGGCCGCCAGAGCTGCGAGTTGACGTGGCGGTTGATCTGGATGACGCCCACCACTGCAGAGGCCACCATGGCGTACAGAGCCACCCACAGGAACGCAAGGAACAAGTGCCGGTTGCCCTTGCCGATGGCGTTGCCTACCCAGGGGCAAAAGTGGTCGAATACCTGCGGCGAAGCGAGCCGGGATTGGGGGCGTAGCGGAAGGATGGGGGTGGGGCGGACCGGCGGAAGGTGGGGCGGGAAGGTATGAAGGGATGGGGGTTATCACGGCGAGGTATTTGGTATTTTGTACGAAAGGGGGATAGAGTATGAAAGTCCAAAGTGGCAATCCGACAGGCTGACAGCTTTAAGTGCAAAAGGAAATACCAGAGCGGCGATGACGACGGAAGGGGAGTACCTACGTAACGCCCTCCCGTGTGCGGTTACGCCGGCACACTGGACGGCGCCCCGCGCGGCCGCGGAGCGACTTGGGTGCACTAGCCGAACGCAGGAGTCGCGACGCAATAATGATCAGCGGCCGTAGGCTACCCTACAATCTTTTACGGATATAGTACTCCCATGCATGCACTACCACGGCTGCCACGGCGTGGTGCATGACATTTTGCGAAAACAACATGTGGTATGGCAATACAGACGACACATTGCTTCCCCGATCAGTATTTCTGCGTCGATAATGTCGCCGCAAGTGTTCGCTGCTTTTCGCAGTTTTACGGCCGCGCTCGCCACACCCACGGAAACTAGTAATGGCCACTAGGCTCGTACCGTGAGGCGATCCGGAGAGGATACAAGGGCTCGCAGTTTCCCTAGAGGATGCAGGGGTCTTCAACTCCGATGGGGCTGATAAAAGGCCCGCCCTTACCTAACCGAGTAAATCACGCTCCACACAATTATAGGACGTTCACCATCGCTGGCCGCATCTAACTCTCAGTCGCCACAACGTGCATCCTCCGCGCAATGCCTCCCTCACTTACCAGCCATTAGGCGGCTATCCACCCTACCATGCCACCCAAACTCCGCAAAACTCACAAAGCCCGCCCGCCCGCCCGCCCGCCCCTCACCTCGATGCACCTATTCGTGACCGAGCAGTGTTTGGCGCGCAGCGGCCGCACGATGCGACACGTCACGCACAGCTGCTGCCAGTTGCCCGCCCACAGCGCCGGAGAGTCCAGCGCCTTTGCGTGCCCATATTTAGCGTCGCGACCGCCGCTGACTCCGCCGCCCCCGCCGTTGCCCCCCGCCGCGGCGGCCGAGGCTGCGACGCTCCGCTGCACCGCCGCACCGCTGCTGGCTGCCGCCCCGCCCACCAGCGGCGCCTGCACTTCCTCGTCCAAGTTGCCGCCGGCGCCGCCGCCACTGCTGCTGCCGCCGTTGTCCCGCTTGCTGTAAGTCTCCCATCCGGTGGGGATGTAGCCGGGGTCGCTGGTGGTGACCCGGTACAGCAGCACGAGCGCCAGAGACGCCGAGACGGCTACGCTCCAGCCCCAGAACCGCAGCGCCGGGCCCATGGAGGGGTCCATCACCTTGTACATAAACAAACTGACCAGGCCAATGATCAGACCCCAGATGAAGGGGCACAGCTGCGTGGCGGTGAGCCAGGACATGCGGCCGTGCTTGCCGAACCAGCCGCCCGTGGCGCCGGCGCCGGCGCCGGGCTCGTGCTTTGACTTGTACTCGGCAAGGTATAGGCCCAGGTACCGGTGGCCCTTGTCTATGGCGAGCTGCGCGGGGGTGGAGCCGGTGACGTCGGTGTAGGTGAGCACGCAGGCGGAGCCGCCCTGCAGCAGCACCGTGCACGCCTCGCCATTGCCCTTGATGGCGGCCCAGTGCAGCGGCGTGCAGCCCTCCTTGTCAGCGAGCGTGAAGCGGGAGTCGAGCACGAGCAGCAGGCGGATGGTGTCGTGGAAGCCCTTGTACGCGGCCCAGTGCAGCGGCGTGCGCCCATCGTTGTCGGGCGCGTCCACGTCGGCGTTCCAGCGGAGCGCCAGGTGGTACAGCACGGCGGTCTGGCCATACTGCGCTGCAACGTGCGCGACGGTGTAGCCGCGGTTGTCGCGCAGCTCCCAGTCGGCGTTGTGCCGCAGCAGCGCCTCGATGACCGGCAGGCTGCCCCGCACCGCAGCCCAGTGCAGGGCCGTCTGGCCGGTGTGGTCGGTCGCATTGACGTGCGTCCCGCGCTGCAAGAGGTAGGTGCTCTCAGGCACACGGTTGTTTAGCGCTGCCCATTGAAGTGGATAGTACCCGTTCTCGTCAGGCTTGTTGATACTGCTTGGATCTGCCTCCACAAACTGCCGAAGCTTATCGAAATCCCCGTAGGCACACGCCTTGCAAAGCGTGTCCACCACCGCGGGCTGCATGGTCGGCAAGAGCGCGCGTAGAGGCGCCCGCGCCGGCCTTTGAGCCGCAGGGGCGCCTCAGCCTAGAAGAAAATCACGCTGATCTGGCTTGAGGTGTGATCTGCGAGCCCGCCGCTGGGCTTGACTTCCTACACTGCTTATGCCGAAAGAGACCTGTCACAAAACACAACTTTCGGACACGGTTTACGCTTAATCTAGGTTCTATTTTATATATATAGTCCAGGGCTGTGCAGCACACGCAGGTCCTTTAGTTGTGGGGCCCGTTTAAATAGACGTTCCGGCTGCAGAGTAAACCGTCTTTGCATCACTTCAGCTGTAAGCCTTCTTCCTTACGAGGAGCTGTTGGTGGCTCAACAGGAGAAGGCCTTGGTGCGGCATGATTTTTTTCCCGCGTACAGTACGGCAGAAGATAGACGAAGACACGAAGTGGTGCACGATGCCGGTGTTAGGATTTCTTATTGTCTGACGCTTGCTTCCTGTCCATACTACATATAGCGAGAGAATGCTAGCTTTATGGGTCGGGAGAGGTAATGTGCACACGGCGGGCGACGAGCCAGAAGTTAAAACAACGCACGCTGGGGGCACAAAGGAGACAACGGAACAGGAGAACAAGTGGAGGACAGGGGAGCCATTGCGGGGCGAAAGGGCCGTGGCTGTCTATTGAACGCGTATTCACCGTACGGCAGACCGTGGCGTGAAATGCAGCACACGGTAAGGCATTTGTGATGCAAATTCAGTTCGATGAACCTTCTTGTACGGGGCCAAATTTCCACATTTGCAAACAGCGGTAGCTCTGCATCGTGCAGCTTGAGGCGAGGGAGAGAAGTACGCGTGCGGTTGACCATCGGCAAGCAGCTAAATACCCTTTCGGGATGATGCTATCGACGGCTTCGCGCGCTGTTGAGCAAGTTGGGTACCGGGCCTTTAAACACAGTTTTGGTGCTCAGAGTGTGTGAAACACAGCGAGTACGGTAATGCGGCGTGACATGGGTACGAAAGACTGCGAAAGACAAGTCGTATTTGGTACAGCCGACGCATTCCACGATGGGCCATATACGATATATCGCATGTTGATATGGGCAGTGCATGAAATGGGCTGAGGTATCTGGGAATCTGGGTCCAGAATGCTACTTAGGACGCCAGCCTGTTCTGGGCGGTTTACTTTCTGCTGGTGGTTAAGAACTGAGGGTACTCACTGGGGTAGGATTCCCGGAGTGTGGTGTCACGGGTTACCCGTACTCGCTTAATCATTTAATGTTTTTTAGTATAAAAATCCTCTTATCTTGAAACGGTTACCTCCTGGCTTTCAACGGATTCCCCCGACCGGGGGTTAGGATTCTTCCGACCGTGTTTAGGATTCCTCCGGCCGGCGCTAGGATTCTCGCGACTGGGTACCGGAGAAACGTCACCGCCTACCGGTTTACTGAAACAGGGGTTTGGGTACTCGAAAGCTTAGATAGGAATCACATTAGCGGCTATCTGTTTCCCAAGTACGTGTAACGGATGGTCGAGACACGGGAACCTCACTACCGTTATTGGTTGCATTTTGGTCAGCGAAGCAGCTCCCCTCGATGCCCCACCAACGACCGAACTTGCCGCTCACGGACGGGTAATCGCTTCCCGCAGGTAATGCGCGGTTAAAACGTGCAGCAGCAACCCAGCTCTGCGCCTGTCGCACGCCCATGCCCAGCCACGCTGACGCATGAACGTAATCCGCAATGGAACCCCCTTTCCTTATATCGACCACCCGCAAGAATGTCACACAGAGCGCAAGCTGCCTCCACAAACATATGCGGTCCTTGCTGCCCTTTGTCCTTGTCGAGCTCGACGGTGAGCAACGTCACCAGGTCGCGCTTAAAGCCCAAATCCATAAGCTCTTGTATATGCAATGATGATACCGCCCAGGAAAGTGTGTGTGGTCGCCAACGGCGAAGACACGACAAACGCACCATTGGTTCGCTACGCGGAAGTCGCAAGCGCAACACCTGGGCCTGGACAAGTTGCGCGTGCTCGTCAATCTCCGAACCATACGCGCCTTTGCAAGACATTCTCGCAGGATACCGGCGCTGCGGAAACGGAACTGAAGTAGTGGTGCAACTTCCCTTAGCGGTCGCCTACAGATGCGTGTGCAGCTATGCAACGAGCTCAACATTAGCACGTTATTCATAGCGGTCGTTCGTGGGTAATGGCAGGGCTTCCCGAACACTGTTGTACAAATATACGACAACATTATGGTTTGGCAATCCGTCCAGTTGGTGGAGTCCGAGAGTTCTATTTACCATCATGTTTTTAGAGAAGAGCTACGTTTCGCCTTAATGGGAGACGGCCTTCATGATTCGTGGGGTGCGAAGGTTCTAAGGGTGCTTCGGGCGCTGGGGGACGACGTGGATAGTGTGACTGGGAGTTTGGATACCGAGAGCAAGGTGGATGCTTTGTCTTCTCATAAGTTGGATATTCCCCTCCTGGCTCGTCTGGGCCTTACGAGCTCAAAGCTTGTAACATCATCATCATCATCCGTCCATGGCTCCATGCGTTGTTATGCAATACAAGTTGTATTGTATGGACCAACCAGTCATCGTGGCACTCATGCTAGGGCATGGTTTGTTTGACTGCTATCCGGTTCGATACACAGCTCAGAATCAATCTTAAGACCACGACACGGTATACGGTAGGCCGGTATTCCCACGAACCATTGTGATTGCACATATCTTGGATGCTTGCAGCTTGATGCAAGCTCGACGAGCGAACCATTGGCTCGTAACATGAATTTCCTGGACAGAACATATTGCTGGCAGTGCAAGGAATGGCATCCTCTTTTTAAAATGTTGCAAAGGGATGCCTGTAGCTTCGTGCAAGCTCGAGCGAACCAATGGCTCGCAACTTGAATTTCCTGGACAGAACATACTGCTGGCAGTGCAAAGAATGGCATTCTCTTTTAGGACCCCTTGCCGACAGTGGTGGGCCGTTGGGCTTGGATTTGGGTGGCTGGGCTTGCGTTTGGGTGGCTGGGCTGTGGGCTCGGAGCTTGGGTGGTTGTAACGGAAGCGCGCCAACCGCGCGCTTCCGTTATCAAGCGGAACCGTTATCAACCGCCTCCAATACAAATCTTTGGCTTTTAGATCGAATAAACGAACTTAGGAAACGTATACGCGACGCCAGTGAAAGGATTCCCTCGACCAGGTTTAGGATTCCTCTGGCCGGGGTTAGGATTCCTCCGAACGTGGTCAGGATTCCTCCGACCGGCCATAGGATTACCCTCACCCGGATTCCGAATGATCACTATAGGTATCCAAATCTCCATACCCCGTAACTGGTTACTCAAATTGTTATTCCGTTACATGGGTGCCGTGACACGGCACGTGTAACGGTTACACGAAATCGACCCCAGTGAGTACCCTCAGTTAAGAAAGGTTAAGAACCTGCCCAGCTCTCCGCTCTGTTAAGAACCAAGATTCAAACTGGCTTGACAGGATATGAGCGCACGATAACACGCTAACATCAAGATCACCATCTTGATTGCGGTGCTACTCGGCATGCTGGAAACCTCAACGCGCCGGGAGTGATGCCGTTACTACAGCGGCCTAGTCGCCCGTATCCAGACCTTTGCTCACGCAGTTCCCCGCGCACTATATCAACACATTTGTAAGCGGTATTGCAACAGTCGTACAGAAAAATCAGCCGGCCTTGAACCCTACCCTAAACCGTACGAATGATATGAAGGCTCACGTGACAGAGTCGAGGGATTTGCCGTGTGATTCGTGCCCGTACATTGCTAAAGCATATTGAGCAGCACCTTGAAACCGTCTTTCACACTTATTGCGCCTTTAAATAGTTTTTTGTTATTGTACTTCCGCTGATAGTGTGCGCTATCCTAGCATTCACTGGTTTGTTTCAACGAGAGCTTCACAACCAACGGTAGCACCTCTGTCCTTATACGTTTTACGTGCGATTGCTTGTGAGAAATTGAAGTAATAGAGCACAGACATCCAAACAGCATGGCCGCAGCGGCAGCTGCCCTTGCAACGGAGACCAGCAGGCCCACCTATTCTGCAAGCGCCTACTGGGACACTCGCTACATGGGCCCCGCAAAGAACTTTGATTGGTACGGTAGGGGCGTCTCCAGTCAGAGGCCGCCACGTTGTGTGTTGTCTCGGAAGTAGCTACGCAAGCCGTAAGGATGCTTCCTGCTTCGCTCCTCAGGTTTTTCAACTATCCAGCCCTGAAGTCGCTGCTGCATGAGCACCTGCCATCAGGAAAGGTCCTGCACGTGGGTTGTGGAAATAGCAACATACAAGAGGGCATGGCATCAGACGGCTTTAAGGTCACAAATGTAAGTGTCGAGGCGTCCGTCCGTGAAATACCGTCCGAGCCTCTTCAGACATGGTGCCGGCCGTGGCCTTGCAGAAAGACATTTCGCCCGTGGCCTCGTAGGTTGACATCTCACCGGTGGTAATAGAACAGATGAAACACCAGCACGCCGATATCCAATCATTGGACTACATAGTCGGCGACTGCAGAGATATGCCGCAACTGGAAGATGGCACCTTCCAGTCTTGCATCGACAAGGGGACGCTTGACGCCGTGCTGTGCAGCCAATCCGGGCAGGTCGACGCCGTCAAGTACCTGCACGAAATTGACAGGTGTGAATTACGCAACCCTTACTCCGTCAGGTTTGGCGCAATGCGCTCGCTTGAGCCCCAGCGTGCCGAACACCCCCCACCCGCCACCCCTTGCTCACCACTTCTTCGGCGGAAGCAACCCGAGCCTTTCGCATGAGATGATAACATGTTCGGATAATGTTGGACCCTCGACTCATGTCGTCCCCCCTGCAGACTACAACGTCCGCAGGGCTTCTTGCTTCATTCTTGCAAATTCACTCAAAACTTCAAACCTCCCGTTGCCCCTTCCCGCTCCTTCTCACCTGCAGGCTGCTGCAGCCCGGTGGCAAGTTCCTGCTCATCTCCCTGGGGGCCCCCGCCGCCCGACTGGCGCTTCTGCAGAAGCAGCTGTGGGGGGCCGTGCAGGTGAGGCGGCTGTGTGCGGTCATCGCCTCTCTGCGCCCCTCTCGTTCAGTCATCTTCCCCGCTGCCCCCTCATAGTAGGCCCTCTCATGTGCTGCGGCGCGAATGCGCTTCCTCACCACCGCGCCGCTCCAGACGGACAGCTTATCTGGGTTGCTGCCGCCCCTAAACAACCCTCCAAAACCACTCTCACACACACACATACCTGAAACCCTGAACCCTGAACTCCTCGTAGTCGTTCCGCTGTTCACGCCCCCTTCCGGCCCTCCCGCCGTTCATACCGGTATATCCCCTCCCACCGCCTCCCGCCGCCTCCCGCCCCGCCCCTCCCGCCAGGTCCTGCTGCTCCCCAAGCCGCTGCTGTACCTGCAGTCCGACGCCACCATGACCGGCCGCCCGCTGCCCTCCCAGTGCGCCGCCAACAAGGACGAGCCCATTCGGGCGCTGGGGCCCTGGCCGGCCGCCACCGCCCTGCAGGAGCTCGCAGCGCAGGAGCTGGACACCCGCGACTACTTCTTTGCCTACATCTGCACCAAGACGCCCCCACAGCGACCAGGACTGGAGCCGGGGCCGGGGCTGGGGCTGGAGCAGGCAGCCGCGGAGAAGCAGCAGCTGCTGCTGCAGCAGCAGCTGGAGAGGGAGCATTTGCAGGAGCAGCAGGAGCCGGTGGGGCAGGTGCAGCAAGTGCCGTTGATGGTCGTTGCGTCGCCGCCGGTGGCGGTGGCCGTGGCTGGCGCACCGGTGGCGGCGCCGGAGGCGGAGGTCGCGGCTTGAGGGGCTGTGGGCTGAGGGCTGTCGGCCGCTGTCAGCGCTGACGTGGCGGTGCCGCACACCACGCACCCGAGGGGGGGGGGGATGGGGAACCCGAGGGGTTTCGGGGCGGGGTGTGCATGCCACCGCGCGAGTTTAGTGTGATGGCAACATGGCAAGCGCCGCTGCCGCATTGCGTTTGTGTACAGCATGCATGAATGGTTATGCCTTAGGTAGTGGTGATGCGGGCTGTTGCTTGCAAGGGACGTTCATAATTAAATTAGGTGGAGCCGGCCCCTGCTGCCCAACCCTTAGCCATCACCGTGTGCCAGATGCACGTGTATCTAGTAGCAAGAAGGTGGGCTAGCTGGGTTATCATGATTGTGATTTTGCTAATGTGAAACCGAACCGAAACGCGCGCAGAGCCCGCGCAGAGGCCGCTCCGTGCTCGGGCTCCCGGGGCCGGTCGTGTGCGGCACTGCGCCGGCGAGGCACTGCTGGGTTTTCGCTGCTGCTGCAGCTGCTGCCGGGCGTGTGGAGTTGGTGTGCTGCGGCGCGAGGTCGTCGGGTCAGTCGGGTCACCCAAGGGTGGGTGGTCGGCTTGTGCGCCGGGACCGCCGGGGCACAGCGGGCGGGAGGACCTCCCCGACCCCCCCCCTGGACCGCCGCCATGCACCCGGGCCGCGTCCCGGCCGTGACGGGGGCCGTTGCGCGTGCGGCCCCGGCCCCAGACGCGGTGCGGCAGCGGAGAGAACAGGCGCCGCGCCTGGCCACGACGGCGGCCCTCCCCGCGCTGACACGTTTTAGTGGGTACTTCAAAAATGATTGTGGAGAGGATGGAGCGCTCCAAAATGAACATCTTATTCCGGGCTTTCGATCTCTCCCGCCCCCAATTAGCTTCTGTTTGTCGTTTGTTTGTTGATTGGGTTTAGGCGTCTGCGGCGCCGCGTCGCGCCTTGCCGTGTGGAGGCAGCCTGCCGTGTCGGGCCTGGGTGGGGTGGGCAGTGTGCGCTGGGCTCCACGCGCGGAGGCGGGGGGGCGGGGGGGCCTTCGCATGTGTGCATGTGTGTGTGCGTGTGTGTGTTGTGTGCATGTGTGCACCGCGACCTGGCCACCGCTGCTGCCGCGTGATGGCCTGGCTGCAGCCACTGCGCACGCGGACGTGGGCGGGGCTTAGCTGCACAAGGCTTCATTTTCGCTTCCGCGGGGGGTCGCGTGTCATTTTCGGGGGAGTCATTTCCACGGGGCCTCTGCCACCGGGGCCATGCCGTCGTCCTGTGGTGGTGCACCCGGGGGTGCTGCCGACCCAGGCTGGGGCGTATGTGCTTGCGGCCCCGCCTTTGACCCGCATTAGAAAAGGAACGCAAGCTTGACTCGGTATTCCGCGTGCGCGCGGGCTGTGCCGGTAATAATAATAAAAATAGTGATTCTTTTTGCTGTCCTGGCAGAGTCGTCGGTGTCCGTGTGGTTTGGGTGCATTTGCTGCGGGATGTGTGTGCCCTGATGGTGGCTGTTACCTCGCGCTGACCGGAGGCTGGCTGGTGCTGCGCTTTCGGAGCCGATAAGTGCAGTCGCTCGACCACCCTCGGCAGCGCCCGGGCAGGGAGTGAGGGGCTGTGCGGGGCGGGGACGGAGGCTGAGGCTGGGGCGGCCCCCGAGTAGACCATTCGATACGGGCGGCGCCCTTTGCCAAGCGTGTGTTTGTCTTGTTCGATCCGCGGCCTTTCCAATCCTTGGGCATTATTGCGCGTGTGGAATAAAATGTGGGGGCACGTGTGGCAGCACCGGCGCCGCGCCTTTTGCCGTATCGCGGCGCCGCGCCGGTCCTGTTGATTCGTTACATTGTTCCTGTGACACTGTTATTGGTTTCGGAGAGAGGGTCGGCCGATCGACGGACCGACGGACGGACCTACGGGTCGCGTATGTCCGCTCAGAAGCGCTGCTGCGGCACAGACAGCGACTTGATCATGGCCAAGAGCGTCGACTCGTACTGCGCCCGGTCGGCCTCGAGCGTCTGCGCGGTCAGCGTGAACAGCCGGTTGTACCTGCCCAAGGGGGGGGAGAAAAGGGGAGGGAGAGAGGGAAGGAGGGGCAGCTCAGGCGAAGGATGACATCGAGGAGGTCGTGCGATGAGGAAAAGGAGGACGCGCGCGCTTTCATCCAGCCCAGCCGAGGAGTGGTTATCTCTGCGTTCATTTGTGGCGAGGTCTTTGGGGGGCGCCTGGGGCGGATCGCGCTGCCGTGTGTTTGGCGGCCCTGCTCCGTGGCCCAACCCATTATTTAGCAGACGGTAGCCGTCGTTGCGGGCCATCCACATTTTCGGCACTCGAGATTTGTTTTCTTTTTGCCGCCAAGGTACGGTAAGGAGTCGTGAATGCGGTGTGAAACGCACGAGAGGAAAAAAAGGGACGACATCCCCGTGACATCTGACATGGCGTGATGCTGCTGATGTGGGTGGTTGTGGCGTTGCCTAGTGGGCCCTGGAAGTGTCGCCCGCGCACGCTCACGCTCACACAGGGAAGAAGAGCGCGGCTGCCGTACTGCCGTACTACCGGACACGTGATGGACCACACAGCCTTTTTTCCGCAAGACACCGCTTTTACGATTCTGCACTGCGCTGCCATTTATTGTTGGCCCTGTCTTTTGCTGCCGCATCTCCGCTGGCTCGCTGCGTGTTGTTTGTGCTGCTGCTGCTGCTGGCTGGTTTGGCGTCGTTTCGGCGTTTGGGCATCTTGGCTGTCTTTGTTTGCCTTTTTTCTTAGGTTGGGGCCACTTTAGGAGGGAGGGGGATGCCCCCTGGGGTCTTTCCGAGTGGGCCGATTCATGTACACGGTACACGCACCCACCCACCCACCCACCCACCCACCCACCGAACTGTGCATCATTCATCCAGCTGGGGTTTCTGGGTTTCTTTCCGTTCAAGTTTTTGGTGCGCGGGTTTGGTTACGCTGTGGCGTGCTTCCTGTGTGTGTGTGTGTGTGTGGCCCACAGGGGTCGCTGATCTCTCTCTCACTCTCTGCGGCGGGGACTCCCACCACGTTGGGTGCACCCCTGGTGTGACGAGGCCGCCCTCCCTCAGACTCTGGCCCTTTCTATGTGTATGAGTGACAACCCTTGGGGAGATGACCCCCCCCACACACACACACACCCATACACCTCACACCGACACGCCCATACACACAACACCCCACACCCATACACACCCACACACACTCGCAGGCAGCCATGGCATGGTCAAGTTCGCGCTCTCCCCCCCCCCCCATGACCCACATTCCGTTGTATCCCAGCGCCAGCAGCGAGTAGAGGTGGCGCTGCGGCTCCGGCAGCTTCTGAACCGTGTATTCGACGTAGTAGCGGCCCGACAGCTCGGAGGCGTCAACCAACTTGGCGATCTGCCGAGTGGGGGGCGGGGGGGGGGGGGGGGAAGAGGGGGACAGGGGCAGGCAGGGAGGGGTAAGGAGAGTGGTCAAGGGAGGGGAGGGGCCCCCTCCGGCACGCCGCACTCGAGACTTAAGGCTCCTGCTGTCTGCACCCGACCCGCCCACCCGTCGCGTTTACTTGCACGCACGCACGGCAGTCTGGCGTGAGTGAGTGAGCGAGTGTGCTCACTGGCCAGGGGCAATGCCAACCCGCTCAGCGGAACTCAGCCCCCATCGACAGCAACACACACCCACACCACCTCAAGAGCCGCACCGTCGTTGGGTGGGGGTTGGACCGCATCTGCCGGAGCTTAGCCAAATGCTCCACCCACCCAAAGAACAACCCCCCTTTGCTCTGTGCATCTGTGGCCCCCTCCCCGGAAATTCACAACACACACGCACACATGCACACATACACACACGCACACCGGTCCGCCCCACCTGTATGGGCTCCTTGCCTCGTGCCCACTCCGGCGCTCTGAGCAGGTAGGAGCGGTCCTGGGAGGCCACCAGGGAGGAGCCGAAGGAGGAGGGGGAGCCGAAGGAACCCAACTTGGTGAACTCCTGAGAGGGGGGGGGGCGGGAGCAGGGGCAGGGGCAGGGAGGAGGGGCAGGGGCAGGCGCGGAGAGGCGGAGGGGCGATGGAGAGGGGCTTGTGTAGGGACTTGGGTGAGGCCGGCTTGGGGGTGACTGGTGGGGGGGTAAGGGGACAAGAGTCCCAACCCATTTCGCTGGCGCCTCTATTTTGTACGCATGCATACCCGACCCCCCCCCCCCACCCACCCCGACCCCCACACCCACCACAGACACATTGGTGATGACCAGTGTGACGTTTACATCTCGCGGGTTGGCCCCCTCGGGGAACCAAGCCAGGGTGCGACGGGCGCCTGGGGGAGGGAGGGTGATTGGCAGGGGGGCAGGATGGGCAAGTGGG
Organism: Pleodorina starrii; assembly: GCA_030267565.1. Lineage (NCBI taxonomy): Eukaryota > Viridiplantae > Chlorophyta > Chlorophyceae > Chlamydomonadales > Volvocaceae > Pleodorina > Pleodorina starrii. The sequence continues at coordinate 243,280 of BRXU01000052.1, forward strand.
AGCGGAGGCCGAGGTCTGAAGGCGGGATGGGCGAGATGGGGAGAGGCGGCGGGCGGAAGCGGAGGCGGACTTGGGAGTGGGGTAAAGCCGGACGGTCCGAGTAGGCCATGGGCTGGCAGGCTGTCAGACGTAGTGGGGTTAGGGGCTGAAGGTGGGGGTGGGGCAGGAGGGGCAGGAGGGTGTCAGGGTGGGCGGTGGGCGCGTGGATTCGCGAGCGCGACAGCAGCGCACGGGGTCCGGCCTCAGGCGACGGCCTGGCGCGCAACCGGGCACACACTCACATACACACATGCACTCGCTCGTTTGTTCCCTAACACACACACTCACTCACACACACACACACACACACGCGCTCACGCGTTCACTCACCTGACGCTCCGGTGAAGCTGCTGTTCCCCGGCAGCTCCCCCTCCCCCACCACCCAGCCGGGGGGAACTGACAACGTGAAGCCGTCCAGGGGGTCTGAGGGGAGGGGTCGGGGGGGGGAGGGGAGGGGAGGGGGAGGAAACGGGGAGGAGAGTGGAAGTACGACATTCCAAAGGGACGAGCAAGGAAGCCGGGGGGCGAGCGGGGGCTTTGAGCCGAGGCCAATGTGTGTTTCAGCAGCACGTAGGCTCGCGTGCTGCTTGTACGTGCTTGCACCCACAACCACCCCCAACCCCCCCCCCCCCCCCCGACACAACCACCCCCCCCCGGCTGCCCTCCCTCCGGTCGGTGGGTGGGTGGGGCTTAGGGCTGGTCCCTCGCATCACCGCCCTGAGGGGCGTCGTCAGCCGGCCGCCGGTTTGGCGGTGACTGCCGCCAGGTGGTGGGTGCGCCAGGTGGTTTCGGGGCATCGAGGGGATGGGGCCGCGAGCGCGGTTTCGCGGGGCGGCTTCTCGGGGAGGCCGCAGGCTTGGCAGTGCCGCCGGGCACCGAAAGCGTGCGCTCCGTGTGTGCCGTACTGTGTCGTACTGATGTGCCGCACGTGTCCTTATTACCACCTCTGAAGTTCGCAGGAGTGGCATTCGGCGCCGTGCCGAAGTGGTACTATTGGAGCCACAAGCGGCGCCACTGAAACTTACCAGTATAGCTGGAGAAGCCGGCCCCGGCGCCTGCGGGGTGGGCGATGTGTGGGGGAGGGTGGGTGAAAGGCAGCGGCGGGAGAGGGCGCGGACAGGACCACCAGCGCGAAAGTCGCAGGGCAGCCACCAGACATAACAAGAAGCTCTTGGCGTGTTGAAGGTTTATGGAGATGAAACAATACGAATTGGCGCCCCCATGGGCTTTTTAAGAGCAGGGCAAGGCGAGTTCGCGACCGTTAACGACTGACCCTCCAACGCCTCAGCCTGTCGCCAGGGCGCCATTGCGATCGCCGCGCTGGATGCAAGGAGCAAGCTTCGACGACTGCATGGGTTGTTGCCGGTGTAAGTATTGAGGGCATTGGTTGCCTAGGCAAGAAGCGGACCCTGGCCAGTCCCATCACATCGACACCTACTTCAGAGATCGCGAGTCGGCATTCTCTCCTTGTTGTTGGGACAAGTTACGTGAGCAGTTCACAGTGATGGCCCTTTGCGGGCGAGCGCTGGAGACTGCTCGCGCTGGCCTGCTGCACGTCGATGTGAAAGCGCGCCCTGAGGCCGAGGAAAATGCGAGTGTCCTAGGCGACATTTTTATCACACCCACTGCATCTGCTAGTCTGCTGGAGAAGCTGGCCCGCGGCGGTTAGCCTGCCGAGTGCCGACTGACTACAGACAGTTGTCCGTTAAAGTACGAACTTCGGTACCCGATTTCCAGCCGTCGCGTCGCGTTGACTCAGGAATACGGCGTGGCAAAATCTGGAACCCCTCTGGCCGCAAGCTGGTCACGTAAAAAACGTTTCCATGTTGTCTGGCGGAAGCAACTGCCCTAGCCCGAAACGGCTGGAATGATCCACGTCAGTGGGAGAAATGAGCGAACTAGCGGCTCTGAAAGCCATATCTAAAGCCAAAGAGAGCGAGGAGAAACGGCTGCAGGAGCGGAGGCGAAATGTGCTGGTGCTAATTCTGCGCCACCTCGCTGACCACGGATATGCGGATACCTACGAAAAGCTATGCACCGAATCAAACCTAAGTCTGCAGAAGGTGGGGTGATATTTGCATGATCACACTCCTCGGCTTGGTCTCGCGACAGGAGAGCACCGGCATCGCGCGGTTTCATAAGCCCCCCTCTCTTGAACCTTCACCCGTCAGGTCGATGTCGCGGACAACATAGACCTGCTGCGAATCCTGCAAGAGTTCGAGGAGTCCTATGAGCTCAAGTTCGGTAAGCGGCCCAAGGTGGTGCGCCGGCTGGTGGAGGAGGTACGGCAAGCAAGCAAGGGGAAGGCCGAGGGCGCGCTGCTTAAATCCACAACACGTGCGGGCCCCAACACACAGTCAACCCCCCCCCCACCACCACCGACCCGACTCAACCCAATCCAACCCGTCCTCGCGTGGATGAGCGTGCCTGGCCGGTGTGCCCCTTGCTCCTCACCCTTAATCCCCCACATCCCCAATACACACCCTAAAGCCAAACTGGATCACATCTTCCGACACACGGGACCACCAACCCGCCCAGCCCTAAAGCTTCCTTCGCCATTCTTCCCATGCCCATTCCTACGTGCTTGCGACGTTCTCACGGCGCTTAAGTCGTGGCCCTTCAGACCCTTCAGAGCCTCTCCCATACCGCATCTGCGGCCGATCCGAGCTAACCACGCCCACCGCCCAAACCCAGATCCAGATCCAAAACTACGACATGGATCCGGATCCGGTTGTGGGTCCGGTTGTGGCGGCTGCCGAGGTTACCACCTCATGCCTGTCCCCCTGAACCCCCCATCGCGCATTTGCCACGAACACGCGCCCTGCCGTATCACGCCGTACAGGTTGCGGCCGGCGGCGGCGGCGTCCGGGCGCGGGCCGTGTCGGCGGGGCCGGGCAGCTCTGCTCCCCTGGTGGGGGGGAGCGGCGCTGCCGCCCCTTCCTCCGCCGGTGGGGCGGCGCAACGTCCGCATGGAGGTAAGGGCGGCCACTGCTGTCCCCACTTGAGTCCCACTGCTGCCCCACTGCTTTCTTAACTGCGTGCCACTTGGGTCCCACTGCTGTCCTCATTGAGTGCCACTTGGGTCCCATCCCCACTGTGGGGGAGATCACGGCGGTGGTGGCGGCGGTGGTGGTTGGGAGTCCTTGGGGTGGCTGGGGGGGACCTCGGGGTGCGAAGGCGGGGCGGGGCGGAGGCGGCCCTCCGGGACGTAGGGAGGGCTGGGTGGGTGGGTGGGTGGCGTCTGTGGGGGTGGGTGGGTGGGTGGGTGGGACGTAGAGACGAAACCCCGCAGCGCAGCGCAGCGATGGAAGGAGGGGCGGGGAGAGGGCGGGGCGAGCTGATAAGGCGGCGGAAGGAAGGGGGCGGCGGGGGCGCGGGCTAATACCGGGCAGCGGGGGTTCACCCTGGGGAGGGGCGGGTCCGAAGGTCAGCGGGTTAAGGTCAGCGGGTCTGTATGGCTCGTGTGTATGAGCCCTGAAGTGGGTCGAACCCCGACGTTTGGGTTTTGGGTTTTAGGGTTTGGGGTTTTGTGTACAAGGTATTCAGGCCGGTGGGTGGGTGAGTGGGTGAGTGAGCCCACCTCCCAAATCCATTTTGCGGATTGTGTCATTGGGGGTGTCGCATCGCCGGTCATCTCATCTCATCTAAATCTAATCTCAATGTCATTTCATCTCATCCGGAGAACAGCCGCGGCATGCAGCGAGCCTCATTGGAGGTGGGGGGGGGGAAAGAAGGGAAGAAGAGAGGCAAAACACCGCACGACGCGCGGGGAGGGGAGGGCAGGAGGAGGGGTAAGGGACAGCGCCGTCGACCCACCCGCCGCTCGACCTCCTCCTCCTCCTCCTCACCACCACCACCACCAGCACCACCACCACCACCTCTGGTCGCCTTTCACTGGACCTGTTGACCTTACGGCCGTTCCTTCCCAACACCCCTCCTCCCCCTCCTCCTCCTCACCCTACCCCCCCTCCCTACGCGGGTAACCCCCCCTCCTGCTCCTCCTGCTCTCCTGCTCTTGCTCCTCCTTCTCCTTCGCCCGGCCGGCCGGGGCTGCGGGTCCGCTTCCATCTGCTTCCCACTCCCCATTCAGGCTCGGGCGGCTTCGAGGGTCCGCCGCTGAGTGGTGCGGTGGCTGCCCGGCAGCGGCGCGATGCGGGTGCGGCCCTCAGCGCTGCGGCGGAGGCGGGGCGGCGGGAGCTGCTGGAGAGGAGGCAGCAGGCTCTCAACAGGCAGGAGGGGAGGGGAGGGGAGGGGAGGGGAGGGGAGGGGAGGGGAGGGGAGGGGAGGGGAGGGGAGGGGAGGGGAGGGGAGGGGAGGGGAGGGGAGGGGAGGGGAGGGGAGGGGAGGGGAGGGGAGGGGAGGGGAGGGGAGACGGGAGGGGAGGGGAGGGGAGACGGGAGGGGAGGGGAGGGGACGGGAGGGGAGACGGGAGGGGAGGGGAGTGGAGACGGGAGGGGAGGGGAGGGGAGACGGGAGGGGAGGGGAGGGGCGACGGGAGGGGAGGGGAGGGGAGACGGGAGGGGAGGGGAGGGGAGGGGAGGGGAGGGGAGACGGGAGGGGAGGGGAGGGGAGACGGGAGGGGAGGGGAGGGGAGGGGAGGGGAGGGGAGAAGCAGCACGAACAGGCAAGCACACACAGACACACAGAAACGGCTCCCAGCTCGCCGTCCCCACCCACCTCCTCACCCCGTCTCCCTCCTTCCCTCCACGCCTCCCCTTTAACCACCTTCACCTCTTTCTCCCTCCCTCGTTCTTTTGCAGAGGGGGGGGGGAGATTTCGACTTACACCGCCATCATTCACCCTTGATGGGCTCTGACCGATCCGCGGATAACCCCCTTTTCCCCTCCCCCTTTCGCTGCCTCAGCTTGCCTCTGCAGGCTCTCCTTCTCTACCAACAACCTCTCCCCGTCACGCCTCCTCCCACGCCCCTCCCACCCCCCTCCCACCCCCCTCCCACCCCCGCCCCCACCCCGCCCCCACCCCCCTCCCCACCCCGCCCCCACCCCCCGTCCCCCCCGCAGTGTGAAGCCGCCCCCCGAGGTGGGCATGCAGCGGATCGCGGGTGTGGCGGTGGACGGCCGGGGTGCCGTACTCAGCGCCGGTGGCGGTGGCGGCGGGATGTCTCGGGAGGAGGTGGCGGCGGCTCAGCTGCAGGGGCTGCAGGTGGCGGGGCAGGTGAGGTGAGGGGAGGGGAGGGGGAAGAGGGGGGCGGGGAGGGAGGGAGGGGTAACAGGATACATGTTCACGCTTTGGACGGGTCCTCGCTTATCAGCTATCTCGCGTGTCATCAAGACGGGAGCGGGTGTCCGTGTCCCCCACCCCCATCGACCTGCGGGGGGCCGCTGGAAGTGCCGAGACATTTCGCGACAAACACACACACCTCGCCTCTCCCCGCCCACACCCGCCCCTCCCGTCTCACTTGCCCTTGATTTGATGCCCGTAACCCCTCCTCGCCTCTCCCCTCCCGCGTCTCCACCGGGGCCTTGTTTCTATGTTCGCGCCGCTCGCCCTCCCCTCACCTTCCCGCCACCGCGGCCGCTGCCGCCACCACCACCACCACTCCGCCACCACCACTCCGCCACCACCACCCTAATCTACCACCCTAATCTACCACCGCCGCCACCGCAGGCCGCCCACCTGTCGGCCAACCGCGGCGGCGCCGCTGGGCCCGCTGGGGGCGGCAGCGGCAGCGACAGCGACCCCGAGGGCTTCTTCGAGCGGCGGGTGCTCAAACCGCTGCCGCCGCAGCTGCAAGTGGGTCCCGACTTGGGGGGGGTTGGAGGGGGGTGGCGGAGGGGGTTGGCGGAGGGGGAGGGGGGAGGGAGTAGGGGAGGGGGGAGGGTTGGCTGCATCTCAGCGGTTCGGCCCCACCTCCCGCATGGCTCTCCCCTCCCGTCCCTTCCCCTTCGTGATGGAGAGAGGTGCGGTGCAGTGCAAGTGCGGTGAACCCCTGAAATCCCGGCGCTCACCATCTCACCTGCTTTGAATCGTCGTGCCTTGACTCGACTTTGCGCGACTTGGCGGCGTCGCCTTCGCTGCACTGTGACTGGTCTCCACCGCAGCCCCCCTCCCACAGTTGCCCGTTGGGCCAGTCCCACCCCAACCCCAATACCAACCCCAACCTAACCCAACCCCCCGCGCGCAACACACCCTGATCATCCCCCGCCCCGCCCCGCCCCGCCTTCCTGGGTGAACACATGCGGCGGCACGGCGGATTGCCACATCGGCGGCACACAGGAACCCGCTTACCTCGCTGTTCTTTTGCAGACGAGACGGAATTCTTTTGTTACGTTACCGTTCACGGGCTCCGGCCTATACGTGGATAACCCCACAACCCCTCCGCACAGCAGAGCTACCGGTATTGCATTGCCGATTCGGACTGTCTGTCCACCTTGCCTCCCCACCACCAGAACACACACACACACACACAAACACCCCTCCCTCCTCCCCCCACCCCTGCGTGACTGCTGCCATACTCTAGTTTTCCCCCCGCCCCCCACTCCCCCCCACTCCCACATTGATATATAGAGGAGCATATCACTCCCTGACCCCCCCACTCCACCTCCACTCCACCCCCCCCACCCTCCACCCCCCCAGGGCGAGCTCCGCGACCTAGGTGCCGCCATCACTCGTGACATCTTCACCGACTGCCCCAATGTGCGCTGGGACGACATCGCCGGACTGGACACCGCCAAGAGGCTGATCAAGGAGGCGGTGGTCATGCCGATAAAGTACCCGCAGCTGTTCACGGGTAGGGGGGGGGGGGTGGGGGGCGGTGGGTGGGTGGGGGGGGGGGGGCGGGGAGGTTGGCTGGGTGGGTGGGTGGGGTGGGGGGGTAAAAATAAGATACCGCAGCGGAGACCGCAGCGGGTGGGGGGGGGGCGGATGGGCAGGGGAGGTGGGGAAGTGAAGATTGAGAGGGCGAGGAAGTGTGTGGGAGGGCGTGCGTGTGTGTGTGGGGGGTATCCACGAGGGGGGGAGGTAAAGCCGCTGTGTGGGCGGTCGCTGAGGGAGTGGGTGTAGCTGGGTGGTTGGGTGTGGGAGGGCGCGGGAGGGGGGGCCCGCGGGAGGGGGGGGGAAAGGGTGACATGAGCTGTAATGGACTTACAGGGGATGCGGACGTGTTACGGACCGACCTCCCACAGAGGGGGGGGGGGGGAAGGGGGCGCTTTGCGCCGGTTATCGGCGGGCGATGGTTGCTGCGTTTCGTCGGTCGCTTTTCGTCCTAGCTGTCAGTTGTTGGTTGTCGGTTGCCGCAGATCCGCTTCTTCCTGGCCTGGCCTCCCCCCTCCGCGTCCCACCCCGCTAAAGCCCCCATCCCTCCCCCCCCCCCCCCCCCCGCCCTGAGTACATCCCTTACCAGTGTCCCGGTGTCCCAGGGACCGGACCCGGGGCCACATCCAGCCAACGGCACACATCCATCTTCTGTATCCCCTGGGTACCTGCGTGCCACCCTCACCCCTGCCCCTGCCCTTGCGCTTACGCCCGCCTCATCCATCCCATTGTCCTGTTTCACCCCCATCTCCCCCACCCCCCATCCCCCGTCCCCCACCCTTCCTCCCGCCCCTCGCCACCCGGCCACGCAGGCCTGTTGGCGCCTTGGAAGGGCGTACTGCTGTATGGCCCCCCGGGTACGGGCAAGGTACGGCATTGTACGGTAGTAACGTGCGCTCTTTCTCTCTCTCTCCCTCTACCCCCTGCTGCCCCTGGAGTTGCGCGCAGCTGCGGCTCGCAGTCGTCCAAGGATCCCTCCTCCGCGACCTGATGCCCCCTCCTGTGGCTCCCGAGTCGGAGGCCCGCAGTGGACTGACAGATGGTTAACATCCCCTCTTATACGTGGATGCCCCTCCCCCTCCCCCAAACACACGTCCGCAGTGACTCATTGTTACCGTATATAAAGGAGCATATCATTCCCTGATCCCCCAAACACGCCCCCTCCCCCCCCACCTCCCCCCACCTCCTCCCCCCAACCCCCAATACACCCCCTCCCGCCATCAGACGCTGCTGGCCAAGGCTCCCCCCATGCCCCCCAAACATGCCCCCCAAACATGCCCCCCACCCCCCCCGCCCCAATACACGCCCCCCCAACCCCGCCATCAGACGCTGCTGGCCAAGGCCGTAGCGACCGAGTGCCGTACAACCTTCTTCAACATCTCCGCCTCCTCCATCATCTCCAAGTGGCGAGGCGACTCGGAGAAGCTCGTGCGGGTTAGTTGGGTTAGTTGGGTTAGTTGGGGTGAGTGTTGGTTGGGGTAGTTGGGCACTCGGTTGATGTTGTTAGTTGGACCAGTTAAAGGAGCGCCACATGCTCTGGGACGAGCCAAGGGGGTTGGGGGGGGGGCTGCGGCCCCCAACGCCTCCCGTCTCTCTCTCTTTCTATCTTTCTAGGGTTTAGCGTGCGTCGGCGGTCTTCCCGTGTGGGCCAGAAGCGTCTCTTGAAGGCAGCGGCCCCTGGCAGGAAAGGTATGCACCCCACCACCACCACCACCACCAGTCCACCACCAGTCCACCACCACCACCACCCACACACACATAGGCACACAGACACAAAACACGTCCGTATTCTTGGGCACATCTGATGGCACCGATGGCGCAGTTTTGAGTTTTTCCTTCCTAATAACACACACACACACACACACACACACACACACACAAAGACGCACCCACACACCCACACACACACGCGCGCGCACGCACACACACGCACCCACCCCCCTGCCCCCCCGTCCCAAATCCACCCTTCAACCCCCCCCTGCCCCTCCCCCTCCCAGGTCCTGTTCGAGCTGGCCCGCTACCACGCCCCCTCCACCGTATTCCTGGACGAGATCGACGCGCTGATGGGCGCCCGCGGCGGTGAGGGCGAGCACGAGGCCTCCCGCCGCATGAAGACGGAGCTGCTCATCCAGATGGACGGACTGGCGCGAGGGGGGGAGCTGGTGTTTGTGCTGGCGGCCACGAACCTGCCCTGGGAGCTCGATATGGTGGGTGGGTGTGGGGCTTTTAGGGTGATGGGGGTTATAAAACCCAGGCAGCAAGCCGACGGGCTGACAAAAGGAGAGGAGGGGTTTCAGGGTTTATAAACAGGAGAGGAGGGGTTTATAAAACTCTAAAAAAAACCTAAAACCCCTCCTCTCCTTTCGTCAGCCCGTCAGCTTGCTGCCTGTTTCCGACCTGTTTGTCTCTCTTCACCCCCCTTGTTCCCGAAGGCCCCCGCACCCACCCACCCCGCAACCGCTTCACCGCCGCCGTGGCTGTTCCATCTTCCTCTCTGTGCCCAGATTCCCGGTCCCCACCGGCCCCTGCCCTCCTTTCCCCTCTCTCCCCTCCCGCCCGGGATACGTGGACAACTCCCCTCCCCTCCCCCCTTTCCCCTCCCTGGCGGGATACGTGGATAACTCACTCCCTTCCCCCCTCCCCCCTCTCCCCTCCCGGGCGCCCCCCCCCCGGCCTCAGGCTCTGCTCCGCCGTCTTGAGAAGCGCATCCTGGTTCCTCTGCCCAACCCCGCCGCCCGGCGAGCCATGTTCGCCACCCTGCTGGCGGGCAGGTGCGCGGCGGATGTGAGCTGGGAGCTGCTGGCGGAGCGGACGGAGGGATACAGGTGAGGCAGGGAAGGGGGAGGGGGCAGGGGTTTGGGGGGGTATAAAGAGAACCCCGCAGCGGAGAAGGGGGCGGGGGTTGGGGAGCCATGGCGTGTCGAAGTTGTCGTTGTTGGTGTTGTCGTCACTCCCGTAAGGGGTCTAATGAGTTGGGACCCTCCGAAGGGTAGAGCGAGCGGGCCGGCTGGGGCCGTGCAGTGGCTGGTTGCCTTTGGGGGGGGCAGGGGGGGGGTTCCCCTGGACTGCGGCCGGCCAAGCAGGCCAGGCCAGGCAGCCACATCCGGAGCGACGCCCGCTCCTCCTCAGTGCCCCATGCTTACCACCACCACCACCACCACCACCACCACCCAGTACCTAGCACTTTCCACTTCCTTGCCGATAACAACACACGTCACTGCTGGACAACACGTCTGGAGCTCTGGTCTTGCTTGCTTGCTTGCTTGCTTGGCCACCACCTCGCGACCTCGGACCCCTTTCTTTTTCCCTAGTGCGGTAGATGATCGGTGTCCTAATCTCCTCTCCCGGTGTGTGTGTGTGTGTGTGTCTGCATCCCCCCTGCGTCAGCCAGTCAGCTTGCCGCTCCCGAGGGGTCCACCTCACTCCCCCCGCACCCCGCGCCGCACCACCAAGCCGTCCTCCTCCGGCCTTCCCTGGGTTGGGTTGGGCCTTCCCTGCTTCCCCGGCCCCTCCACCCCCCTTTCCCCCCTCCTTCCCGCACTGCTTTCGTCTTCCTACACTCACCAGTCAGCTACCAGCCAGTCCGGACTGTGTTTCCTGACCGCACCCCCCCCCTTCCCAACACCCTGCCTCCACCCCCCTTTTGGCTGCGGTTCTTTTTCGGTTGGGATCTGACGCCCTGCAGTATGTCATCTGGTGTAGCTCCAACAGCTGGTCGCTCTGCAGTACCCCAACCCCGCCCGCCCGCCCTCCCCCCCCAAACCCCCCCCCCCCCCCCCCCCAGTGGCAGTGACGTGGCAGTTGTTGCCAAGGAGGCGGCCATGCGCCCGCTGCGTCGCCTCATGTCCAAATTGGAGCTGGACGGACCGGTGGACCCGAACATGAGGCTGGAGGTGGGGGGGAGGGGGGAGCGGGGGGAGGGGGGGGAGGGGGTGTGCGTGTGTGTGTGTGGGGGGGGGGGGGTAAGAAAGAAGATACCGCAGTGCGGATGTGTGTGTGGGGGGGAGTGGGGGGGTGGGGGGAGGGGGAGTCCATACAGAAGATACCGGAGGGCTGGGGCAGGCAGATAGGAGAGGACTGTCGTCCCAAGCCTCCGCCAGCTCAGCTCGTGTCTGTCTGTCTGTCTGCACGCACGCAGAGGACCCTACCCGTTATATGTACCGGTCTGTAGGGCCACCAGTGTTTTGTTTTGCAGACGCACCCCATCCGTTTCGTTCGGGGTCCACCCTCCACCGTGGCAACTGCGTGCGGATGTGTCCTCACTGCTCTTTGGTGACTGACTGACGGTCTGTCTGGCCGGTGAATCTGTTTGTCCGTCCGTGTGGTGGTTCCGTCCTCACGGGTAAAACGACCCGCGGGTCTCTCTCTCTGCCTGCCTGCCTGCCTGCCTGCATGTGTGTCTCCCGTGGGCCCCACCCCTAACGTCACGTCACGTCACGCCACGCAGCTGGGCCCCATCACCGTGGACGACGCGCGCGCCTCACTGGAGGTCACCAAGCCCAGCGCCAGGCTGCACGAAGACAAGTACCGCAAATTCAACGACGAGTACGGACAGCTGGCGTGATAAGAGATTTGTTGTATTAAAGAGACTTTTGCTGTGCCGTACAAGGAGGCGTATACGGGCGCCGTACAGGTGCCGTACTGGTGTTGTGTTCGGTGGCGGTAGCCTGGAGAAACAGAAGACAGGGCAGAGGAGGGAGGACAGGCCGGGTGGTGGCGGCGGGGTCCGATGGGCGCGGAGGGATGTGGCGAAGGAGGTAGGGTGGCAGCTGGCTGCTATGGGTTTCGGATGCGGTCGGCTGCGAGTGAGAGCGAGTGTGCGGGTGTGTGCGGGTGCGGGTGAGTGCACATGCCAGGGCAGCGCGCTAGCGTGTGCGAGCATTCGGGCACGTGCATTGTGCTGGCGTGCGTGTGCGTGTGCGTGTGCGTGCCTGCAAGCGAGTGCGCGCGTGCGTGTGCGTGTGCGTGCCTGCAAGCGAGTGCGCGCGTGCGTGCTGGATGGCTGTGCGACGGCCCTTCTTCGGTCCCCCTTCCGGTAGACAGACATGTTTTGGACCTACGATAAGCGTGCACGATGGTGTTGTTTGGACACCCTTGGGTGGTGGTGGCGACACTTCTGACCCGGCACACGGAAGCACGTGTGCGCGCTTGGCGTTGCGGGGGCACGTGTGTGCGCGCGCGGCATCATCCAACCGTGCCCGCCCCTCAAACCGGTGATGGAGGTTTCGGAGCTGGGTGCGTCGGGGGCACGCGGACGACGGCACGCATCGCATCCTCCTGCGCGTCTGTTGAGTGAGTGGGGCATTGGTGCTGGCGGTTTTTCCGCTGTAAACTTTGCCGTTCCACCTGTGTACTGCCTCACCACAACAACGGCGGCAAGAACAACACCCTCACACGAGACGGCCGTGGACTCATACCGCGGCCTCAGGCCCTGCCCCTCCCTGCCCCGTTCAAGGCAAACATGCCTTGCTCAAGCCATCGCTGCTCGCAAAGCGTGCGTATGTGTGTGTGTCTGGGGGGAGGCAACTGAGGGCGCAGAGCGTCGCGGGGAATGAAGTCCGATGAAGTACACCGTCAAGGGCGACCGCTGGCGGGGAAAGTGTGATCAGTGACCCGCTTGCCACGTCCTCCGTTTTTATGACACATTACGTATGAAAATGTTACACCTCTGTCCTATGCGCTCTGGCCGTCCACAGATCCGCCGCTGCGGAAGACATCACAGTAGACGTGATACCCAGGTTGGGACGTGGGTTACAGCGTGCCTGAGGTAGGAATTTCGCATATCTAATTGTTAAACACATCATGCTGCTCAACGCCAGCTTTTTGGCCTTGCTTTGTACAGCAACAATACGTTTTCCGTAACGCTGGTACCGACGAGAACCAAAAGCCACCGCTGCTCGTGAATTGCTTGGTATGCTTTTCAAAGCAATCTCTAAGGCCAGCTGATCTGGTTTTGTAGGAAACTCGCGATATCGGGCACTCGGTTTGCTTTTTCCTGATCTCCACCTTTCGTGCAAGTAGAGACGGCTCAATATGTCTTTATGACTTAGCAAACTCGCTGATTTTGTTGCAAGCAGAACAGCAGCGTAGGTGAAGTTTTTTAGAGGCTGGACCAAGGTTACGTTTGCCTGTGCGGCAAGATGCTCGAATACTAGACGCAGGTGACAACTAGGGCTGGCCTTATAACTCCTTAATGCAGATACCTCATGAGTTGCGCGAGACCGCCTGATTATAGAGCTCGACACCTATACTGACAGCATCGCATCGCCGGCATTTGCGTTTTCTTTTAACAGGACAGGAAGGAAAAGTTTACACTGCAAGCGATGCGCTGTTAATGGCGACCGGAGAGATGAGCAGCGAGATGACCTGAGCCGGCTTTCAGGACAGCGGTTGACATGGAGGACGGTGCCGAAAGCACGGTCCCGACCAAGGCTCTACCGTCGGGGGGCAGGCGCATGCCGGGGCGCACGCCGTCCGGACTTCTGGGCAAGCCGGGCACCTTACAGTTGAACCAGAGCACTTCCCCGCAGCATCAGGCGCTACCAGTTAAGCGCAGAGGCAGCTTTAAGCAGCTAAAAAAGGCTGGCTCGCACGTGGGGCGCGACGGCGCGTCATCACACCTCGACTCGGACTCGTCCCCCTCAATCTTTGCGGTGGTGAAGAAGAGCACGCACTGGGAAAAATATGGGACGGTGCTGGTGCTGGTCGTTGCGGACGAGCTCAGCAGCGACAAGGAGGCCGTCGTGCAGATGTTGTCCGCAGAGGTGCGCGCGAAGGCGCTGCAGAGAAAGCGCTGCCTGGGTGCGCCCTCTCGCACCCTGCCACCTGGCACCATTCCGATCAGAAGTCCCCGCGCTTATTTTCCGCCAGGGTTACGACGACAACACCACCGACAACGTCGCGGAGGCGGTGAAGCTGTTCTCGGAGAAGGAGGTGGGTGGCTGGCTGGGCGGCTCTAGGCCGCCACGCGTTTGCCACAGAGCCGCAGCACCCTCTCCCCGTCCCTCGCCCTCGCCCTCTCCCCGTCCGGTTCCCTTACCCACACCAGCCAGCAGCCACTCATGCCCCACACCACACAGCATCGCCCTGTCCCTTCGCCAAGCGGTTTATCGTCGCCTCAGTCGGCTACTTGGCCGCGGTTGGTCTCTCGTGCCGCCCACCCCGCCACGACCACCACGCCTCTCTCCGCAAGGCAATCACCGCCACAGCGCAAAAACACGTCACCCACACCTCACCTCACGGGGCCGGTCCATTTAACCACGTGCCACGCCGCCCACTCGCCGCCCACGCCGCACGCACCTCTCATCTCCGCAGGTGTATCCGGACATTGTCATTATGGACTCGGACAATGAGCTGGTAGATACCCGGCAGGCAAGTGCGCGCTCTCTGATCCAGCAAGTGCGCGTGTGCGTGACCCTCAGTGTGCGCGCCCCTATATGTACAAAGCGCGTCGTCCACCGCAGCTGCGCGCTTCCGTTCCCATTGCACATCGCCGGGGGTAATAAGAACGGCCCGGGGCGAGGGGAACGCAACGCAACGCCGGGGGGGGGCTGCCACGTCACCCGGAGAGCGAGGAGGAAGAGGGGCCGTGTACTGTGCTGCAATGCGCAGCAAGACGCAGCTCAGCGGCACGGCGAGCCGTGCCTCCCGCCCCAGCCCGCCCCAAGGCCCGTGTCCTCCCGTAAACCACACCCCTTCCGCCCTTCGGATTCCCTTCGGCTTATCTTCACCCTTCTCGTCCCTCGGTGGCGGTCCTGCCCCATCCCTTCCCCGCCGCCGTTTCCCTTCTCCGCCCTCCGTCCCCGGCCGCGACACCGCCCCCTCCACCCGCCCCTTGACCCCACATCCCCACATGCTGGCTGGTGTCACTCCCCCGTGCCGCAACTTCCCCCTTCACCCCCTTTCACCCTCCACCCCCTTTCAACCCTCCACCCCCTTTCCCCCTTCACCCCCGCCCCACCTCCCGCCCCCTCCCCCGCAGCTGATCCGTCAGCTGCAGGGCCTGAACCCCACCGTTGCGGTGTTGGTCCTCGGCTCCCGGGGGGGTCCCCTCAGTGCGGTCCAGGCTCTGCAGGCGGGAGCTGCGGACTTCATGATGAAGCCGCTGCACCTGGATGAGCTGGTGGCGCGGGTGGAGAGACACGTGCAGAGACAGGTGGGCGGAGAGGGAGGGGGAGGAGGGGGGGAGGGTATCCACGTATAGGCCGGAGCCCGTAAACGGTATCAAATCAGAAATTCCTGGGGGGGGAGGGGGAAGGGGGGTGGCTCCAGAGGGGGGGAGAGGGGAGGGTGAAGGGAGGGCGAGGGGGGCCCGGGGGCCGGGGGGGGCAAGGAAGGACGGTATGTGCGAGGTTCGGGTTGCGGGACGTTGGGTTGTGTGTGGTAGTGGTGGAGGTAGAGGTAGGGTAGAGCAGTCCTGATGGGGTTTTGAGGGGGGGTCTTGGGGGGTAGAAAATGAAATGAGACAGTGCGAGTGGGGGCTGGGGTGTGACTGGGCCGGGGATGTGGGCTGAAGTCCCAGGGGAGCTTGGGGGGGGGAGGCCGGTCGGGGGGTTGGCCGCTGGCGAGGGTGGGGGTGGGGGGCGCCCCGGGCGAATGGAACCGTGTGCGGGCTGGTGTGTGGTTTGTGGTGCGTTGTGCGTGGTGTGGGGCGGGGATTAGGACAGCCGGGGAGGGCCGCGAGGGGTGTGAATGAAGAGCCGCTGCCGCTGCCGCAGCCGAAGCACATCGTCGAACAAAGGGAGGGTACGAGTACTTTCGTGAGTCAGGGAGGTGGCCGGGTGGCGCACTGGAGGACGGGGGCAGCTCCACATCTCGGCCCTCCCGATATCTGCCCGGGGCACCTCCCTAGGCGCGGGACACGGGCAAGGGTGGGACAAGGGCGTGCGGCGGGGTGGGGTGGGGTGGGCGGGGTGGGGTGCCCCACCAGCGGTGCCTCGGGACACCAGGGCCTGTCCGGACGTGGATGTGGACGTGGACATGGATGTGGACATGGATGTGGCCTGAGCCCTCACCGTGCCGCGACCGCTACTCCCACTCCTGCTTATTCCGCTCCTGCCCCGCTCCTGCCCTCCCTGCCCTGCCCCGCTCCTGCCCTGCCCCGCTGCAGCACTGCATCAAGTTGGAGATGGAGAAGGCGCTGGAGGACGCGAAGCAGATGATGCAGCAGCTCATGCCCGCGTCGCTGCTGGGGGACGTGGTGAGGAGGGGGGGGGCGGGGGGGTCGGCGGGGTGTAGGGCGCGGCCCCGTCCCCCGTCCCCCTTCAGAGCGGCATGAGAGTGGGAACTGATGTTCAGAGGAGATGCGGGGGAGAGCGGGGCATGCGGAGGGGGAGGACCTGGCAGGCGTCAGGGCCTGGCTGAGCACCGCACGGCGGGCCAGGTGGCAAAGCTGGACAGTCGGCCCGGGGGCCGCAACGTCCGGTCACGCTTCAGGCTACAGTGTCCGCAGGGCTTCTTGTCTCGTTTCTGCAAATTCACTCTTCAACACCCCCCTTCCCTCCCCCGCGCCCCCCCCCCCGGTCCCCGCCCCTCTCCTCGTTCAGATGCTTCGCAAGGAGGCCTCCGTCCCGGTCCAGAAGGGCGCCCTCAACAGTGTGGCCGAGACGGACTTTGAGGACCAGATGAGCGAGCTGAGTGAGGAGAACCACCGACTGGGTCAGAAGGTGCAGGAGATGGAGCGGAAACTGGAGCTCAAGGACGAGGTGGGGGCGGGGGAGTCGGGGTGGGGTTGGGGCGGGGGTGTGGAGGGACGGAGTGGGGGAGAACAGGTGGGCGGTGTGGGGTGAGTAGAGGCGGGGGAGTCGGGATGGGCGACGGTTATACGGGCCCCGTGCCTCTCACCCCTCCCCCCCCCCCACACACACTCTGTTTCGGCACCTTGCTTACGCAGGCCCAGCCCGGCCCGGCCCGGCCCTGTCCAGCCCGGCCTGGCCCGGCCCGGCCGGCTGCCTTCCCCAGTGCGGCTCCGTGGGGCTCCCTCCCGCCTCCAGGGCCCGCTGCCCTCCACTGCCCGCCTGTTCGGACCGTCCTGCTCCGACCCTCCTCCTCCCCCTCACTTGTCAGCCAGTCAGCCAGCCTGGGGTCGCCCTGCTTCTGCCAACCTCGCCCTTACCCCTCCTCTTCTACCGTTTCCGAAACCCTCATCGCCCCTGCGCCCTCCCCTCGCCCTGCCCTCCCCTCCCGGCTTCTTGTTTCATTGTTGCAAATTCACTCTTCAAACCCCCCGCCCTCCCGCCCTCCCCCCCCCTCAGGAGAACCGCGCCCTGGAGGCCAAACTGAGCGCCATCGACCGGCGGGTGGCTGAGCTGGCTTCCGGGGGCGAGGGGGGCGAGCAGCTGCGCGGCCAGATCAATGTGGTGGCTCAGGCCAATCTGGACCTCAAATACAAGGTGGATGCGCTGGAGAGGCTGGTGCACTCGCACGCGGCGGCGGGGGCGGCGGCAGCCGCGGCGGCGGCGGCGGGGACGGGGGCGCCGCAGTGCCAGCAGCCGCAGCCGCAGCCGCAGCCGGGGGGGAAAGCGTCTTTGCAGCTGGGGCAGGAGCAGGAGCAGAAGCATCAGGTGGTGGTGGAGATGCCGGTGGTGGTGGAGGCGACGGCGGATAGCTAGGAGGGGCGTAAGCAAGAGCAGCAGCGGCGGCGCTGGTGCTGTACCGGCGGCCAGTGCTGGCGACGGTGGAGGACGAGGCGGAGGCGGCGAGGGCCGCGTCTCATGCCTCCGCCAGCGGCGGCGGCGCTGTGATCACTGCACTGCACTGCAGCAAGGAGCCGCGCGTGGAGGGGCTACAGCTCTCCAGTGCGACACTGCGTGGTGGTGGTGGCGGCAGCTTGCGACGACGAGGAGGTGCAGGCGCCGCTGGTGGGCGGGGCGACAGCCGGCAGCAGTCAGCTCCGTGCTTCTTACCCAGCAGCAGCAGCAGCAGGCGACCATGGTGACCGCGCCGGCTCCTGTCTGTCTGTGTGTCTGTCTCTAAGCGCTAGGCTGCTGGGGGATTCTGACCTGCTGCCGCCAGGCCAGGCACAGGCCAGGCACACGCCGCCGCATCGAGCGCAGCGTGCGCTTGCTTGCTTATAACACCACCAATAACACCACCACCAATAATACCATAATCATCATCATCATCATCATCTTCAACATCAACAAAAATGGCGCTTGCGGCGTCGGCCACGACCTCCGGCCTCCTCCTTCGCCTGGCCTCGGGGAACGGGTGTCGCTGAAGGAACACGGGACGGGACGAGACGGGACGGGGCCCGAAGAAACCCCACAAAGGACGTCCGGACCGCCACCCGCAGCCGTACCCCCCCCCCTCCCCGATACACACATCGCCCCATATCGCCCCCATATCCGCCGGATTGCCGCCCAGGAGCCCGCCGGGGGGCGACAGAGCGCATCGTGTGTTTTTATCTCGCGATACGTATGGGGGCATATGGGGGCTCGTGGCCGGCCCGGTTCGGACGCTGCTCCCGCGCGGCGGCGGCTGTGTGGGGCAGGGCGGCAGCAGGGGAGTCTCGGTGACGCGCCCGCGGCCGTGACTCGGGGGTGGGTGGGGGGTGGGGGTGGTGGGGGTGGGGGTGGGGGTGGGGGTGGTGGGGGTGGCGTCACTGTGAGGTCCGGAGGTCCGCACGGAGGAGGCAGCGGACACGGAAGCAGGGGGGCCGAACGTCCGGATGCGAGCGACCGACCGACCGACCGACCCATCAGCCGGGACGGGCCGTCTTGTGTCTCCTGACTGACTGATTGATTGATGGATTGGCAGAGTGGCAGAGTGGCACGAAGAGCTCGGAGTCTCCCGGGGAGACCGGGGTGCGTACCAACCCCTCCCACCACCACCACCACCACCACCACCACAGGGTGGGAGACTTCTGATGCGTCACCGTTCACGGGCTCCGGCCTGTGCGGTACGTGGATAACCGCCCCCTCCCCCTGGGTGTTCCCCCTCCCCTCCCCTCCCTTTACACGTATCCCGCGCGTGCGTGCGTGCGTGCGAAAGTGTGTGGGCATATGTGCTAGCTGGCTTGCTGGTGCTAGTTGGCTGGCTGGCTAGGTGGTGAAGGCCGTCCATCCGCGCGTCGCTGCTGGTGCTGCGTGTCCGTCAAGTCGTCGGAGTTGGAATCGTCGGAGTCGGAGGGGGCAAAGGAGGGGAACCGGCTGCATGCGATGGCGCTGCGTTGGCGACGTTGGCGTTGGCGGTGTGTTGGGTTTGTGTTTGGGGGGAGTAAACAAACAAACAAGCAGACACGTGAACCCGCGAGGGTATCCTGGACTGGGCAGGGCAGGGCAGGTAGGGGCGTTGGCCAACGCCGATGTCCCGATGGATTCGTGCGGACCCTCGACTCAGGGTGGGTGGGTGGGCGGGTGGGTGGGAGAGGCGGTGGGAGAGGCGGGCGCTGTCTGCTCGGTGGTCCGGGGGGGACGGCCAGTCGGCAGGCACCCAGCCCAGCCCAGCCCAGCCCAGGGCGGCGCGAGACCTCCCCCCTGCACGCTGCACCTGAAGGACGGGGCAGGCGGTGGCGGCTTGCGGCTTCCTTGCTGCTGTGTTCATCATTGTTGTTCTTGGGGCGTCCACAGCTTTGCACAGCTGTCCCTGCTGTCTCTGCTGGGGCGGCTGGCGGGCGGGCGGGGCCGCCTCACCTTAAGCGTGCTTTGCGCCGCCGTTGGTGCCGCCCTCCCTCCCTCCCGCCCTCCCTCCCTGTCTGTTGGCCTCCTGGGGGGAGGGGGGGGTCAGCCGCCTCATCGCTGCATTCTGCGCAACCGCAGGCACGGTGGGGGGGTGGATGGGTAGGTGGGTTGGTGGTTTCGCGCAGCTCGGCAGTTTTCGTTTCACCCCGGTAAATGTTTGTGTGTGAGAGAGAGGGGGTGTGTGCGAGGGGGGGGGGTGTGATAGCGGTGTGGGGGTGGGAGGGCGCAGGGCAGTGTGGGAACACGCTGGGAGAAAAGGAGATAGTGTGGGTGTACGGGTATGTGTCGTATGTTTGTACGGGAGTGGCGCCGTGGACGATGCGATGACCCCGCGAGGGAAAGCTGCTGCGAGGGGGAAAGCGAGAGGGCCAACCACCACCACCTCCAACACCTCCAACACCACCTCCACCACCTCCAACACCAGTAGGGAGTACACTTCGGCGCGCTTGCATGCGGGGTGTGTGGCTGTGTGTGGCTGTGTGCAGGCGGCTGGATGGCTTGGCACTGTGCGTGCGGGTCCGCATCCGCGTTTTCGCTTTTATATCGGCATCGTAGGGTATGTGCGTGTGTGTGTGTGCGCGCGCGTGTGTGTGTGGCTGTGTGGCTGTGTGTGTGTTTGGAGCTCGCGCGGGTGCGAAGTGCTTTTGCTGTTCGAGACGACGAGTGCTCGATACGGATACGGGTGGGGGCGATGGAGGGAGATCCGCGCACGTGGGCTACCCCCCCCCCCTCCCCCACGGCCTCTCGTGCACATTACGGGCCCCGGAGGCCTACACCCCTTCGGACGGGTCTGCCATCGCGCGGTGTGCTGTACGATAGTGACAACGAAGGCTCCTTTTCCAGTGCCGCAGCGCACATCCCCACATCCCCACATCGGCCGTGCCCCCCGCCTGCATGTCTGTCTGTCTGTGTGTGTATGTGTGTCTGCAGCCCAACCGGCCGCTTTGAGGTAACCAACCCGGCTGTTGCCGCTCGCCGGTACGTCTGTACCGCAGGCAGTACAGCGTAACGCGTTTGCACGGCGAAATGCGCGGTGCGCGCCGTGCACAAACGTGCCGTGTCGTGCAATGTGTCGTGCAATGTGTCGTGAAGCAAGTCGTCGGGGGTGTGGGCCCCGGGCAGTAGTGTCGCGTGGGTTCGGCTGACGGGGACACACATACGCACACACCTACCGTACACACACACACACACCCCTACGCACACACGCACACACACACGCACACGGTGGCTGACGCCCCACTTGCTTCGTGTCCTGCCTCCTCCCGAAACGCCCCCTCGCATATGCCAGGAGTTCAGAGGTTGTTTTAGGGTTTTTAGGGTGGTGTGTCCTTTCCTTGGGTGACAAAGTCACCTCAGCCAAGATGGCGTCGTGATGCGAGAAATGGCGCTCGGCAGCAGCGACCGGTGCCCCCACGTCAGCGGTTGGGGGCTGATCCGCCTCAGCGGCCCCTCGGGGGCCAGGTCGGTCGGTCGTCGGCGACGGTGGCGGTGGCGGTCGCGTAGAATGGGGGCGGGGGATGCTTTGCTGAGAACATGGGTGACGGGGTTTTAGGGGCTTCGGGGCGGCGGGTGTCATGTTCGGGTTTTTCGGAGTTGCAGGCGGGAATCGTGTTGCGCGTTGCATACCGTATGATATATAAAAAATGTGGGGGTGAAGGCGGGTATACGTCGAATGGGCTTGGGGGTGGAGACGGTGGAGAGGACCGAAATGTGTTTTGGGGATTAAGTGGGTGCAGTGAGGGGATCATCATTGGCACGAAGAGGTTCGAAGATGCTCGAGGGCGGCGCCGGGGCGGTAGGGGTGGCGGGTTACGGGTGGGTGGCGGGTGGGTGGCGGCAAGATGAGGCAGACCAGTTCAGGGCTGCGCACCTTGTAGCAGAGTACCAGTACGGCACACGTGATTGATTCGGAGGGGATGGCGGAAGGGGGGGGGCGGAGGCAGCGGGGATATGCAGAGCGATAATGAACGCGTGGAGTGAAGCATGTAACCCGGAAGGCGGCTACAGGGGCGGCACAAAAAGGGGGAGGGGAGAGCGGGCTTCACGGCAGTTCGGCCACCGCCCCACCCTCTTCATCCTGGAGGCCACTGCCGCCGGGTCCGACCTTCAACCGCGGGGCGAAAGCAGCAGCAGCAGCAGCAGCAAGGGCGCGCCGGCCTGCTGCTGGAGCTGGGTGGGACACGGAGGGACCCTACCTGTGATTGGGATTGCGATTGCGATTAGGCTGCGACGGGGGCGGAGGGGATTGCGACCGCGCCCCAACCTGGCTGGCCGGTCACGGCACGCTGCGCGATTGGTACTCACACACACACACACACACACACACGGTGCTCGATCCCGCTTTCACCCAAGTGCATGGCCGCATACATGCATACACACATACACACACACACCTTGCACCAGTTCGCATGGACGACTTCTCGCTCACACACGCGCAGTCGAAGCGAGGCCACCGACCCACCGACCCACGTCGCTGCACCTCGTTGCTCCTCGGACCGCGAAGGAATCCTCCTCCTCCACCTCATCTGGTGCCACCGCCACATCTCCCAACAAACAACCTCTACGATTGCCAACGTACTGTCCGCACGCGGGGCCCTTCCTCCCACCGGCCCTCCCTCCCGCAGGTCCCGCTTCGGACTTCCGGTTTGCCGCTGCCGCTGCCGCTTGCACAACCTTGCACAACCTTGCACTAACCTTGCACAACCTTGCTTGTCCACGCTTGCCTTGTGTGCACACACGTCTGCAACAACCTGGTTGTCCTCATCCTTGTCAACACATCCTTGCACAACCCTTTGTTGCCGGACGGTTTGTGCGCGTCGCTGGGCCGAACCGGATCGGATCGGGTCGGATCGAACGCGAAAGCGGTTTTCAATGACGTCACAAACGCCACCTCGGGAGGCACCTCGGGAGGCCGCTCGGCTGCGGGGGCAGTACCGGTATCTGGTACCAGCACACAAATAAAAGTCATGCATCGACCGCAGCTTGCCGACCAGCTCAACTCCGCCGCCGCATCTGTCTCCGCTGTCACGCACGCCAAACAAATTTTGGAGTCCTACGATACGATAGGATACGATACCGGCTGACGCCGCGCGCCCAAGCCTCCAATCAACACCCTTTACCGTGCAAAGTAGCTTCCCAACACTTCTCAACGCACCCGATTCATCCGCGTGCCCAGCAAGCACCTCATTTGTCACGCACCGAGTACCACAGCACAGCCCCACACAGCCCCCCCCCATGGATTTCTCCCTCGTTGGCTGCCTCTGCGGACGTCGTCGCACGGGGCGGCTGTGCGCGCGGATGCTGATGCTGGTCCTGTCGGCCCTGCTGATGCTCATCGCGCTCACCCTGACAGCGGCCCAATTCGACGAGGGTACGTACGAGGGGTTGGGGCTGCTCTCACCTCTGCACCTTTGCGAACCAACCAGCCCCTCTGGCGCTGCCCACTCGCTTTGTCTCTACCCGCTACATTGCCCCATGCACCCTCGCCGTCCCCTTCCTTCCCTCCCTCCCTCCCCCCCCTCCCCCCCAGGCTTCTGTCGCGCCATCTACACAGTACAGCCGGGCGACACGTGCAACGCCATCGCCTACCGCATCGGCGAGGACGTGGACTACCTGATGTCCGCCAACC
This sequence comes from Pleodorina starrii, assembly GCA_030267565.1. Lineage (NCBI taxonomy): Eukaryota > Viridiplantae > Chlorophyta > Chlorophyceae > Chlamydomonadales > Volvocaceae > Pleodorina > Pleodorina starrii. The sequence continues at coordinate 266,401 of BRXU01000052.1, forward strand.
GGGAGATCAACTCGGACTGCACCAACCTGCACTCGGGCCAGATCCTGTGCGTCCCATGGTAGGCCGAAGGCCTAGGGCTAGGGCGCTAGGGCGAGGCCTAGGCCTAAGGCCCTAGGGGTAGGGCTAGGGCTAGGGCGAGGACGTCGTATGCCAGCCGGGGCGCGCACGCACGCACTCACGCAACATCAGCAGTAACAGTAGTGAGACGACGGTTCAGGGACCCTCCAGGGAGGGTCCCTGCAGGGAGGCCGCGGAGGGCGGATGGACCCTACCTACCCTGGGAGTACTCTTAGCCAGCCCGGGCACAGCCAGCGTTTCGTTTGGGCCCTACGGTATGGTACCGTGCTGGGCCAGATTAGCAGATGCCTGGATGGTGGCGGCGGGAGGTGGTGAGGGCTATACCCCCGCGGCTCACGCGGCCTTGAAACGCGAATCGACGGTCGTTGATTTTGTTTTGACCCGTCATTCCGCCGGCCGGTTGCTAGAGCTGTTTTGCCGCCGGCTGCCTGCGTGTTGTGGCGGGTGTTATTGGTTGTTACAGTAGTGCCTTCTTGCGCCATCCCCCACTCGCTCGTTCTTCCCCGGTCACGTCACGCCGCGTTGAGAGGAATGTTGAGAGGAATGGCTGGTGGAGGTGTTGAGGCTGGATTGGCTGACAGCTGCTGATAGCAGCTGCTGACCGCGGTCTATTGTGAGTCTGCGACCGGCCCTGACCGGCAGGCTTGGGTAAGGACTGTTATCGAAAGGGGTGAGACCCCCTGAGACCCCTTCGCGGTCTCAGCCACCACTAGTCAGTCTATTGCTGTGTGTTCTATGCAAAATATTGTACTGATTAGTGGCGGGCGAGACACGTACACGTGCGAAGATGCGGTGGATCCATTTTCCCATGACCATGGAGGCTCAAAGCGGCCTTACAATGAGTACGAAGGATACAACCAAGTATACAACTTATTATTATCCAAAGTGCGGAGACCGTTCGTCCGTTCATCGCGGATTTGATGACCTGCTGACGGCCCTCAAACTAACGCATATTTGATCACATTACATGGTGCACTCTTTTCGGCTAAGTTTGCGTTCAACAAATTCATGCATACAGGGGCATCCATAGGCTGTAAGCATGAGTATAGCATCCAATGCTGCGATTTGAGCTATCGCAATTCGCAAACCTCGAACGCTTGGCCTTCGCGGTTCGCGCCTTCCGATACCGGTCGTTGACCGTTGCTTGGTGGTTGTCGTGCCCGCCCCTACTCTGCCCACCAGAGCGGGCAGAGTGGCGCCCCACTGCCCTATTGCTCTTTGCCCAAGAAGTGTTTCAGCCTGAAATTTTTTATACATAGTGGTTGTCATGTAGCTGTAATAAGCTGCCAAACATGCTATTCAAGGTTCTTGTGCTCAAGTCGCCCCAAGCCTCTTGCTAACTACTGGTTTTGCATAACCCTGCTTACCAATTGCTGCTAGGAAGCCACCAAGCCGCCCTGAGGCTCACCACCAAGAACTCCTTCTGCCGTATAACGAAAGGCCTTATCGATAGCTCTTTGGTGTAACTCCACTCCACCGCTTATCTTTGTAATCCGGACAGCACAGTACGTCATGCAAGTATGACAATAACGTTGCTGCTTCTCTTCATAAGCGCGAACAAATTTTTAAATGCCGAAAGCACCGTCAGCTCAACGTTTTCCGCACTTACGGTAGGGTGCTGGAATTAATTTGCCTTGAGGGAAGAAAAAATGTACTTGATAATACTGTTGCTGGCTGGCGCAGAGCGGACGACGCCTGCATCGTTTTGGCTTTGAAGTGCCGCAAGTAAAACATGTCATACCGGTGAAGATCTATCAAGTATTTCGCATAAAGCGAGGTATGTGTGCGCGCACAACAGATCGCTTGCTTGGCGGTTAGGTCTGCTCAAACCGTACCTGTCGCGCAGATGCCAATGCCAGCAGGACTGAAGCCTACCGCAGAGGTGCGCAAGGAGTTGCGCGCGCTGTCGCCATCCCCTGGTGCCCTCGACCCCGGGATCACGCAGTGTCTCATGTTATAAAATGGAGCATATCACTCCCTGACCCCCGGGTCACGCGTCGTGGCCGTCCTCATGACCCGCCTTGCCCTCATCTGATATGTGTCTGTCGCCGAACCAGCCTGCTCTCGAACCTTGGGCAACCAAAACCCACCTCAACGGCGCACTCATCCCTCCCCCCCTCCGTCTCCGCTGCGGTGTCTTCTTTTTACTCCCTCCCCCCCCGGTTCGAAGCGGCTCCTTGGCCCCCGCTTACTCCTTGTCCGCCCTTACCTGTTCCAAACACGTCCCTATGCTTTGCCCCTGGTTACCCCTTCCTCACGGAGATGAGTCGGGCTGGGGGAGTATCGGGTGGGGCTGCTCCGCACGCTTTGCTTTGCACCCCCCCCAGCGCAGCCCCCATCGGCGCATTTCAGCTTCTTGCACCAGCGCACCGACACCGACATCTTCATCGCCGTCTCCATCGCCTTTTCTCTTCGCCTCTTCTCCTCGCACCTTCTCTTCGCCTCTTTTCTTCGCACCTTCTCTTCGCCGACCGTCCGGAGCCTCTCACGCTCGGTTGCACCTACCTCGCTGTTCTCTCGCAAACGGGAAGATCTCAACTGCCTACCTGCCCCGTTACCCACCGTTCACGGGCTCCGGCCTATCCGTGAATTACCACCCCTTGCCCCCACCAGCCCAAATGACCTTGCCACCATGCGCGTCCCCGCCACTCCAGTCCACAAGCACCTTTCTGCTTTCTCCTTCTCTTTCGCTCCCTCACCTCCCTCCCTCCCTCACCTCCCTCCCTCCCTCACCTCCCTCCCTCCCCCCCTTCCCTCCCTCCCTCCCTCCCTCACGCCCCCCCCCCCACCCTCCCGCCCCCCCTCCCTCCCTCCCTCCCTCCCCCCCCCCTCCAGATGACCTCAACGAGTTGCGGCGGCGCTGCGCGGGGGCTCGCGGCACCTGGTGCGGTCAGTTCTGGCGGCAGGAGCCCCTGCCCCCCCGGCCCGTGCCTCGCGGCTCCAGGGACTGCCCCAACAACTGCTCCGGATGGGGCAACTGCAACTACGACTCGGGCCTGTGCGAGTGCCCGGCGGGTAGGTGGCTGGGTACAGGGAGGGTAGGGAGAAGATTGAAGGGGGGAAAGGGGCTTGGGGGGGGGTATAGATACGCCGGGTGCTGGGATGCTATGGTACGGGGTGGATACTTTGGTGGGTGCGGTGCGGTGCGGTGCGGGGTCCATTGCTAAGGTCTGGCTGAGGAGGGGGTTGGGCAAGGCGGGGTCTTGCGGCAAGAGTGCCGAGCGGGTATAGTGGGATGACAGGTACGGTGGGGGGGTGGACCGGCGTACCGGTGGCGGGTGCGGTGTAGTGAGGTGGCGGGATGCCACCCCACACTGCCATCCACCCACCAATCTGTCCGCCCCCCTAACTTGGGTCGGGCAATCCCATACAATCAGACACGACCCCCTCCCGCCTCCCTCCTCCCCCTCCCCTCGGACACCACCGACATGTCGCCCTCTCGTGTCCCCTCCCCGCCCTCCCTTCCCCCTCCTCCTCGTAAACCTGCAGGTCGCGGTGGGGTGGACTGCAGCGAGGAGGTCAAGCGGCCTTGCAGCAACCGGTACCGCCACCCCAACGAATCAGCATTTCCCACAGTGGTGAGTCACTGCGCCCGTGTATCCGTGTGTCCGAGCGCCCGTGTATCCGTGCCCCCGTGTATCCGTGCGCCCGTGTATCCGTGCACCCCTGCGCGTGAATGCTCTTGCCTGCGTGTAGGGCCGCCACGCACATACGGGCCTTCAACGGGGGGGGGGTACATGCCCCCCGCCCCTTGCGCCTGAAGAACAATGCCGTGCACACACACACACACGACAGGGCTCCCACTGTAACCAAACCAGGGCGTCCCGCCCCGCCCCGCCCCACCCCGCCAGGCGACCGGCCCGCTCTCCCTCTTGACGGCATCGCCACCCACCCTCCGCCCTTTCCTCCCGCCCCCCCCCCCTCGCCCCCCCGCCATTGCCGTTTCCGTGTTCTGTTGCGCCCTCTGCGTCGCAGGGCCACATAGGGCCCGACAAGCACGACCTGGACGTCCGGAAGCCCGGGTGGCTGGCCAGCAGGTGCTACGGTGAGGCGGGGGGTCGAGCCCTGGGCTGAGCAGCAGCGGAGGCAGCGGCAGTGGCGAGCGGCTGTGTGGCTGTGTGGCTGTGTGTGCATGTGCCCAGGATGGGTTCGGATGGGATAGGGTGGGATGGGGCGGGATGGGGTGGGGTGGGGTGGGATGGGATGGGATGGGATGGGATGGGATGGGATGGGATGGGATGGGATGGGGTGGGGTGGGATGCGCCTACCCGGGATAGGGAAAGGACCAAGGCACGTGTCACCGGTTGTCGGCTGCACGGACTCTGTCGAACGGTTGGGCGAGCAATGGACGACTACTTGGGCGCAATTTGGTGCTCTCGGATCGAGTACTACGCGGGTTTGAGTGCGCGGGGGGGCGGGGGCGGTGCGGGAAGGACCGACGGCGGTGTTTCGGGGCAGGGCGACTGTTGGGCGCTTGGGAGTTGGCTGGGGTGCAAAAGCAGTCTGAGCGACGGAGCCGAGAGCCTGGCATTGGGATTGGGATTGTGGCGGACGAAGCGGGCTTGGGTGGCGGGGTGGCAATGGGCCCCCCCGGGCTGGAGAGCCGTGCCCCGCTGCCCCGCCTCGACTCGCCTCGAGGCTTCAGCTCCGGTCCCCGGGGGGTTGGCCCCAGGGTGCGGCAACCAACCCCGGCCCGGCCTATCCCGGTGCGGCCCGCCCGCCTGCGTCTTGGATTGCGTGCGTGCACCACCTCGCCATTCATCCCGCTGCGTCCCGAGACGCCGCCTTTTCTGCCGTCCCTTGGCATGTGTGAGACCGCTGGCTCCCGGACTGCTTGGCGTCGCTGCTGCTGCTGCCGCTGCTGCTGTCCCTGCTGCTGCCGCTGCTGCCCTTTCCAGGCTATTGCCTGGACGACTACGCGCTGTGTACATGCGGCCTGGACAGCGCCTACCGACATGTGCGGCGGTGACGGGCGGTGGGCGGGGGGGGGGGGCGGGAGGGGCGAGGGGGGGGGCAGTGGCCTCGAAGCAGTCGGTCCGTGCGTGTGTGTGTGTATGTGTGTGTGTGTGTGTGCCACGGAGTTGATAGAAGGCGCCCCGAAATGGCGAGACGAGGGCGGGCCGCGCGTGCAAGGGTGTGCGCGCTCGCGGGCTGGAGCTTTAAGGCCGGGAGGTTGGGTGTGGGAGCCCGGGAGCCCGAGCGTGCAGCAGCTCGTGCGGGGTACCCTACCCGGCGACCCGGCGACGGAACAGGACGGCCTGGCGTGCAGATGCCGGGCCGAAGAGCAGCGCACACCGTCGCGCCGCGGGGCATCCGATCGCATCTAACGCGTTTCAGCATTTTGGCTGCCCACCCCGCCGTGGGTGGCGGCGAAAGAGGGCGGTCGCATGCCACTCTGCCGGCGCTGCGTGCGTTGCGCGGCGCGGCAACGATGCGCTTTGTCCGCTGTGAGCAGTCCCCGCCTGAGCAGGCCCCCCCTCCCTCCCTCCCTCCCTCCCTCGAGTACTACGAATGGGCCCCTCTCCCCCAGGAGTCCCCCCCTCACACACACACGGCCTGCAGCATGCCTCTCTCGCCTGCTCTCCACTCCACTCTTGATCGCATCGCCCGAGGGGCCCTACCTCACTGCTGACGCCCCACTACTGAGACCGCTGAGGCATGCCACACACCCACCCGCGGGGGGAGGGGGCTGCTTGCCCCGTTGCGGCAACTGCTCGATTGCGGCGGGTGTTAGCCCGCCTGCCTCGACCCAACCCACTTGCCTGCCCGTTGCCCCATCATGGCCGCTGGTCCCACTGTTTCTGCCTTCGCCCTTGTCCTTGACCTTGTCCTCGCTCTTGTCCTTGACCTTGACCTTGTCCTCGCCCTTGTCCTTGACCTTGTCCTCGCTCTTGTCCTTGACCTTGTCCTCGCCCTTGTCCTTGACCTTGTCCTCGCCGCCGCCGCCGCCGGGCAGATTCCTGCACCGCCCGGCTCCCCTCCCTGGACGCCGCCGGTGCAGTGGGGGCGGCCCATGACGGACTCGTGCATGATTGGACACGTGAGAGGGGGCAGGGGGAGCGGGAGGGGGGGCGGGCAGGAGGCGATGGCAGAGGGGGTTGTCCGCGGCAGGAGGGAAGGTGTGGTCGGAGGATGTGCAGTTGCGGGGGTTGTGCAGCGGGCGGGCGGGCGGGCGTATGGGCCTGATGCCACACCTTGCTTGTCCCTGCGTGTGTGTCTGTGTGTGTGCAACCCAAGGAACCGTACACCACCACACCAAGACACCATCAGGGGGTCGAAGTTGCCATTTCGGTTGGACCGCCGCGTAGCGGGTGTACGACATTGTGTATGTGTGTGTGAGAGAGAGTTTTGTTGAGGGCGTGCCGCGCATGTACGGCATCGGACGTGCTCGCAGGACAAGGACGGCACGGTGATCGAGTGGGGGCGGCCGTACGTCCGGTTCGAGGACATCTACGGGCCGGAGGGCTGGTGCAACAAGAAGGACTCAAAGCAGCAGTGAGTACAGTCGCTGGCCGACCGGTCGGTTGGTCGTCGGTTGAAGTCAGTTGGTCAGTTAGTCGGTTGGTCGATCCGGGCGCGGCCGTTGGCCGTTGGCCCGCCTGTGTTGCCCAATCCTGGTGGTGCAGATCCGTGTGTCCGTGCTTTTGCAACGGCGCAAGGGCTCCTTCCCTCCCCTCCCCCTCCCCGCAGGGCTTCTTGTTTCATTGTTGCAAATTCACTCTTCAAACTCCCCCTCCCCTCCCCTCCCCTCCCCCCCAAGTCGCAGTCCGCCTCCATTGGTTACTCCGCTGTGCGAGTGCTGCTGTGCGGGTCTCCTTTGTTTACCACCCCGCCCACCCTGCCCGCAGCCCCCCGCCCTTTTCCGACAGCGCATCAACACCCACTCGCTGACACAGCCGCCACTCTTGCCCTCCCGCCCTCCGTTTTTCGCGCCACTCCCGCAACCGCCACTTCCGCAACCGCCGCTCCTCTGCCCGGTCATTTCACTCCCGCGCCCGCCGTCCGGCACAACCGGACCCGCGCGGACTCACTCGCACGCGCACTGTCCTCGCGTCCCGCCTGGATTGGGTGGATGGATGGATGGACGGACGGATGTTTGGATGGGCGCACGCACGCACGGACGTTTGGGCCACACAGATGCGGATGTGCCTGGGTAAGTAATCCAGGGGAGGGGGGGGGGGTTGAAGAGGAGGAGGGGGGGGAGGGCCAGGGGAGCTATCGGAAGCTGAGCGAAGCGAAGCGAACGGATGCGAAGGGAGGGACGCGGGATGAAGCGAGGGAGAGGCAAATGGAGGCGAGGCGAAGCGAAGGGAGGCGAGGCGATGACTGATGACCGATTCGTACCTGAGCGAGCCGAGGGGGCAAAAGGGGGGGAGGGACCAAAAGGGGGATGGGAGGAGCAGAGAGGGTGGATGGCGTGGCTCGCGCGCTTGGATTTCACTTCAACGCCTGACCGCATCGCCCCCAAATGCGCCTGATATACGTGAGCCAGCACGCATGGCCGATGGGTGTTGGGTGGAAGATTCTGTCCCCCCCTCTCGTCCAACGCACTGGCCATACCGGCATGAGGGACAGACATGTCAGAAGACGCGTTGGGCTGCGTGCATTGCGTGAAATGCGTACGTGCAATGCGTGCAATGCGTGCCTGCTGCGTTGCCTCCCGCCCCCCTCTTGACAGTCTGCTTTGTCTCCTCGTCCCTCCCTGCTGCTGCTGCTCAGGATGGCAACGCCTGGCCGTGCGACGGCAGCCGCCAGTTCGAGGCCTTTTGCGTCAACCAGTGCACCGGACACGGAGACTGCCACATGGGCTTCTGCAGGTCAGAGGGCGGCAGGGAGGAGGGTGGAGGGTGGCGGTGGCTGTGTCTTTGTGTGTGTGTGTGTGGGGGGGGGGTTATCCATGTATAGGGGGGGGGAGAAAGGGGGAAGGGCGGGAGGTTTGGTGTTGCGGTCGTTTAGCACACAAACACATACACACACAGACAGTCCCGTCCCATCCCGCCCCGCCCCCCCCTCCGCAGGTGCCACCCCGGTTGGTACGGCAATGACTGCAGCCGAAAGAAGGCCGGCATGGAGCTGGACGCAGGTGGGTGGCTGGGTGTGTGGCTGGGTGGCTGGGTGCCTCCAGGTCACCTTTTTCGCCTCTGTGCGCTTTTCGGCTGCTCTCGTGTTGCGGGTGTACGCACGCCGCACATCTTTTGGACTCCTCCCTCCGGGTCCGTTCGCTGACGCCGTCTCCGTCCCCTTCGCTGCGATATCTTCTTTTTTACCCCCCACCCCCAAACTGCCGGCTACATCGCCCGGCCTGATGTACCCTGGTTATGGCCTAATAGGTAACCCCCCCCGTAGGTCCGCAGTGACGCATGTTATATAATGGAGCTGATCACCCCCCCCCACACCTCCACCCCCCGTAGGTCACCTGGACCGGCCCTGGCTCAAGTTGACGGCGGTGGTGCCGCCCGCCTCGCTGCCGGAGCCGCAGCAGCCCAAGTCCCGACCCCGCCCGCTCATTTACGTGAGTGCGCGCGGGGGCGTGCGCCTGGCTGGTTGGCTGGGCGGGGGCGCGGTCGCGGTCGCGGCCATACACTCACACACACACGAGCACACACATGCAGTCATGCACACATGTCCTTCCTCGCGCGTTGGAAAGCTCCGCCGGCTTCGGTTTTGTCTTTATCCCCAGCAGCCGAGCAGCCGCGGTTCAGGACGGACGCAGGGAGCGACATTGGGGATGGGGAATGGGGGATGGGGAATAATGGCGCGTGTGGGCTGCTGCTGCGGCGGCGGTTCGAGCCCGGGGGACCTCGTCAGGGTCATCACCACAGGAGTTGCGACCCTCACCTCGCGCACCCGACCCCCACCCCCACCCCCACCCCTGTGGAAGTCCGCGAGGACCATTGACCCCGCGCCCTTGAACTGAATTGAACTGAACTGTACTTGAATCGAATTGAATCGGAGCCAGCGGCCCGTGTCTTATTCCTCCTGCATTGTCGAGGCGATGAGAGGAGGAGGAGGAGTAATTAGAACGGCCCGGGGCGAGGGAACGCCCCGGAGGAGCCTAGCATGTGAGCGCTGCTAGCCGTCTCATCTCATCTCATCTCTTCTCGTCGTCCAGCAATGCTCTGCCCGTTTGCTCGTGTGCGGCGCTACAGCAGCTCAGTTTGTTCCGCGCCTGACCGAGGCCAGCCGCTCCGCTCGTCACCCTACATGGTACCAAGCACTCGTCCACTCGTCCACCCACCTTACACACGTACGGTAGCCCTCTCCCAGCACCCAGCACCGCCCGGTTGCGGGGAAGGGGTGCGGTGGTTGCGCCGTCCGGTGCGCGCTGTCAGGCGCTGTCAGTCGCTATGTTGGCTGGTGGCGCTGCAACGCGGCACGTGCCGCCATCCGTCGATGCCGTGTACTGCAGGTGTACGACATGCCGCCCGCGTACCACAGCCGGATGCTGCAGTACCGAATCGCCGCGTGAGTCGAGCCCCGTGCGTGTGTGTGTGTGTGTTTGGGCCGGAGGGGGAAGGGCTGGGACTGCGAGCGGGGCATACGTGCGTTCGGGAGGGGAGAGAGGCCGGGAAGGGGAGAGGGGCCGGGGAGGGAAGAGGGGGCCGGGGAGGGGAGAGGGGCCGGGGGGGGTGGGGAGGGGAGAGGGGGCGGGTTCCGCGTTATCTAAGCTGGCGGTGGGTGGGTGGAGGTGGGGCGGGTGTTGTTGTTTCGTGCCAGGAGGGCGTGGGGAAGGGGTGCGTGTCCGGCAGAGCCCGACGTGAGCGCCCCGCCCCCCCCCCTCCGGCCCCCTGCTGCCCCCCAGCGACCCCTGCACGTGGCGGCGGTTCTCCGAGTCCAACGACAGCTTCACACTGGCCATGACGTACAGTGTGGAGCCGTACATGCACGAGATGATGCTGCAGAGCGGACACAGGTGAGGCAGGCAGACGGGCAGGCAGCGGCCCCCGTGGGGGGGGGGGGGGGCTGGGTGGGCGAGCCGGGCGAGGCGAGGCGAGGCGGGGGGTGGTAATGACTTCCAGGAGCACCGCAGCGGCGGAACGGAGGGCGGGGGCGGGGGTGGGTGGGTGGGTGGGTGGGTGGGTGGGTGGGTGGGTGGGTGGGTGGGTGGATAGCGGAGTGAGAGACGCGAAGAGCGAGGTGGAGCGGATGCCTGCTGGAAGCGGGGAAGGGGGGCGGGGGGAACGGAGTGATGCGGTGCTCGGCAACACGTACGTCCCGTGCGAGGTTATATGGTAAGAGAAGAGAAGCAGAAGCAGCCGCGGAGCGACGGGGGCAGCGGATCGAAGCAGCAGAAGCAGCAGAAGCAGCCGCGGAGCGACGGGGGCACTGGAGGTCGTGGCCCTCCGAAACCCGGTGGCGGTGGAGCGAACCCGCTGCTACCCGCTGCTACCCGCTGGTACCCGCTGCTACCCGCTGCTACACGGCTGGTAGTCGGCTACTTGCCAACCGTAACATGTCTGTGTAACCCCCGGGTAGGGGGTCAAGGTCAATGTGAAGGTGAAGGTGAAGGGGGGCCAATCCGTTTACCAGCTCGAGGCCCACCGCACCCGCGCCCCGCTCCTGCCTGTTCCTCGCTGTTCCTCGGGGGGGGGGACGTTTCCCGGCTCCCTGCCGCCCGCGCTCCTCCGTTGCTCCCACACCAACCCCAACCCCAACCCCGCTTGTCAGCTTGCGCCTCTGAACTGTCACACTCTTACCCCCCCCCCCATCCCCATCCCCATCCCCGCCCCCACCCCCGCTACCATCCCCCACCCCCGCTACCCCCACCCCCGCTACCATCCCCACCCCCGCTCCCCCCAGGACTTACGACCCCGAGGAGGCTGACTTCTTCTATGTGCCCATGTACATCACCTGCTACATGTGGCCGGTGCTGGGCTGGGCGGACTTCCCCTGGTGGTATGCGCCATACGGTGGGTGGGGGGTGGGTGGGGTGGGGTGGGGGGGGGTGGGGGAGGGGAGGGCGGGAAGGGAGGGAGGGAGGGGGAAAGTTGTACCGCAGCGGTGGAGAGGAGGCGACGGGTGGGGTTCAGCCACCGATGGGCAGGAGCCCGTGGGCTGGGCTGGGCTGGGCTGGGCTGGGGTCGCTCACAGGTGTGGCTGACCTCTCATTGGAGACGGGGGTGTGGTGGAAGGTGGGTGGGAGGTGGGAGGAGAGTGCGCCGGCGCCGGCCGACAGCTGTTGGGGTCGGCTGGTGGGGGGGGGGTCGCCACGGATGGGTGGGGGTCAACCACGGATAGGCAGGAGCACGTGGGGTGGGGTGGGGTGGGGTGTTTGGTTTCGGAGGGAATTAGGCCGGGGGTGATGTGATTTGTGGTTTCGGAGCCAACCAGGCAGCTGGGAAGCTGGGAAGCTGGGTAGTGGGCATCCAGGCTGGCGTGCGGGTGGGCTGCGCAGCACACCAGCCGCTTGGGTCGTAAAGCCCCGGCCCCTTCGCCGGCCCCGTTTCGCCACCACCTTGCCCTCCCCCCCCTGCCGTACAGGCCACAGTCGTCCCATGCACGTGGCCAACATGATTCTGGAGGCCCAGGAGTGGCTGAGCTCCAATTTCCCCTGGTGGAACCGGAGGGGGGGAAGGGACCACATTTGGCTGGTGGGTGTGGGGGGGTGGGTGGGTGGGTGGGTTGCGTGGGTGGGTTGTATGGGTGGGTGGGTGGGTGAAGGGGGGGAAGGGGGGGAAGGGGGGGGGGAAGATTGGGCAGGGCTGAGTGGATTGCATTGTTGGAATGGAGTGTGGCGGGACTGTGCGTGGCAGCGTGGGTGGCGCTTCTTGGGCCGTCCCCCCTCACCCCCTCCCTCGTTCATATCGATGAGGGCGCCTGCTGTACAAGCCGCCTTCCAGCCCCCCCCCCAGTTCCGGAGGTTCAGCGGCTGTCGCAGCTTGATCATCAACGTCCGCAGTGACTCATTATTTTATAAAGGAGCATATCACTCCCTGAACCCCCCCCCCCGCCCGGTCCCGCCACCGTCATCGTTCTCCTACCCTGCGTAAGTGCTCCGACCCCTCTCCCCTCCCTCCCCTCCCTCCCCTCCCCTTCCCCACTCCCTAGATGGCTCCCGACGAGGGTGCCTGCTACATGCCGAGTGTGGTGTACGACAACTCCATCATACTCACCCACTGGGGAAGGTTGGACCCGGACCACACATCCGGGTCAGCGTACGAACAGGTGCGTGTGTGTATGTGTATGTGTGTGTGGGGTAATAAGAACGGCCCGGGGCGAGGGAACGCAACGCAGTTACCTGGGATATTACCTGAGAATTACCTGATATCTCCAGCAGAAATAAAGCGAGCGCGTGTGGGGGGGGGGGGGGAGAAGCCGGGAAGGGGGCGTCAGGGCCGGAGGGGGGGAGTGGCTTGTGGTGCCGTGTGTAAAGGCGGGTGAGGACCGGACGGGACCGGGCGAAGGCCGCACCTCACCGCACCGCACCTCACAAGCCTGCATAGGCCGCCTGAGGACTGTGTAGCCGTGTCCCCGCCCTGCCCCTCGTTCTCTTTACCCCCACCCCCCTTTTAGGTACTTTGCCGTTTTGGTACTTTACCGGGCTCCGGCCTATACGTGGATAACTCCCCCCCCCGTTGTCCTCTCTCTCTCATACACACACATACACACACACCCTTCCGCGGCCGCTCTCGACACGTCGGCCCCTCTGCGCATGCGTTTATGCCCGTCTGCCCTTGCTTCGTCTTGGTACGGTACATTCGGTCGCAGGACGATTACAGCAAGTCGATGCCCCTGGAGCAGTTCCCCGGCTGGCGGCGCTTCGACTGGCAGAACGTGACGCGGCCACACCCCTGCTACAGGCCCGACAAGGTACCGGTATCGTATCATAACGCAGGAGGGGGAGGGAGTGGGAGTAGGGCTTGCCTGCCCGCCGCATCCCGCTTCCCAGCAGCGCAGCAGGACCAGGACCAGGACCAGGCGAGATCCCCTCCCCCTGACTGACTGACTGACTTGACTGACTTGACTGACTGACTGATTGACCAACTGACTGACTGTCTCGAATGCCCTTGCACCGCACCACCGCACCACCATGCCGCAATCTCATTGCCGAGCGAGCGAGCGAGCAAGCGAGCTAGCGAGCAAACACGACCTTGCGAAAGACCAGACCGTCCAAGCAAGTCCCGTCCAGCGAACTCCCGTCAACCCTCGACCCCCTCCCCTCCCCTCCCCTCTTTGCCATTGCCGCACATCGCCATGGCACTCGCGACCCCCCTTCCCGCCCCTTCCCGTCCCGCCCCGTTTGAACTTTGCTGCAACCCCCTACCTACCTACCTACCTACCTACCTACCTACCTACCTACCTACCTACCTACCTACCTACCTACCTACCTACCTACCGATATCCCCAATCCATTCCTTCGACCCTCCTAATCCGCCGAACCCCTCCTCCCCATCCCCGACCCTCTGCCCTGCAGCGAGTATCGTCCACTGTCCGCTTCCAGCCCACGTAGCTCTCCAGTCGTCGTGTTTCGGCCATCCCTTCCCGTTGGCTTCCCCCACCCCCCGCCCCCCCCCTCTCCTCCACTCCCCCTCCACCCATACACGGTACACGCCCCCCCTTACCGCTCCCGCCCCCCACCCCACCCTCCTCCCTCCCCATGTCTCATGTTAAATAAGCAGCATATCACTCCCCCCGCCCCGCCCCCTCCACCCCCCCTGGCAGGACCTGGTCATCCCCGCCTTCAAGCCGCCCGAGCACTTCTCCTCCTCCCCGCTGCTGGGCGCCCCGCCCCTGGACCGGGACATTCTGCTGTACTTCCGGGGGGACATTGGCAACGGCCGCCGCAACCACTACAGCCGGGGAATACGACAGAAGCTGTTCCAGTGAGGGGGAGGGGGGGGCCAGGAGGGGCGGGTCCAGGGGGGGCGGGATGGAGAGAAGGACCGCAGTGAGGCAGCCGGGGGAGGGCGAGGGGGGGGTTGAGGGAGGGCGAGGGGGCCGCGTTGGGGTCTGTGCGTGTAGGTCGCGTGCGGTGCTACAAGCGAGGAGTCCCTCGAGGCCGCGTGGCCTCCTGGCTTGATGCCTTGATGCCTTGATGCTGCCTTGCTGTTGCCTTGATGCTGCTGCTGCTGCTGCTGCTGCTGTTGTTGCTACTGCTGTACCACCTCCGTATGTACCACCTCCGTTTGATTCCGTTCCGCTGATTCGCGGCATCCCGCCGCCTCATCCTGCCACTTCTCATCTCTGTTCCACCTCTAGTCTCTCTGGTTTCTTGTCGCTTGTCTCGTCTCTCTTGTCTCTGTCTCACCTCCGTCTCTCTCCCCGGGGTGGGTGGGGTGGGGTGGGGTGGTTGTCTCATCCCCCAGTCTGGCCCACGAGGGCGACTGGGCGACCAGGTACCACATCTACATCGGGACGGGGGACACCATCCCCGGGCCCTACTCGGAGCACATGGCCAGGTCCAAGTTCTGTCTGGTGGCACCGGGTGAGGGGGGCGGGGGGGGCAGGGGGAAGGGACAGGGGGGTAGGGGGACAGGGGGGTAGGGGGACAGGGGGGTAGGGGGACAGGGGAAGGAAGGAAGGGGGGTAGGGGGACAGGGGAAGGAAGGAAGGGGGGGAGCGGAAGGAGGGTGAGGAAAGGAACCGCAGCGATGGAGCGGAGGCGGGACGTGGGGTGAAAAATGATACCGCAGCGCACGTGGGGTGAGGGGAAGGGGTTCGGCTGGTGGCTGGTGGTTGGACCTTTTTGCGGATGGGGCTCACAACGTCACAAGGGTGTGCGCGTGTGTGCGGGCGGGCGGGCGGGACGTGTGTGGCAATATGCCCGGCTGCTGTTATGCGGCACATGCGGTTTCGTCTTAGCTACTGAACCACCCACCCCACCCCCCACCCCCCGCTCACACACCTCCCCCACCCCCCACTGCCTCCTCCCCCTCCTCTCCCTCCTTCCCCTCCGCCTTCGCTGCGGTATCTTCTTTCTTATCCCCTCCTCCCCCTCCCCCTCTTTATACCCCCTCCCCCTCCTCCTTCGCCCCCTCCCCTTCCCCCTTCCCCCCCTCCCCCTCCTCCTCCGCCCAGGTGACGGCTGGTCAGCCCGTGCCGAGGACGCGGTGCTTCACGGCTGCGTGCCGCTTGTGATCATGGACAACGTACATGCGGTGTTTGAATCCATTCTGGATTGGGACTCGTTCTCGATCCGGATCCGGGAGGACGACGCCGCGTTTGCTGCGCTGCCGGAGCTGCTGACGGCGGTGCCGCCCGAGCGGTTGGCCAAGATGCAGCGCAACCTGGCGAGGGTGTGGCACAGGTGAGGGGAGGGGAGGGGAGGGGGAGGCAGGCGGGATTGGGGGGTAGTGGAGGCAGGCGGGATGGGGGGGTTAGGGGGGTAAAAAAGAAGATACGGTACCGCAGCGGAGACGGAGACGGCGTTACTTGGGGGAGGGGTTGATGGGGGTGGGGCGTGGGGGTGAGGGTTGTCAAAGGGGCCGGGGTGCGGGGGGGGGGCGGGGGATTGCTGTAGTGAAGGGCAAGAGCGGCGGGCGCGATTCCTACGGGGGAGGGGTTAAGGGAGAAGATACCGCTGCAGGGGACCAGGGGGTGCAGGGGGGCGTGCGGCAGTGGGTCAGGGATTCAGTGGTTGCAAGCGGGGGAACCCGCTGCCGCGCCGCCTGCCGCTTCTCGCGGCTCCGACTCCGACTCCGTCTCTCCCCCCCCCTCCCCAACTGTGCACACCTCCGACTGTGCGCACGTTGCGTTGGCATCTTAGCCTGATCCGTTCCTGATCACCCGCCCGCGTAACATCGAACCCGTAACATCTTTACCCTGCACCCACACTGCCGCCTCCCTGCCCCTCCGCCTTCCCTCTTCCTCCCCTTTCCCTCCCTCTCCCTCCCCTTTCCCTCCCTCCCTCCCCCTTTGCTCTCGTGGTATTTCCATATGTGGCGTCGACTGACTCTTTACGGAATTGCCCCACGTTTGTCAGTTGCTCAGCCTCATTGCCTACTTGGGGACCGTTGCGGCATCTTTGACTGTCTTTTCACTGTTTTGTTTTTTGACTCCCCCCCCCCTCAGGTTCACTTACGCCACGGGTCCGCTTCTGCGCAAGTCGTACAGCCGGGTGTCCTCCTTGCAGCAGCACTACCACCCGGCGCAGGTGATGGAGTCGTCCCATCGCCTGACGCCCCGCGACTCGCCCTTCCGGCCCCTGACCCAGTTCCCGTTTGAGGAGGACGCGTTCGGCACCATCATGCAGTGGCTCTACCACCGCATCAATGAGACCAGATGAGGCTGGCGGAGGGAGGGAATGGGGGTGTGGGGGTGAGGGGGAGGGGGAGGGTTGCGTCCCTCCTTCGTCGAATGGTTGGGTGCGAAGGAGTCGGTGCATTGCTCGGAAGGGGCCGGTGGGTGAGGGTGGCAGGTGAGGATGAGGGGTGAGGGTGGGTTGGGATGGAAAGGTTAAAGAAGCGGGCTGGTGGCGCGCGCGCTGTGATGCCACCGCGGCTATGGATGGATGGGCGTTGGTGGGGATGGGGGGGGGTGAGCGCTCCTCCCAGCGCAGCGCAGCGATGGGGGCGGGCCGGGGGGTGGAGAGCCGAGCTGGAGCGGGCGGCGCCCTGCCTGGCAGCGACAAGGCGGGAGGGGGGGAGGCGGAGCAGCGAGGAGCGGCGCGCCGAGGAAGCAGCGCGCTGGAGCAGCGAGCGTGGCGGTGCGCGAGCAGTTGATCAGCCGTTCGCCTCGGGTGCCATGCGTGTAAATACGGTAGGTGCGTTGCGTTGCGTCCATTCTTCGTCGAACGGTCCAATGGGCGCAAAAGGGGGGGGTTGCATTGCTCGGAAGGGGCCGGTGCGTCCCGCCCGCCTGTCTGTCTGGCTGTCTGTCTGGCTGTTGAGCTACCGGTACGGTACATCGGGGGCTGGGCTGGACTGCCGGTTGGGCTGCCGGTTGGGCTTAGCAGGGGATCCAGCACGAGCGAGATTCGCCCAGCCACTGCTGCTGCCGTGCTGCGGCGGCGGCTATGTAGCAACCGCAACGAACAACGAACTAACGACCTGTGACCATCTTGCATTTACGCACTGCTACGTGTGAGCCCACCTGCGCGCGACGCGTCCAAATGGATGGATACATGGGAAGGAGGGACACGACGGCATGGGCATTGTTTTCGTGGGGGCTGGTGGGAGAACGAGGGCGAGGGCGCCGCTGCTGCTGCTGGTGGTGGTGGTGGGGCAGTGGACACCAGTAGTAGACACCGGTAGACGCGGTTGGGTGCGTTCGGTTTGGGCCTCGACCCGCGTGTGTGTGTATGTGCGTGTGTGTGGACGACGAGGTGGATATGCGCGCTGTGCACATGCCGACATGCGTCTGACTGCAGCGCGCGGCTCTTCTGCCGAGCAGTACTTCTTCTTCGGCGTTGTTCGCCGCCTCGCGACCCGTCCGTCCGTCCGTCCGTCCGTCAGGGGCCGTCTGGAGGTACCCCCGGTAGGCCCCCGGTAGGTCTCCACCGACGTGCAGTGTGCAGTACAGTGCAGTACAGTGCAGTACAGTGCATCGGGGAGAGAGATACCGAGATACGTGCGTACGTACGGCACCGAAAGCGGCAGTGGCGTTGGCAGTGGCAGCCATTGTCGTCGCTGAGTTGGCCGCCCCCAGGGCGACAGCACCACCAGCGCACCAGGGTCCGGCACCAGCAGCAGCAGCAGCTGCACGATAACAGCGGTTACAGCCCCAGTGGTGCATAATCACACGCATACATGCGTATACCGGTAGGTAGTGCACCAGTCGGTTGTTGAACGGCATGTTTTTTTATCAATTCATGGGGGCGCACGGAGCTTTGGTGCTTTGCTCCCCGCGAACGCGCAGACGAAGGCCCCTTTCTTTGCCTTGCCTTCCGAAGCCGTGCTCTCACCGCTCTGCCGCCTCTCCTTTCCTGTCACCGCGAGCCCGAGCCAGCCAGCTCTACACATACCGTACATACATACACAGTGTGTTATGGATGGCTGCCGTGACGGCCGAGCGTGCGCATGCCGAAAAACGCTCTAGATGGAGTGAGATTGCCAGTACGGCCAGTACGCCTTGCGCCCCGTGTGGGCATTTACGGCGCACGACCATGCTACGAAATGGATTTTAATTCAGAAACTCGAACGCAGACACCGCACACGAAGCCCCGAGCCCATTGCGCTCACAAACGCAGACAACAGCAGCAGCAGCAGCCTCTCCCTGAACAAAACAAAACAAAACAAAGCCAGGATAAGGAACACAATGTGACGAGCTGCCCTTCCCTTCACAAACTGATCACATAACGATACGCGCGCCCTTCTCCGCAGCCTGCATGCAAGTCAACTCCAGCCCCAGCCCAGCCAGCTCGCAAACTCCCAACCTCCCACCCCCCCCAAACCCCCCTCTGGCCGAAAGCTGCTGCATCACTCTCCGCTCCCCTCTGCTCACGACCGCTGCTGTTGCTGCTGCTGCTGACTCTCAACCCTCCCACCTCTCCCCCGGCCCCTTTTGGCGGGGTATGTGTGTGTGTGTGTGCCCCTCTTCCCTTCCCTTCACTCCCCTTCCCCTCACTCCCCTTCCCCTCATTCCACCACAGTGCTCTTCCAGGTGATACCCTCCAGCTTCCACTCCACCCCCCGGGCGTCAGCAACGTACACCTTTGGGGGGGAGAAGGGGGGGGGGGGAAGGCAGGTAGTGGGAGCAGATGGACGGATGGCGGGAAGGGGTGGGGTTTGGGGGTTGTGCTGGTGGTGGTGGTGGGGGTGGTGGGGTTTGGGGTTTGGGGTGCTGAGGGGTATAGGAGGGCCGGTGGGGATACCGCAGCGAAGGGATGGAGACGGCCCGGGTCCCGTCCACCGGCCCCCACGGGAAGAGGAAAGGTCCCCACCGTATTAAGAAACACGGGCAGGCACCAGACTGCCAGACAACAAGCGGGAACGGAGACGCGCGGAGAGGCGAGGGGAGGCGAGGGGAGGGGAGGCGAGGGGAGGGGAGGCGAGGCGAGGGGAGGGGAGGCGAGGGGAGGGGAGGCGAGGCGGAGGGGAGGCGAGGTAGGGTGCTGGAGAGGAAGCACAGTACTCGTTGAGGGTAGAGCTCAGGGGCAGAGGCAGGGACAGAGACAGGGGCAGGGGCAATGCCCCCCACTGCCACCTCGCGCTGACCAGCCCACCCTCACCGGCAACCCTCGGGAACCCCACACGCCCCGCCCGTCACCTCACCCCCCACCTCCCCCCCCCGGGCTGATCCCCTCTTGCGCCGTCTTCGCTGCTGAATTCCACTCTAGGCCCTCCTCTTAATATCGCCATATTTCTGGTGGTGCTAATTTTGGCATTGCTTCTTCGGCACTGCCGCTTTCCACTTCGAACATCAGCTCAGCCCCTCAGCCTGCAATTTCGGACAAGTACACCACCCATATAACCCCCCTCCTTACTCCTGCGGTGTCGTTTTTCCTTAACCCTCCCCTCCATTCCCCCCGTTCCGCCCCCTCCCCCTTGAGTGCACCTTGAGCCACTCCAGCTCCGCCCTCTTGGGGTCGTCTCCGGGTCCGAATAGAGAGCGGCCGCCGTCGGGCAGCCGCGAATAGTAGGTGCCTGCATGCATGCGGGGGAGTGGGGTAGTGGGGTGGGGTGGGAGGGACGAGGGGGGGTGGGGGGTGGGTTATAAGGTGCGCATGCTAGCACATCGCCCTTAGCCCTAGCCAACCCTCAACCCTCTCCCCCCCCCTTCCACATACACACCCCGCCTCAGCACCCACCCACCCACCCAGCCCCACCCACCCAGCTTGCTCTTGGCCAGGCGCTCCTTCCCCCGCGGCTTGAGTGGAATGCTGAGTCCGTCCGCCCCGAACTGCGGTCCACTGCCCGGGTTGTCAATCACAGCCAGGTTGGGACCGCCCACCTGGGAGCCACCAGAGGCCGGAGGGGGGAAGGGGGAAGGGGGAGCAGTAAAAAGAAAATACCGCAGCGGAGACGGAGACGGCGTTAGCGAACGGACCCAATACTTCCCGAAGGGGGAAAGGGGGAAGGGGGGAGCAGGAAAGGGCGCCTGAGTCGCGTGGACGACCGGTACCTCTTCCACCCCTTTCCCCAGAAGACCTCCGACCTGCCCAGAGGGCCCAGGCACCCGCCCACACCCTCCCACACCCATAAAACCCGCTTCCGCCTCTCCATGCCGTACTTCGAGCTCCTATCTCCCCGCCCTCTTCCTCCTCCGTCTTCCCCCGCCCACTTCCTCCCCCCCCCCCCGCTGCCCCCCCCCTCTTCCTCCGCTTCCCTCCGTCGCCTCCCCTCCGTCCCACCGCTGCGGTAGTGCGCTTCCTTCCCTTTCCTAAACCCCCCCGCCCCATTCCCCCTCCCCCACCCCCTCCCTCTCGCCGTCTGCTGCTGTCCGCCCCACCTTTGCCAGTTTGAATGGGCCCTCCCCCTTTCCCTCCCTGGACTGCGTCCTCCCGCTCCGGACGTCCCCCTTGTTCTTGTCCTTCCCCCAGTGCGGCCAGGTGAAGAGGAAGGCCCCATTGGAGGCTCGGTCCTCACCCAGACCGATCCAGCCCTCGGGGTTGTAGCCACCCAGTACGGCACCCCCGGACGTGCCGGCCACCACCACCGCCGCACCCAGACCGTCCACCTTCGGACGGAAAGCGAGTGAAGGGGAGGAGGAGGGGGAGGGGGCAGGGTAGGGGGGAGGGGAGGGGGCGGGGGAGGCGGGAGGGGGAGGCGGACGTGAAGGGGAGGAGGAGGGGGGGGGGGCGGGGTAGGGGGGAGGGGGCGGGGGAGGCGGGAGGGGGAGGCGGACGTGAAGGGGAGGAGGAGGGGGGGGGCGGGGTAGGGGGTAGGGGGCGGGGGAGGCGGGAGGGGGAGGCGGGGGAGGGGGAGGCAGGAGAGGGGCGGCGAGGTGCGGCAGGGTTGGGGCAAGAGGGGGGAGTGTGGGAGGGGGTTGAGAGGGGAGGTGCCAGCGGGGCAACGACGAAGGCGACGATGACGACAACTGGAAGCGCGGATGGATAGGGTGAGTCCTCCTATGGGTGGGTGGCCCTATGTGGGGAACGAGGCGAAACAAGCGACAAGGGAGATCGGCATGATGAGGCCTTATGGCTGGGTCTGGGTCTGGGGGCAGACAGTCGGGAGGGGATATTTTGAGGAGGAGAAGGCGCACGGAGGATTATCCCGTACCTCCGTACCTCCGTACCTCCGCGCCCGGCAGGGTTACGGCATGTCGTACCTTGACGTGGAAGGCCGCGGGGTTCCAGCCGTCGTTCTCCGCGTCGTACACGCACTTGAGGGGCCGCCCCTGGAGCTGGGTGCGGGCCAGGAGCGGTCGTACGGCAACCACCAGCGGGTCGCGCTCGTCGCCGGGTACGGGCGCGGCGCGCTCGTCCATCTCGCAGTACTGCACATCCGTACGTAGCGGTGCAGAGGTGGTACGTTACGAGAGGCCAATACGGGATTACGGCAGGGCAGCATTACGGCGCGAGGAGACGGGAGGTGTCGTACAGGGGAGGCCACACCGTTTGGGAGGTCCAACCACCAACCAGAAGAGGGAGGAGGCGGGCAATGGCCACGTGGCAATGCGAAATGGCGAAAAGTATTGGTATTGGTTGCAGCAAATGGACCCCCTTCCCGATCCCCCCGATCGATAACTTCATTATTTTATCAACATCAAGACCAGCCGAATGCCCAGCAGTGCACATCACCCACCCACCCACCCACCCATCCACCCGGATGTGGGTTTGGGTTTGGGTTTGGATGTGTGCAACTCCCCCTTAACCCGCTCCGCCACCCCCTTAACCCTAACCCCCTCTGGCCCCCTCCCTTCCCCTCCCCTCCCCGGCCCCCCCTCCGTCCGCCCTACCCCCCCCCCACCCCCACCCCCACCCCCAACCTGGTCCGGAAGCTCATCGAAATTGATCCGCTTCAAACCCATCGGCGCACTGTGGGATACGGAGGGAAAGGGGCGGGGGGGGTTACGGAGTACGGCAGCAACACCGCCCGGTGTGAGGGGGAGGCAGGGAACAGGGGGCTGCAGGCGTCAATGACGGTCAGTCAGTCAGTCAGTGAGTCAGTCAGTCAGTCAGTCAGGCAGGCAGGCAGGCACCGGGATAACCCGTCTTGAGGTACTCTGGCCCCCCAACAGGCGCACCGGTGGGGGTGAAATGCGGCCCATCCCCACCCCCACCCCCACAGCCACACCCCCACAGCCACCCCCTCACCCCCTCCTCCAAACCCACATAGAACTGCTCTCCACTGATACGGTGTTACGGATCCCACAGGCCCCTTCCAGCTCCTTCCTTTCATGTTGCATCCTCCCCTTCAAACCGTCTACAGCCCCTCCTCGCCGGCCCTCCTCCCACCCCTCCATCCCCCCTCCAGTCCCTTCTTTTCCCCTCCTGCCGTCTCCACGCGTCGCCCCCCACGCGACGCCGTACGGCACGTGTGCTCACGGGTCCGACAGCGCCTTCGGAAAGAAGAACGACACCATCCGTTCAACCATGTCCATCTCCTGCTTAGGTTTCTGCTGCTGCTGGCCCTCCGGTTGTTGCTGTTTGTTGTTGCTGGCGCGGGCTGGCGCCGTGCCATTGCGGGCCGGGTGAGAACCGTGTGCCAGTCGCGGCGTGGGCCAGGCGCCGAAGGCCACCCGCCCCGCGTGCGTGCGCCGCGGGGCTGCGTTGTGCTGGCGGTAATGGTGGTGGTGGTGGGTGCAGCTGGAGAGCAGCATGGCTGGCTGGGCGGTTGGCGTCGCGGTGGGGTTGGTGATGGTGCAGGATGGAGATGCGGGGATGGGAAAGGGGCTAGCTGCTCCAGATGCCTCAGCTGTCACGAGGAGTGAGGCTGCCCGGAGAAAGATTTGTACTTGCTCAAAGTGGGTTGTAGGGATCTGGTGTGCAAGCTGTGGGTGTGAGCGGTTGGATGTTACTCGGCACGTCGAGCGGTAAGGGGCTCACAGTATGAGTACGCACATGCATTCAATGGAGGACCAAGTACCGTAAGCGGACTGAGGCCCCAATGACCACTATCAGGGCGAAGTCTGCAGAAGACAACAAAATGGAACCTGGGACTGTACGATTACCCACTCGGTTTCTTCTTTGCGAAGCCAGGTCACTGCAGGTCCACATGTCAACGAGCAAACGAGCAAACAAGCACCATGGCAAAGAACGCAAACATTATCAACAATGATGGTATGCTTCTGGCCGTGCTTGCAGATGAGGTGTGTGTTACCAACGAGGTGCCCGGTAGTGCAGTTAGGGCTGCTTGACAGATTGCCTAAGCTTTATATGTATGCGCTTCCCCCAGGACACAATCACTGGATTCTTGCTAGCGGGCGTGGGGAACGTGGACCTCCGGAAGAAGAGGAATTACCTGGTGGTAGACTCAAGTAAGACAATTGCAGGAACAGCCCAGAGACTTGCAATGTCCTGACACAGCTGTCCACTGCGTAACAGAGACTTCAGTGCGGCAAATCGAACAAGCCTTCAAGGAGTTCGCAGCGCGGGAGGACATTGCAGTTATCCTTATCTCGCAGCAGGTGGCAAGTCAAATTCGACATGCTGTGGAGGCGCACAACAAGGTACGTGCCTGTTCGGTCGCAATCATGTGTATGCTCACACAACAGCTGAAAGGAGATTTCTGCCACACGCGCAGCCCATTCCGGCCGTGCTGGAGATTCCCAGCAAGGACTGCCCTTACGACCCCTCGCAAGACTCGCTTCTCGCGCGAGTGAAGCTCATCGCGGGCTTCAACTGAGCGGGACGTGTAGAAGAGGGGCGTCGTCCGGGAATCAAGAGACAGGGCCATTGTCGGACACCTATTTCCTGGATGTCGGGGCAGCGTGGGACCTCCGGGGGGAGTGGGTTGGGGTGGAGTAGGAGTGACTGAGGTGGCTTCTGAGGACTTTGGCGTGTGTGTGCGCGTTTGAAAAGGGTTTCGACCTAGGGCATCGGGATGCGCCGTTTCAGATCGCATTCTTGACAGAGACAGAGTGACCAACATTCCGCATACTGGTATACCCGTTGGTCTGGATGAAAAACGCCTTGACTTCGGGGCTGAGAAGGGCTGCCCCGGGTTGGTGCCCCGCCCCGGACTGGTGCTGCCCAGTGCAGTGGACTAGGCGCGTGGTGCCTGGTGTGAGCGTGTGCCGGGCGAGTGCGCTCCCTAGCAATGCGGTCAGCCGGGTGCGGACAGACGGGTGCGATGGCGGCACGGCGAGGCCAGGGGCTCTTTACATCACACACACGTCCTTGTGCTGCTGATTTCCGCCGTCGACTGTGGCGCCCGCCGTGACCCCATCCCCAACCAGCGCACGGAGACCCCTTCGGTGGGTTCCGTTTTCCGAGCTACGCTTGGTGGGAACGTGGGTGGCCGCGTGGTGGCGGTGGCGGGGATTGGCGGGCGGTGTGCAAGAACGTGAGCCAAGCCTGCATCATATACGGTACTTGCTCATGCATGGTAATACGTCATCACCTACAAGACGCCCGCCGTCTTGTCAGTCGCATCCGAGTCGCGTTTCGCGGTGCTGCACGTTGTCCCTGTGGGGCTGCGCCTACCCCGGCAGCCTTTCCTCAGTTGGCCCGCGCCCCCATTCTCTCGTGAGGGGGCTTGGGGCCGGCAGGGGACTGTAACGCGCCTTGCTGTGGGCGGCGACCCCCAACTCCCCCGCGGAAAGGTCGGTTCTACTGTTCCGTACGCTGACGTACGGCATTCACCATTCTGGTTCGTCGATGTTGCTGCGACCGTCCGCTGTCCTGTTCCTGTTCCTACCGGCGACCCACGCTGGCGAGTCTGGCTGGCTGGGCCCACCCGGGCGCTGGAGGTGCCGGGTCGTATCGTGTCGTGCCGTGAGATACCGGTAGCTGCAGCGTATGGGAGGGAGGTGAAGCTGGAGCTATAGCCTGAAAGCCAGGCGAGTGAGGCAAGTGGGGGTGTGGCGCCCGCGTGAGGACCCGGAAAAGCCCGCCTGCCCCCCGAGGGCCGGGGCCCAGGGTGTAGTCTTGCCTCCAATGGCATGGCTAGAGAGGGGGAGGGGAGGGAGGGAGCAGCCGCACGCGTGCGCCTCGCGCCTCGCGCTTTTGGAACGGAGGGAGGGCGGGTGGGCTGGGAAGGTGAGGACAGGGGCGTCCCGAAGTCCCGATCCTGAAGGGGTCTCAACTTCGGGGGGGGGAGCCTGTGGAGGGTGAGGAGGTTGGGTCCGCACCGGCGGCACCGAACGCTCGTTCACCAAACGGTAGTTGAGGGCCGCCCCATCCCATCCCGTCCCGGGTGAGTCAGGGCGTGATAGGAGTCACCGGCGACTGTGTGTGAGTGTGTGTGTGTGTGTGTGTGTGAGAGAGGATCTCAGGAAGGCAGTGCGGGAGCCAAGGTGCTTATCTTTGCCTCCCCCGCTCCATCTCGCCCGCCCATCCGTCGGCCACGCACGCACGCACGTCCGACCTCGCCCCGTACAGCTCATCATCCTTTGCATCCTTTGCCCCCATAATCCGATCCGATCCGCGCGCGGCCATTCGTTAGCCGAACCGCAGCCGTAGCCGTAGCCAGGGTGTCCCCCCGCCACCTTTACCCGTCATCGTTCATCGAAAAACCTAAAACAATAACAACATCACATCTCGAACCGCACAGAAGAAACGCAAAGTGAAGGCGGAGCACGAGGAAAGCGTGTTCACAACAGTTCACATCCCGTTCGTCCATCTGCCTGATTGCGTAACTCCGCACAGATCAGAGCAGATGTGTCCGCAGCAGTCGACCTGTTCTGTTCTGCTCCGTTCCGTTCTGTCCTCCATGCGCCGCCTCGGCCCCACGAACCGCCGCCCCCGTAGGCCCCACTGATGCCCCCGCGAGCCGCCACAAACCCTTGAACGATTCACCAATGACCCCAGTGACAAAAGCGCGCACTGCCGCCGCTGCCGCAATCGCGGCCACGGGCCAATCGTTGCCACCACCACCTGCCTAAGCTACCCACTTCCTCTACGTCCGCCACGCCCGCCACGTCCACTACGTCCCTTCTTGTTGTGTGCAGTACGGTGACCACCCCTGCACCGCTACTACTGCCAGACCTGCTTCCACCTTCCGCCCTCCACCCGCTGCTGCTGCTACTGCTGCCACACCCCTCCTGCTGCCGCCGCTGCGCCGAGCCTGTCAAACGGTGACAGGTTCCGAGAACCGGTCAAACGGCGCACCGTTGAACCCCGGGCCCCGGCCCAGCTCGGCTTGTTTCCACCCCTCCCCCCCCCCCCGGTGAGTTGGGTTCCGGCGGGCTTCGGGGGCTGGGGCATTCCTTGCGTCCCAGCTGCACTTTCTCGGCTCGCTTCACAGCACGTCGCTCAGCAACTTCAGCGAATTTCCTACACTTCTCTTCCAGCCTCGCCTCGTCATCGTCGCGCCTCGACACCGCGGCGGCTGGGCTCGTACTTGCTACACCCTCTCGGTTTGTATATAACGTCCACCGCTGTTTTGCAAGCTTACCTCGTTGTTCTTTTGCAGATGAGACGGAATTCTTATCTTACGTTACCGTTCACGGGCTCCGGCCTATACGTGGATAATCCCCCGGTTTGCCTCCTCCCCCCGTCCTTTCCTTTCCCAATCCAACCCGATCCCGGTTCCACCTGGATTTCATTTGGCCTCCGCCCCCGCCCCCGGCCCCGCCCCCGGCCCCCCCGACCCGGAGCCGGTCAGGTGGACACTGATTCGCTCCATCAGTTGAGCCTCGCTCAGCACCCCCTCGAATCGGAACACCACCTTGCCGCCCACGAACAGAGCGATGGTGGGCAGGGCCTGCGGGGCGCGGGGAGGGGGGGCGAGAGGGGAAAGGAAGGGGAGGGGGCGGGGGGCGGGGGCAGGGGCAATAGTTATGATGCCGCAGCGAGATGGATGGGACGGAGGGGTGACGCGGGTGGGCGCGGACCCGGGCTGGGCGGGATGGGCTTCGAATACAGCGCATCGCATCGGGATGGATGGATGAGTGCAGCCGGGGGAACATAATGAGGGGTCAGGGAGAGATACGCAGGGGGGAGATTGCCGTTCGGTCGTGTGTGCGTGTGTGTGACTTTGTATGCGTGTGTGTGAGACTTTGTATGTGCGTGTGAGGGGGAGGGAGAGGAATTGTGCATGACGTATCGTATGAAGGGAAGATGCGGCCCGACGACCAACCGAGGGGGGAGGGGACGGAGGGGAGGGGAGGGGAGGGCGGCACCGGACCGTCAATCTCTGGCTCGGGTACTGAGGATGATGTTGATTGTGGCTACGCTACGCTGCTGCCAACCCAACCCAACCCAACTGCCCGGCTCTGCACAGCGTCGTTGGTTGCTGCGACAACGGATGGTTTGGACTGACGACGCATCTGACTCTCTCCATCCCACCCACCTACCCGCCCGCCCGGCCACCCGCCCAGCCACCCTCCCACCCGCCAAGCCACCCGCCCACCCACCCGCCCACCAGCCCACCCACCTGAACCCGATACTTGCTGGCTATCCCCGGGTAGCGGTCCGTGTCTATTTTGACCACCTGCAGTCTGCCCCTCATGTTGGTGGCCAGGGAGGAGAGTGTGGGCGACATCATCTGACAGGGGCCGCACCTGAGGGGGGGTGAGGGGTGAGGGATGATGGTGGGGGACATCGCACCACATCACATCACATCACATCAGGGGGGAAGGGGAAGGGGGGAGGAGGAGGGGAGGGGGTCATCACCGGATGGCCGGAGCCCGGGGGAGGGGAAGGAGGCGGGGAAGACACAGCAACAGCCCTCAGGAGCTCAGGAGCTCAGGCTCAGGCTCGTTCCGCATTTCGCCCCACATGTCGGCTCCGTTGCGAGTTTCTGTTCCTGCTTCGAAATCGGCCACTCTGTCAGCCTGGCCCCAATCTTGTTGCTGTGTGTATGTGTGCTGGACTGACTGCTGCTTCCATGCGCCTCACCCGTCCCACCCCACCACTACTTTACCCCCACACCCTACTTTACCCCCCACTCCCCCCACCCAAACCCCAACCCAAACCCCACCGCACCACGTCGCGTAAAAGTCCACCAGCAGGGGCAACTCCGAGCCAGCCAGCATCTCCTCGAACGACCCAAACTGCTGCTTCGTGGCGGATACCGCCAACTCACCCCGCCGCCGCCGCTGACCACCCATCCGCCGCTGCCACTGCCGTGAAGGCAGCGGCGCCCCCGACGGCGAGGCTGAGCCCGCCGCCGCCGCCGCCGCCGGCGGCGGGAGTGCGCTGCGAGCGATCAGCGGGCGCGCCGGCGCCGTCGCCGCCGCCAGGGAGGCAGCCACCCCTACCCTCACCCTCACCGCGGCGGCTGTGGGGCCGCGCAGAGTCGCCGCCACCGGCCGCGACGCGGGGACGGTGCGCTGCGCCATTTGCCGTACGCTGTGTGGATTGGGTGCGGTGGCGGTAGGGAAGCGAAGGACCACGAGACGGGACAGAGGGAATGTGAAGCGTGGGTAGGGATTTCGGACGTGAGGTGAGGCGAACGTGTTGAAGAGCTGGCGGCGGGGGCGCTGCGAAATGCGAATGAGGCAGAATGGTCGGGTAGAGGGGAGCGCTTGGGTGCGGGGATGGGGATGGGGGAGGAGGCACCAGCCGCGAGGCGGCGGCCGGCAGCAGAAGGAGCAGCGGCACTCAGAACTTGACGCACGAATCCAGCGTCCGTGTGAATTAGCTTACTACGTTACCAGGTGCCAGTACGCCCATCCCGGCAAACCTAGCATTTACGCTCATCTCGCTGGAGTCCAATCCTCGATGGCAAGCAATGAGTAACTTATTTACTAAAGCAGATTGTGGTAGCTGTCAAAACAGCTACTGCCCAAGCGGCAGGGCGTTCCGGAACAGTCTCGATGCCGACCCAACGACTCTACCAAGCCCACCTTCCTCTGACGGGCAGCATGCCAATAGGTGTAGGTCGGCTAGCCAAAGGTGCCCTATGAATGCGCCCACAAGCTGTTTCAGATACTGCTGGCAGATAGATACTTGGCAAAAACAATGGTGCAATCTAGCGCTATACCCTGGGTAACTGTACAAACAACGCGTATACGGTGCTTCGACCTCATGGCTGTAGAGTCGGCGATAAAACGTGTCGCCAGATAACTCGTACGGACAACAGTCGAAGCCCTCGTTTCTCGTCTGCAAGCAATTGGGAATTGCTAAATTCGCACAAGGCATGTCATAACTGGATTTTGGCAGCACAGTAATAGGAGCTGTTCGTTGTCACCTGACGCCGTAGTTTCGTGAATCGTGATTGACTGGATGTCTTAAGAAATCAACGTCCTCCCGAGAGCTGCAAAGCATACTAAGGAAGGTAAATCAAGAGCGATTTGAAGCGACTGGAGCCTTCTCGCGCCTGCTGTCCAGGTGTGCTGCTTCGCTCGCGGGCACCTCTTGCCGAACTGAAGCGCTGTGCTGAACCACAATCGACCACAATTGCAACATTTAAGCTTCAATTGAGCCTGCGATTTCGCACGCGTGCACCTTAATCGCGACTCGCACGCCGAACTCCAAGCTGCGATCTGCGCGCGCCTGCTCACAAGCTCTGCTTTGCGAACATAATGACAAAACACTGTAAACACGGCCGGTTACCAGCACTCGGACGCTCGCGCGTGCGCTGCCGGTCCGAGTTGCCTGAACAGCTTGGACCGCCCGTCGCTCCGAACCGCCGAGCGCAACAGCTAGGCACCTGCTGACCCAGGTCCCGCCCATCCGTCCCACAACTCAGCCCAGTACAGTAACCCGGCCCGCGCATCCCCTTATGCTTCTGCGACCCGCATCCCGCATCCCGGCACAGAGCATATTTCACCCTCTCCTCTGCAGCGGTGGAACTCGGAGCTCCCCCCCCCCAGCCGCGGCGGCTGTGCCCTTCCGACCAGCGATCGCCCTCTTCCCCAGTCCCCGCAACAGCTCCTCCAGGCGGGGAGGTGGCAGCACCGCCGGCCCCCAACAGCTGCCGCCGCCGCCGCTGGCTCCATGGCGGTGATGCAGAGGCTACAGCGCCCACGCTGTAGCGATGGTAACAGCAGCAGCAGCAGCAGCAGTAACAACAACAGCACCCGTGTCAGAGCCCCCGGGCGCCGCTCACCGCAGCTGCCGGCAGCGACAGCGACAGCGGCCGCGGCGGTCCTAGGCCTCCAACTGCTGGCCCTGTGCGGCCTGACGCTGCCGTACACACTCGGCGGCGGGCGCCTAGGTACGACAGCGGCGGCGGCGGCGCATCTCAATGCGCTGGACCTCGGTGGAGTGTTGAAAGCCAACGGCGGCGGCAGTGATGGCACCGCTGCTGCTGCTGGCGGCGGCGGCGCCGCCGCTGCCGCCACGGCTGCCGCCGCCGTCGCCGCTGCCGCTGGCGGCGGCGACGACGGCTACAGCGCGCTGTGTGTTGTGGGTCGCAATGAGAACCGATACATTCGGGAGTGGGTCGAGTACCACAAATGCCTAGGTGCGTGGGTGGGTGGGTGGCTGGGTGGGTGGGTGGCTGGCTGGCTGACTGACTGTCTGGGTGGGTGGGTGGGTGGGTGGGAACGGACGCGGTCGGATGTCTGCCCGTTTGGGTGACGAGGTCCATCATGGGGTCATAGCCGGGCAGCTCGTCAGCCGTCACAACCTCACAACCTCCCCGGTGGTGGTGGTGGTGTGGAGAGCCTCATGCTGAAACCTAAAACCCTGAAACTCTGAACCGGCGCTGGATTGGCCGCCGGGTGGCCCCCCGGGCTGCCGGCTCGGGTTACGGCCCCCGGTTGCCCTCCAACCCCCCCGGGTGCCCCCCCCCCCCGGGTGGGGGTTGCACCGCACCGCAACGCTCCAGGGGAAGCAGTGGCGGCGCAGCGGGATGCCGTACATACAGGGGGATACCGTACATACAGCGGGATACCGTACAGTCCGCTGCAGTCCCTGCTGTAAGGGGTCCGCGCTTGGCGCCGGGTCAGGAGGTGCCGTACTGGGAGGGAGGCGTCGGCGGCAAGGCGGGACGGCGCCGTACCTCGATCACCCGCCCGGTGGCGGCTCTTCCCCTGTGTCTCTTGTCTCTGTCTCTGTGTCTGTCTCTGTGTGTCTGTGTCTTCGCAGGTATCTCAAGGGGTGGGCTGCAGCGGACTGCTGCTGCAACCCCTCGGTGCACTACCACCCTCCCGCCCCCTCCGCCCTCCCACCCCGCGCCTTCCCGCCTCCCTTCCTCCCCTCCCTTCCTCCCCTCGCTCGCTTACAAGCAAGGATTCCCCCGCCCGCCCCCCGCCCGCCCCCCCGCCCGCCCGCCCCCCCTGGGCCCTATGTATCCACCTCGATGCGCCCGTGTACGACACAGGCTTCTCCCGGATCTACCTGTACGACCACAACAGTGCGGTACCGCTCCTGAACGAGATATCCGATCACGTGGCAAGCGGCTTGGTGGTGTACACCAACTACAGCGCCGCACACACCAAATTCAAAAAGGGCTACACCTCGGACCTCGACAGATTCATGTCCACCGTACAGGTGTGTACGGCATCCGTCGTGCCGTACATATATGCCGTACTGACTGGACGGTGGTTTGCATGGCCGTACTAACGGACGCTCCCTTCGGTCATTACGGCCACGTTGCTCTGCTTTTTTTGGCGATTAAGAGGGGAGGGGAGGGGACGGAAGAAAGGGGAGGGGAGGGCGGGCGGTCGCTTTGGGGACGCCTGGGCGGTGGGCGCCCGGTTGAGCGACCGTTCGAGAGCTCCCCGCCTCCCCCCTCACCACTTGCCGCAAGCCGCATGCCGTCAGCCTGGCAAAGCACGGCGCGCGGTGTCGGTGTATCATGGCGGCGGCGGCGGCGGCGGGGGCTGTTGCTGTTGCTGTTGTTATTAGTGGCGGTGGCGGTGGTGGTGGTGGTGGTCCGGAGGACTGCCCGTGGGCCGAATAATCCTCTCACCGCACATATCAGCCACTCAGCCAGCGCGTTCGGACCGCTCTTTCATCCCCACCCTCACCACCCCCCCACTCTCACACCCCCACCCAGTTTCCTCCGCGCCACCACGGGACCGGACTGGACTGGACTGGACTGGATACTGGCTTCGTGCTTTCATATCACCGCTTGCTCTCACTCGCCGCGCGTCCATCCCAACCAACCAACTAACCAACCAACCAACTCCCCAAACCACCAACTGACGACCCCAGGGCCAGGCCTACAAGGACTGCGTGAGCCGCTTCGGCGCCCGCCACAGCTTCCTGGGCTTTATAGACGTGGACGAGTTCCTCGTGGTGTACGACAACAAGATCAATCACGTGGACGAGCTGCTTCGCGAGTACGAGCGCCACCCCGGGCTGAGCCTGTACTGGGTGTTGCTGGGCAGCTCCGGCCACAAGGACCGACCCGCGGGTCGGGTGGTGGACGAGTACAAGGCCTGCACGCCGCACAACCACAAATTCAACACGCAGGCGAGGAGAGGGGGGGGGGTCTGAATCTCTGGAAAGGGGTGTCTGGAAGGGGGGCTGAACAGGCGGGGGCGGGCGGGGGGGGGGGAAGAGGTAACAAACAAGATACCGAGGAGGAGGAGGAGGAGGTACCGCAGCGGAGGGACGGAGGAGCCGACGTCAGCGAACGCACCTAGAGCAGTACCTTGCCAGATGTATTAAATTCACCAGATCTACCTTTACACACGGAAGAGGTACGACTGCTGGACAAACAACCCTCACAGTTACATCTTACATGTTTGCATGCGCCTATCTGTCTACGCAACCCACCCGGCCACCCCTCTGAGCAAGAACTGATTGTGACGGATTGCCCATTCGCTCACGTGCGGGCGAGTGAGTGGGCGAGTGGGCCCACTCGGGCGAGCGCGGCTCGTGCGTGCTGCCCAGCCGCCCCGCCGCGGCGAGCGCCCCCCCCCCCCCCCCCACACACACACGCCGCTGCACCGGCGCATCCTTGCGCTCATCTGCCCGTCGATCGGTTCGCCCGTGCAACTGCGAATCTTTCGTTTGTTTGTACAACTGCAAATCTTCCGTTTGTTTGTACGATTGCGAATCTTCCGTTCGGTCGTACAACTGCCAATCTTTCGTTGGTTCGTACAACTGCGAACCCACCCCAGACCCAGCACGCGGTGGGGGCATGCGCGCACCTCCCGCGGTGGGTGGGGGTGGGGGTGACCTGTCTCCAACATGACAACTTGCCGCACCACCATCCCGGCAATCGAGCCATGCGCGCATGCACCGGCCACACTAGTCAAGAGAAGGGGGGGGAGAAGAGGGAGGTGTGTGCAACTGTGCATCCATGCATCCTGCGCCCTACAGCCGTTAAGAGCCCCGCCCTTGGTGGCCCCTGTCCCCCCTTCCCCCTCTCAACCTCAACCTCCTCCCTGCCCTGCCCTGCCCTGCCCTCCCCTCCGCCCATCCGCCCGCAGTTCAAGACCTTCGCCAACACGCGCTTCCGGCCCGTCATGTACTCCCCCCACCGCGCCGTCTTCGCGGCGCCGCCCGACCCCGAGACCGGGCTGGAGCCGTACATGGTGGACGAGAACCACTCCCGGGTGCCTCGCGGCCGCAACAAGAACTCCAGCCA
Source organism: Pleodorina starrii (assembly GCA_030267565.1). Lineage (NCBI taxonomy): Eukaryota > Viridiplantae > Chlorophyta > Chlorophyceae > Chlamydomonadales > Volvocaceae > Pleodorina > Pleodorina starrii. The sequence goes on from BRXU01000052.1 coordinate 299,898, forward strand.
CAGCCGCGCAGTGATCTACCACTACGTCACCAAGAGTCTGACGGACTACTATGACAAGATGAACCGGGGCGGCGGCGCGGGGGTGACCCGGCCCACCTACTACTACGACCTCATGAACAAGTGGGTGGAGCGAGGGTGGAGGGAGGGTGGAGAGGGTGGAGGGAGCGGGGAGGGGAGTGGTGGAGTGCCGAGGTCCAGGTTCAGATCCAGGTTCAGATCCAGATCCAGGTCAAGATCCAAATCCAGCCTCCCGGCCCCGTATTCTCGTGTATCGGTTCGATCGCCTGCCGCTGTGCCATCATGACCCACTGCCATGACCCACCGGATCACAACAAGCAACCCAACGAGCCCCGGCGGTGACCCACACCCCGAGTCCCGCCTGCGACTGCGGCTCCTGTCCCGCCTGTGGCTACTGACTGGCTACGCACTGTGCACTCGCTCTCTCTCTCTCGTACACACGTGCACACAGACAGACAGACAGACAGACAGACAGACAGACAGACAGACAGACAGACACACAGATACTACACACATACACACATTCCTGCAAACAGCCTGCCTGCCTGCCTACGCGCCTACGTGCCCCCATCGCTGTGCCCAACCACAATCTACCGTCGACCTGTCTGTCTGTCCGTCTGTCCGCCTGCCTGCCTGCCTGGCTCCCTCTCCCACCCTCCTCCTCCTCCTCCTCCTCTTCCTCCTTGCCGCCACCGTCTGCCCCTCCCCCTCCCCCCCCGACACCGCCCTGCCCGTCCACTCTCCCGCGCTTTTGCCCCCGACACCGCCCTCCCGCTCCGCTCCACTCCGCGTCCCTCCGCTCCACGCCGCTCCGCGTCCCTCCGCTCCGCGTCCCTCCGCTCCGCTCCGCGTCCCTCCGCTCCGCTCCGCGTCCCTCCGCTCCGCTCCGCGTCCCTCCGCTCCGCTCCGCGTCCCTCCGCTCCGCTCCGCTCCAATCCGCTCCGCTCCACTCCACGCTTCTCCGCTCCGCAGGTACAGCACACAGATGTGCGAGGGCGCTGTTCGCACCCGGGAGCGCTTCTGCGGCGCACAGCTGCCCCGGGCCCTGTCGCAGCTGACGGTGGGGGAGCTGGTGGGGGCAGCAGCAGCAGCAGCGGCGGCAGCGGCGGCGGCGAGATGAGCAGCAGCGGAGGGAGGAGCAGGAGCAGCAGGAGGAGGAGGAGGGGTGGCGCCGGCGCCGGCGCTGCCAGCAGCGTGGGTGGCAGCACAGGAAGCGGAGGTGACTGTGGAGGGGTCGGGGTTGGGCATATGCCGAAGGAGAGGCCGCAACGCAACGCATCGAGAGGCGGCGGCGGCGTTGAGGAGCGTCCGGGCGCTGAGGAGCCTTAAGAGCTCCCCCTCAAGGAGGAGCCCCTCATAGCCCCTCATGGCCCCAAGCTGGGCGGGGCGGAGCGGCGCGGAGCGGCTCTTTGCCTCGCGGCCTCGCGAGCGATGTTGCCGCCCCTGCGGGGAAATGCGATGGAGGGCTGCCGACACGCTGCGCCGCCGGGCTGGTCTGGTCTGGGCTGGGCTGGTCTGCCGCCTGGCCGGTCTGGGCGGGGGGGCTGCCTCGCCTGCTCTCCCGGGAGGGGAGGGGGGGAGGGGCGCAGGCCTGGCCGCCGCCGGTGGCGCCATCCCGCTGCCGTGCGGCGGCCGTCAGCCCCCTGCCCCGTTGACGCTCCCGCCCTCCCTCCCGCCCTCCCTCCCTCCGAGGACGGAACGGAACCGCGGAGCGGCGGGTGGGGGATTGGGGGGGGGGGCCGCAGCGGCCTCGCCGAACAAGCGGCCTCGCTCCTTCTCGGAACGAGCGAGCCCCGGAACTCAGGACTCAAGAAGCCAGCCAGCCACCCAGCCGAGAGCAGAGTGCAGCAGCAGGAAATGAGCTCGTCCTCAAAAGTCGGGGCGGCGCCACAGCCCCAGCCCCGGGGTCTGCCTGCTGCGGCCAAGCACCAGCAGCGCCGCCACCCCCACCGCCAACAGCCCCACGCCCACCGCCGTAGCGTAGTACCCCCGCACGCCCTGTGCCGCCGCTGGATCCGCCGCTGCCGACCAGACCCACCAGCCGCCGCCGCCGCCCGGCTGCCGCTGCGGCGTTTCGGCAGCGGCCTCCACCGCCTCCACCGCCGCCGCCTCCGGCGGCGGTGGCCCCTGCTCGTCCTCCGCGGCCTGTAGCAGCGGGTTGAGGATGTACTCAGTCATCAGCTCGCACATCTTGGCGGCGTTGCGAACCACGGGGAGACGTTGCGGGGGAGACGCCGCCGACTCGGACGGCTCGGGCTGGCCGGCTGGCGGCGGCGGCGCCGCCGCCGCTGATTCCGCCGCTGGCGGCGGCGGCGGCGGCGGCGCTCCCGCTGCCCAGTTGTTGGACCTTAGGGCGGCCGGGTGGGGCACGTAGTTGTCGAGTTGCAGTCCCAACACGCACACGCTGGCGGGGCGGGGCAGAGGCGGGGGTGGAGGGGAGGGGGACGAGGGGGAGGAGGGGTTTAGGGTTTTTAACTAGATGAGAAATTGGCGCAGCGGACAGAGGGGGACGGAGGCGACTTGAGCGAACGGACCCAGTGCCCAGGACCCAGGACCCGGGGGAGGATGTGGGGAGCAAAGATGGTACCGCAGGAGAGGGGAAGGGGCAAGGGATGGGGAGTTTGGGAGGGCCGGGCGGCGGCGGGGTTGCAGTGGTGCCGAGGGGGGCGCGATGCGAACGACAGCGGGTTGCGGAATGGCGGGATGGCGGGATGGCGGGGTGGTGGTGGGGTGACGGTGACGATGACGGTAATCCGATCCACGGTGAGATCCCGTGCGAGGCCCTCATTGCTGGTGTGTGTACTGCTGCTGCTGGTGCATGCAGGAATTGTTGTGTGACTTTGTTCACAATAGCGGACTGAGGCGGGGACTGTGGGTATCGAGCGTGCGGAGTGGGCGTTTGACTGGAGGGGGAGGGTGGCGTTGCGTCCTGGGGGGTGGGGGTGGGGAGCAAGCGAGTGCAGCAGGTGTGCGATGCGGTGCGGAACGGCAGGCCTCAGATAAACTGAAGCCTAGTTTTCGGGAAGAGCAGTGTTTCGGAACAACTACCATACTCGAGAGGATCTCACGCTCTCGTGTGTTAATGTGTGCGGACTGAGGATTGTTGATGTATGCGGAAGGGAGGGAGGGAGAATTGACTGGATGTTTCGAGACGGTTGGAACCCGCACTGATCAGAATTGAGCAGGTGGTTTCGGTCGCAGTGAATTGCCCAGCAACGTACTTTGCATAGTTGTTCTCCTCGCAGCTGTGGACGAACATTCGCTTCGTGCGCGCCTGGAGCGAGCAGTGCATCGTGAACTTGCGCGCCTTGCCGGGCTTGGTGTAAGTGAATACCCACTGGTCCAAAAACATTCCATTCCAATCCTTCTGCGGCACGAAGCGCGCCTCTGGGTCACTGCTGCCTCCTTGGCCACCCTCCGGTGCTAGAACGAAACCGGCTTCGACCATCAAACAGTGCAGCGCTAGCGCAAGGGCGGGGCCGCCATCCGAAGACGCCAAGTATGATGGGCGGGGGCATGCCTTCTCCAGCAACTGGGCTAGCTTCACGTCATCCATGCTTGAATCAGTAGCCAGGGACTCCTAATTCCGTTTGAAAGCCACTTTCCAACAACAGATATTGCACACGGGGTTGTCACACGTCAACAGTACTATTGATTATAAGAAGGCAGGTAATCATGACATGGATCCGACCTTTCGGTTGCCGTTTCCACGACATCATTCCGTGAAACTGTTGCTCGATTACGAGGCCTTCCAAAGGCCTTCGGAAGCAACTTTGTTCTACACGCTAATAACGAATCAATGGCTCACACAAAGTTCAAATGACGGAACAGCCCCCTCCCGCTCTCCTCTTCACTGCAGCTAGACGCCTGGGCGCCCTTTATGGAGCATCTCCCAGTCCTAAATCATCGACGCTATCTTTTGACGATGTTTTCGTTGCCAGCAGCGTCCCAGTGCAACCGGGCCATCGCGCACTTCCGCATGAGGCATGGGTGGCAGTCGACCTAAGTGCCGCGCGGCACCTGCAGTGCAGCCACGGCGGATGGGTCCTGGCGCGCTGGAACGAAGCAGGCGAGCGCGCCGTGGTCTCGCAACTTCTCGTCGCCGCTGACGCCGGCTCACCTCACAGCCATCCATCGCCATCCCAACCTGGGTGGTTATCCACCCCAAGCGCATCGCCAGCTGCAACAGTCGCAGCTCGAGATGCTGTGGCCCCATCAAAGGCGGTATGCAAACGTCCGGTCGTGTCGGCGATGCTAGCGTTCAATCTGGGACTGCCGTACACGGTCCAGCCCTTCCTGGAGCCGAATAGTGAAGACCGAATCACTGCCGCCGCGGCGACGCCGGGCGACGCCGGCACCGCCCTGCCGGCGGCGGCGCTGCCGCTGCGCTTGACCGCCCCTCTGCGTCTCATCAGCCTGGCGGCGGCGCTGGCGGACGCTGCGCTCCACAACACCATCCCCGACGCCGGCGTACGGCATGGGACGAGCTCCGCCGTCGCCGCTTCCGCCGCCGCCCCGGGCGCGCTGTCGCCCGCCTACCCCACCGCGGAAGCCGTACAGCTGTGCAAGGTTGGAGTACCGCGTACGGCACCACTTGCGCGGGCCGCGGCAGCGGGGCCGCCGCCGCCGCCGCTGCCGCCAACGCCAACACCGTCATCCTCATCGGCGGCGGCGGCGGCCCCAAGCGCCGATGCGTCAGCTGCGGGCGCCAAGGCGGCGGCGGCGTCGCCGGCAGCTGCCGACGGCGTCGCCGCAGCCAACGGCGGCGTCGCCGGCAGCGGCAGCGCTGCCGCCGCGACGGCGCCGCCGGCGCTGGCGTTTGCGGCGGCGGATGACGTGGGCGGCAGCGGCGCTGGCGGCGGTGGTACGGCAGTAGCTTCTCGTGACGCGGTGGCTCGTGCGCTGCAGCAGTACTTTCAGGACCGCGGCAGGTTTGTGTGTGTGTGTGTGTGTGTCGGGGGGGGGCTTAGGGGGCCGGTGTGTAGGGGCCTTAGGGGGGCGGTTTAATTTGAGGGAGGGAGAAATGGTTGGAATTTGAAGTCAGGAGGGGGGCGGAGGGGGCCGGCGTTGGATGTTGATTGGTTGGTTGGTTGGTTGGTTGGTTGGTTGGTTGGTTGGTTGGTTGGTTCACTTCCCTTCGCTCCGCTTAGCGCCACTTCATTCACTCTCACGTCACGTCTGGATATCGCGCACGACTTGGATCCCTACTCCTTACTCCGAACCAGTATCAATGACGCATCGCAACTCTCCATCTATCCCCCCCTCGGATACGTTACCGTTTACGGGCTCCGGCCTATACGTGGATAACCCGCGCCTCCCCCCCCCGCTGCGGTATCTTCTTTACAAACCCCTTTTTTTGTTGTAACCCCCGCCATCCCCCGATGATCAGGTGCGTCAGCCTGGGAGACATGCTGGTGGTGCCGGTGGGGCAGCTCCAGGGGGGGCCAGCAGGCGGAGGCGGGGTCGGGGGCGGAGGGGAGGATGCGACCGCACCGGCCCACGGGTCATTCGCGGGTGCCGCGGCGCGGCTGCTGTACTTCAAGGTCACGGATGTACGACCGTACGGATCACGGCTGCCGCTGTTGATCAGCCCGGAGAAGACCATGCTGACGCTCCAGGTTTGTTTTGTGCTTCGAGTGTTTTTTGAGTGCGTTTGGAGTGCTTGCGTGTATATGTGTATATGTGTGTATGTGTATCCGCCTGGTCGACATCGTGTTTTTCGTCTTGTCTTGGCTTCTTCGCGGTTCACCTATTCACGGTTCGTCTGCAGCTGTTGCCATCGGCTGGCGGGCGGGCGCGGTCAAGTGGGGTAGCAGGTCGCTCGCTGCTGCTGCCGCTGCTGCCACCCACCCACCCACACCAAACACCTCAGAACCTGTCACCCCCCACCTCAATCCCACCCCTACCCCACCCCATCCCACCCCTACCTGCGTGCACACATGCCGGCTAAATACTGCTCCAACCCACCGCCTCCTTTCCAACACCCCCCACCGCCCCATACCCTCAGGGCGGCCTGTGTCGGGCTCCGCTGCCCGTCGGTTGCGAGCCGTCTGTCGCAGGGTTTCGGAGCCACTCCGCCGCCGCCGTCGCCGCCGCACCAGCCGGGTTGCTGCCTCCGCCGCTGCCGCTGCTTGGCGCTGACCCGGCGGCGCCGCTGCTGACGGCGCCGGGCCCCGGTGTGTCGGGGACTCCGGGGCCGCTGCTGCCGGCCTGGCGCAGGGTGGCGCAGGTGGGAGGGGTGTGTGTATATGTGTGTGTGTGTGTTGGGGGGGGGGTAAAAAAAATGATACCGCAGCGGAGACGGAGACGGGGGGGAAGGGGGTTATCCACGTACAGGCCGGAGCCCGTAAACGGTAAAGTAACAAAAGAAATCCTTCCCGCCCGTCTGTAAAATAACAGCGAGATAAGCTTGCACGTTACATACAAACCGAGAGGTTATAGCGAGTCCGAGTTGAGTCTCACCTACGGCAGGAAAAGAGAAGGACACAGAGCAAGGAAAGGGCGACGTCAACAGACAGGGAGAACAGGAGCGGGGACAGCGTTACCGACGAGACCCCCATGCGAGTGCGGCTGGAGCTGCGGCTGAGGGCGTTGAGCGGGCTGACCGAGGGGTGTATTGGATTAATGGGCTGAGGGCTGCAACGGAAGGAGGATAAGCAGGAGACGCATGCACACTACGGGGATTACGTCCTGCAGCGGTACAAGGGTGGCCCTCGCCCCCGCCCCCCACCTTCTCGGCTGCGGCATCGTTATTATTTCCCCCCCACCTTCCCCCTCCCCCCCCCCCGCGGTTCAGGTCTTTGCTCCGCTGCTGCACCCCCACACCCTCCACCTCGACCTACCCGCCGCCACCGTACTGCTGTACGGCCCGCCGGGCAGCGGCCGCCGTACCGCCGCCCGCGCCGCCGCCGCGGCCCTCGGCCTGCACTTCATCTCCGTGTCCTGCCACGAGCTGGCGCCGGCGGCCGGATCCGCGGAAGCCTCCAGGGGGGGAGCGGCGGCGGCGCTACGGGCGGTGGTGGAGGCGGCGGAGCGCTTCGCACCGGCGGCGCTGCTCCTGCAGGTGGGGCTGGGCGCCTGGGCCCGCGGCCCGGGTGCCGTACTATGCTGTACAATGCCGTACTTTGCCGTACTAAGCCGTGTGGGATGGTGCTGGGTGGCGACCGGCGGTTGCTGAGACGGTGGGAGGAGTCGGGAGAGGGAGAGAGGGGTGTGTGTGAGGGTCGTGAGGGTCCATGGGTTTTGTCGTTTTGGGTTTTAGGGTTTTAGGGTTTTAGGGTCTTTAGGGTATTAAAGTTTTTGTGTTTTACGACGTTTTGGTCGAGGTCGAGGTCAAGTGCCGTACTGCCGTGCTATGTTGTGTGTTTTGCCGCCAGGACCTGGATGCGTTGGCCGGCAGCCGCGGCGCGGCGGAGGCGGGTGGCGGAGGCGGCGCCGCCGCCGCCGCCACCGCCGCACAGCGCTGCGCCGACGTTCTGATGACGGCGGCGGCGCGCAGCGGCGGCGCCGTCGCCAGGGCGGTCGTGCTGGCGCGCGGCAGCGCTGGCGTCGCCGCCACCACCTCCTCCTCCGCCTCCGCCGCCAACGGAGGCCCCAACGGGTGAGGCCGCAGATTGCTGCATCGATTGACGATTGACGATTGACGATTTGCCACACATCACACACAGAGGTCGGGGGCGTGCCGAGGCGAAAGACGGAAGACCGGGGGTGTGGAGAGGGGTGGAGGTGGCATGCAGAAGAGCGGCGGGGTTCCGGTCTTCCGGAGTCATCTGCTCGTCAGGGGGGGCAGGCCGGAACGTTTGTAGGGCTGCCTCCCCGATCTCACACCCCCCTCCCACTCCCCTCTCCGAAACCGCTCTCCCATCCCCCCACTCTCATCCCCCCACTCCCATCCCCACCCCCGCAGCAGCAGCAGCGCCCCCTTCGCCCCTTCCTCCTCCTCCTCCTCCTCCTCCCCGCCCCCACCCGGTTTCGTGGCCCTGCTGGCCACCTGTTCCTCCCTGGAGGACGTACCCCTACCCCTGGGCCGCTGCTTCACACACACGCTGCAGGTACGGCAGCTGTACAGCAGCTGTACAGCACGTGTACGACACGCTGCATTTTTGACCACCTGTAAAACCGCGTTAGCGGCTTGGCTTTTTCTTTTTTGGCGTCCTTTGGCGCCCTCTCTCTCGCCCATATTATTTCCTGAAATGTCACGTGTCCGGGTGCCGTACGTCCGTATACGTCCGTACTCTATCCGTATACTTTGTATCCAAAAGAGGAAAGGCGCCTGAAAATTTTGATATTTTCCCGGGTGCTTGAATCGCGCGTTGCAGCTTGGTGCGCCGGGGCCGGAGCAACGGCGACAGCTGCTGGGTTACTTGGTGAGAGCGGCGGCAGCCGCCACGGCTGCCGCCGCCGCAGCTGGCGGCGGCGGCGGCGGCGGCGCTGGCGGCGGCGGCGGCGGTGCGGAGCCGGCGGCAGCGTTGGAGGCGGCGGTGGAGTCCCTTGTGTCTCAGACGGCGGGGTTGCTGCCTCGGGAGTTGTGCGGCATTGCGGCGGACGCGGCGGCGGCGGCGCTGGGGCGGGCGGCGCTGCCGGGCGGGCTGCCGGGGCTGCTGGCGGCGGCGGCGGCGGCGCCGCCGCCAGCAGCAGCAGCTGGAGCGGCCGCCGACCTGACGGAGTCACCGTCGGCGGCGGCGGTTTTGGATCCGGATCGGGACCTGAGAGCGGCGTTGGATCGAGTCAAGGCGCGCACGGCGGTGGAGGTGCGTGTGTGCGTGTGCGTGTCTGCGTCTGCGTGCGTGGGTCGGTGAGGTGGCGATGTCGCACAGCCGTACTGCACTGTCGTGCCGTCGTATATATCTGTACTGCAAACGAAAGTCAAAGTCTTGTTTCGCGTCAACCCCCCCTCCCCCCGGGGGGAGGGGGATTTGAAGAGTGAATTTGCAACAAAGAAACAAGAAGCCCTGCGGACGTTGTAGTCTGAGGGGGAGGCGGGGAGGGGGAGGAAGAGGATTGGGCGGGGAGGGGGCCAGCTGTGCAGCAGGGTCCGGCTGGCGATTGGCGACTGGCGACTAAGGGGACGAGCCACATGCCTCCCTCTTGGCCCTCTTGGCCCTCGCGACCCCGCGACCCCCGCGACATCTCGGCCCTTGCAGCGGGGCCCAGGCCTGGTTTCGGAGCGCTGCTCTCCCTTTCCCCCAACCCCTCCTCCCCCCAACCCCTCCTCCCCCCAATCCACTCTTAACTCCTCCAGCCTGTCCATTCAGCTGTTCGAACTCTTTTTCTCTACTCCTCTTTTTCGCTACTCCTCTTTCCCCCCTGCCACCACTCCCCCCTTCCCCCTGCCCCTCTTCCCCCTCCCCTCCCCCTCCTCCCCGCCCCCCTTAGGTGGGTGCCCCCTCCGTCCCCGACGTTCGCTGGGACGACATTGGCGGTCTGGAGGGCGCCAAGCGGACCATCCTAGACACGGTGGAGCTGCCGCTGAGGCACCCGGGGCTGTTTGCGGCGGGGCTGAGGAGGAGGTCGGGGGTGCTGCTGTACGGACCACCGGGTGGGTGTGTGGGGGGGCTGGGGCGGGGTGGGGGGGATGGGGGGTTGGGGTTGTGGGGGGGGTGTGGGGGCGGGGTGAGTAAGAAGAGAGATTACCACAGCGAAGAGACGGAGCCTGGACCGTTGAGCAACAGGGTGGGGGGGTGGGGGGGATGGGGGGCTGGGAGGGCGGGCGGGAGCGCCGGAGGACGGGAGGGCGAGGGCTACAATAGAACGGGGTTTAAGGGATCTTCCTGGCTGTTCCGGGCTGCAAATGCGAGCTGTTCCCGCCTCGCCCCCCTTGCTCCTAAACCTCTGCCTCGCCCCCACCCTCTCCACGCCCCTCTCCACCCCCACCCCCACCCCACCCCTTCTTGTTTCCTTCTTGCAAATTTACTCGTTAACCCCCAACCCCAACCCCCAACCCCAACCCCAACCCCCGGCTCCCGGCTCCCGGCTCCCTGCTCCCCAGGCAGCGGCAAGACGTTACTCGCCAAGGCGGTGGCCAGTCAGTGCGCCGCGACCTTCATGTCGGTCAAGGGGCCGGAGCTGATCAATATGTACGTGGGGGAGAGCGAGAGACAGGTGAGAGGGGGAGGGAGGGAGACGGGGAGAGAGAGGAGACCGGGGGGGGGGGGTGGGATGGGGTGGGCCGGGCGGGTGGTTGGCGGGTGTGTCAACGAAACCGCAGCCGAGTTGATAGGCACTGGAGCCACATGTACGACACCGTACAGATTTGTGACTTGACCCCGGATGGGCTGAGGCCGTGCAGCCGAGGGGCGGTGAGGGGTGATGAGGGGTGGGGTTTGGGTTTGGGGTGGGGTGGGTAGACAGGGGCAGTACCGGTACATTCCGTACAGGCGAGAGGACTGACTGACTGACTGACTGACTGACTGACTGACGGACGGACGGACGGACGGACGGACTGACGGGCTGACTGGCTGACTGACTGACTGACTGACGGGCTGACTGGCTGACTGACTGACTGACTGACGGGCTGACGGGCTGACTGACTGACTGACTGACGGGCTGACGGGCTGACTGACTGGCGTACGAGCTGTCAGAAGTGTAAGAAGTATAGGATCTAAAAGCGGGTGGGGCGGGTGGGGCGGGTGGGGTGGGTGTACCACCACACAAAGCCCAAACCTACTTTTGAACCCAAACTCCAGACTTACACCAGACTTACAAACCCAAACCCCCATCCCCCTAATCCCCCCCAACCCCGGGCTCCGGCCTATAACCCCATCCCCCACCCCACCCCACCCCTCCCCCCACCCCCCCCGCAGGTTCGTGAGGTGTTTGCCCGGGCCCGTCGCGCCGCCCCCTGTGTGGTGTTCTTCGATGAGCTGGATTCGCTGGCACCCGCACGAGGGGCGTCGGGCGACTCGGGTATGAGGGAGGGGGGTTAGGAGAGGGTAGCAGGGTGGTAGGAGGGGGGTAGGTGGGGGTAGAAGGGGGGTAGGAGGGGGGAGGAGGGGGGTAGGAGGGGGTAGGAGGCGGGGTGGGAGGGGGGAGGAGGGGGGTGGGAGGGGGTAGAAAGAGGTTTGGCAGCCACCAGCCAGGTTGGGCGCCGCACGCACACACGCCTTCATACGCCGTCATACGCCTTCATGCACACGGTGGTGGCTTACACCGCAACTCACTCCGCAACCTGAGGTAACACCTTCACTCATCACCCCTCTTCCCTCCCACCCACCCACCCGTGTCATTCTTGCAAATTCACTCTTCAAGTCCCCCCTTGTAAACCCCCCCGTAAACCCCCGCCGTGCCGTCCTGTACCCCTCCCATCTCCTTGCCTTGCTATTTGCCACTGCCGTTGATGCCTCTCCTGCCCACGGGGTCGTCCGCGCCCGCCACCCTCGTACACACGCACGACATAGTCCCCCTTGTGCACGTATTCCTCTCCTTAATCCCCTTTCCCATACAGCATTCACCCACTACCCTCTCTCGATCAGCCCGCTCAACGCCCTCAGCCGCAGCTCCAGCCGCATTCGCATGGGGGTCTCGCCTGTAACGCTGTCCCTGCGTTTGTTCTTCTTGTCTGTTGACGTCGCCCTTTCCTTGTTCTGCGTCCTTCTCTTTGCCTGCCGTAGGTGAGTTGGGTCTTCGCGGGCTTCGGGGATTGGGGCGTTCCTTGCATCCCAGCCGCACTTTCTCGACCAGTTCAGCAACGTGTCACCTCACAGCCTCAGCGAATTTCCAGCATCCACCGTTACAACTCGTCTCGTCCTCGTCACGTGGCGGCTCAACTCGGACTCGCTACCATTTCTCGGTTTGTATCTAACGCCCTTGCTGCTTGCAAGTTTACCTCGTTTTTCTTTTGCAGACAGGAAGGATATTTCTCTGATTTGATACCGTTTACGGGCTCCGGCCTATACGTGGATAACCCCGTAACACCCCCCCCCGTAAACCCCCGTAACCCCCCCGTAACAACCCCCGTAACCCCCCCCCGTAATCCCCCCTGTAACCAACGTAACCTCCCCCCCGTAACCCCCCCGTAACACCCCGTCCCCCCCCCCTCCTCAAGGCGGTGTCATGGATCGAGTGGTATCGCAGCTGCTGGCAGAGATCGACGGACTCAGCGGAGGCGGCGGCTCCGGAACCGGCTCCGGAGGTAGCGGCGGCGGCAGCTCCGGAACCGGCTCCGGAACCGGGCTGATCTTTGTGATTGGCGCCACCAACCGACCCGACCTATTGGACCCCTCCCTGCTGCGACCCGGCCGACTGGACGTGTGTGTGTATGTGGGGATAGCGGAGGACCCGGACAGCAAGACCAAGGTGCTGCAGGTGCGTGTGTGTTTTGTGTGTGTGGGGGGGGGGGGAGAAGAGGCAGAGAGGCGGAGAGGCGGAGAGGCGGAGAAGGGGGGACGGGAAGACGGGAAGGCGGTGCTGGGTGCAGGGGGAGTGTGTGTGGGGGGGGGGGGATGGTGGGGGGGGGGGTGGGGGGGGGGGGGGTGGGGCCGCGCCGCGCGTCCCCAGCCTCCTCTGGAACAGGCCCCCCCCCCCAAACCTCCCCCCCCCCCCACAATCTCTCGTCCCTCCCCCTTCCCCTCCCTCCCATCAGTATCCGGTCTTGCCACCTCTTTTCTGGACTTCATGGCAACCTCTCCACACAGCTGCCGCAACCAAGCAGAGGACCCATTCGCGTCACATTTCCAACCCCCCCCCACCCCCCCACCCCCCCCACCCCAACACCCCCCCTAACATCCCAACACCCCAGCACCCCAATACCCCAATACCCCAACACCCCAACACCCTAACACCCCTCCCAACCCGCCCCCCGCTCCCCTCAGGCTCTCACCCGCAAGTTTGCTCTGTCCTCCGATGTGGACCTGCCCACCCTGGCCTCCGCCTGCCCCCCCACCCTTAGCGGGGCGGACCTGTATGCGCTGTGTGCTGATGCCTGGATGGGGGCACTGCAGCGACACATCCGCGAGATGGAGGGGGCGGCAGCAGGGCAGGGAGGGGAAGGGGGAGGGGGAGGAGAGGAGGGGGCGGAGGGGAACAGTACGGAAGACAGTGGGAGAGGAGCTGGCGGGGAGGGTGGCGGCGAAGGGTCGGCGGCGGCGGCGCCAGCGGCTGCGGCGGCGGCGGATGAAGATGATCTGTTGAACCGTATGGGGACCCTGGGGGCGTCCGTACGGCGGAAGCGCGCTGCCAAGGCGGCCGCGGCGGCGGCGGCAGCGGCTGTGCCAGTGCCGGGCGCGTCGTCGTCGTCTTCTCGCCGGGAGTCTGAGGCGCAGGACGTGTCGAGCGGGGCGGCTGCTGCCGCTGCGAGCAGCGGTGGCGGTGGCGGTGGCGGTGAGAGCAGCTGCGGAGTTGCCGGGAGCGCAGCAGACACGGATGTGTCTGCTACAGCCGCAACAGCTGGTGCGGTTGGAGATGCGGCGGCAGCGGGGCCTCCTGGCGGCGGCGGCGCCGCCGCCGGCGGCGGCGATGCCGCCTCAGCGACGGATTCGAGTGCGGTCGCCCCCGGTCCTGCGCCCCGCGGCGGCACGGGTGGCGGCGGCGGCGGTAGCGGCGGCGGCGGCGGCGGTGTCGTTGTACGACAGTCGGACTTCATGGCGGCACTGGCGGCGCTGACTCCCTCCCTCTCCAGGTGTGTTCGTGTCAGTCCCCCCAAAACCTCCCTTTTCAGTCCCTTTGGCCCCTTTTTTTCGCACACCGGTGGTTGGTTCAACGGTCAACGGTCAACGGTTGGTCAACGGTCGGTCCAACTTCCGTCCCCAGCATCTCGCTGCCTCTTGTGTCCTCCCTGGACCCACCCCCGTCCAGGTCCGAGCTGGCAAAGTACGAAGCACTCAGGCGGCAGTACGAAGGCGAGCGAGGCGCCGCTGGCGGCGGCGGTGGCCCGGCGGCGGCGGCGGCGGCGGGGGCGGGCGGCAGTAGCGGCAGTAGCGGCGGCAGCGGCCGGACGTGAGGGGGGTGGGCTCCGGACGGTCTTGTGTGCGATGGGGGGGGTGCTAAGGGCAGTGGGAGTAGGGGCCAGCAGCAGCGAGGCGAGCTGGAGGCGGGGCCCGCGGTGTTGGGTGGGGGCGCTTGGGTGCTTGGGTGACTGGTGGCTGGCAATTCACCAGAAGGGGGAGGGGGCGCACCGTCGGTGGGCGGGCGGGCAGGTTAAGGGGCCGAGTGGGGGGTCCAGTTAAGGGCCAGGGACACGACTCCATTGCAATGCGGGGTGGGGTCGGGGGCGCAGGGCAGGCCGGGGCGGGGCAGGGTACGACAGGACACGGCGGGGCAAGGTGAGGGTGCCGGGCAGGCTGGCACGGTGGTTTGGGTGGCGCCGGAAATAGAGCCGAGTCGAGTCGAGTCGGGTCTCCCGGTGATCGCCTGGCTGACTGGCTGGCTGGCTGCCCGGTCCCTCTGTCCCGCCATGTAAGGCCCGCTACCGGCCGGTCTGTCTGCCCGCCCGCCTTCGAGAGGGACGCGCCGTCGGGGGTCATGTTGGAGCACCGCAGTTTGGGTTGTGGTGTGACATGTGAGGGGGGGGGACATGCCTTGAGGCGGGGATAGCGGGGACCCCACAAAAGCCGATTGCAGGATTCGCGGCTGCGTGCGAGGTGTGCTTGCCAGGTACGGTATGTTGAGGGGGTGAGATGAGCCGGGGCGGCAGCACAGATGCTTGTTAGGGGTGGTTGACTGTCGGGCACCTCAGAGCACAGACTGTAGGAGCCGCTGGCGCCGCGTGCGACGCGATGCCGCAGCAGACGGGTTCAGGCTGGCAGCGTTGCTGAGACGAACCCGCTTTGTGACCAGCAGGTCTGGGCGGCAAGCCGTTGCACACGACCCAAATGCGCATCGGGAGGCGTCCGATGTCTGAATGAACTGGACTGATTAGGTAGTGTGTCCGATATGCTAATAGCACCGCAGACTGTCCTAACGATTTTGGGGTTTATCGTGCCAAGCTGCTGCGTCAACTGCCGTAGTACCGGCACGAGGTGTTGCGTGGGGGTTTTAGCGGACGGCCGTCGCGCGTTCATATGGGTGTTGGAAAGGAATGGACCGCTTGACCACAAGGCAAAATTCTGACATTCGCACCGCCGGACTGGCAAGGTGCAGCGGCAGGAAGTTGCACGCTGCAAGTGCGTAAACGACTCAGTTGCGTACGTGATGTAGAAGGTATATTTGATTGGGACCAACGTTGTCGTTTAACTCGTACGTGCAGTTAGGTTCCCAGCTGGTCGCTCGATGAGCCCCACGTCGACTGGTCATTTCATCAGAACTGAAACTGACCGCGTGGAAACTTCGCATCGCGCCCATAATAGCAGACACTGGACATACTCATAAATAGTTCTTTATCAACATATATCTTGCCCACTGAACTGGCAATTTTTGTGCGGGTCTGACGGCATCGATGCGGTGACACCATGTTTTCTTTCGGCTCAAAGGTCAAGCAGAAGCTTACAGCAACCCGGTTTGAGTTTTCGTTTGTTGTGCACAACCTTGCGCCATGGCCCGAGGGAGCTCGTGCAATTGCCATCGGATACCAGCGAGGCAAGCGGCGGAGGGGAGCCACGCGCTCTGTCTATCCGTCCAGGCAACCCGGGCGCCTGGGTGCCGTGGTTCGCTTCAACGAACGGTTCGATATGCCAGTTACTCTCTACAAGGTGGGCCGACCCACTGTAGTGAGCGACCAACTGTCACAACCCAGCATACTTCTTTCCCAGGACAACTTATGGCTCGGTGTTATCTATCAAAATATGTAGGCAAGCGGTGGTAACGCCGTCGGCAACGGTGGTCTTGGTCCGTTCAAAAAGAAGTGCCTGATCCTCGCCGTGTTAGAGACTGATGGCCGCACACAGGCAACGGCTGCGCTCGGACGCATTGTCGTTGACCTCTCGGAGTATGCGGCCGTTGAGCACCAGGAGACGCGCACGTTCATGGTGTCTTGCAACAAGACAGTCCACGCCGCTGTTGGGGACCCGCAGCTCATGGTTACCATCAGGTAAGAACCCAAGGAACATCGTCAAATTGTCCGGAGCATCAGCGCATGCTTTCTGGGGCTAGCCATGCCTCCTATGGGGCGTGCTTTGCACCCAGTTCCCGGGCACTGTGTTGAATTTCTAGTCTGTTGTCATTTCAGATGCCGTTGGAAGAAAATGCGAGAGGGCAGCGGGGCAACGGGGGCAAATTTGCCCGACGAGACAGCCTCCATGAGCACTGACACGACAGGTGCGCTAGGTTGGGAGGTGGGGTTGCGGGTTGTGCGCGGATGCCTGCACGCCATGCAAATCCATACCCGTGCACGACAATCAGTCCGCAATTGGCGGGGCACAAGATGCTGACACCGTATGGGGGCGGGGAGCAGGAACCAACCACCCAGACAGAAACGGGCGGTGTGGCCCGCCACGCCTTGGCCTTCCTTGTCATCTTCACCCATGCCGCCTGGTGATAGCAGCTCCCCTGAGAGTGTCTCTAGGGGGCGGGCTGGGGCTGTGTGAGATAAGGGCCTTCAGGCGTTGGGGACGCTCCGTGCCGCCCTCACTGCTGCGTCCGGGCCCCTATCCGCGCCGCACTCCATCGATCCCCGGCGTGCATGTAAAGCACCTTATCATACTTCCCACCCAGAAGAACCTTTCCTCGCTTGACGGCCCTGGGGCACCCCAGCTTCACGCCTCCCCATCCTCCCTGGGGCCCCCCTCCTGCCCTCATCCTGCCATCCGTGCATTTCACTCCCTACGTCCTACGTACATCGCTACAGGCTCCCGCATGACGGCCAACCTGAGCTCCTTTCTGCGGTTCAAGTTCACGGGCAAGGGCAACGGGCCTCTGAGCGAGGAGCAGGACCTGCGGGGCTTCGAATCGACGGGCTCGGGCGGCCTGAGCAGCAGCGGGGGATCCAGCGGCCTGACTTCCAACGGCGGCGGGCGCGGAAGCAGCTTGCCGGGGGACACGCCGCAGGGGCTGTCGAAGGTCATGGATACGATTCAGGTGCGTGCGATGCGCGGCAGCGCTGGCGGCAGAGGTCGGCTGGTGGGTGTGGCACAGAGGGCTGCGAGCTGA
This sequence comes from Pleodorina starrii, assembly GCA_030267565.1. Classification (NCBI taxonomy): domain Eukaryota; kingdom Viridiplantae; phylum Chlorophyta; class Chlorophyceae; order Chlamydomonadales; family Volvocaceae; genus Pleodorina; species Pleodorina starrii. The sequence continues at coordinate 316,935 of BRXU01000052.1, forward strand.
TGTTGAGTTGAGGCGGCGGGGAAACCCTGACAAGTGGGGGCTAGGTAAGGGCACCCTGCAGCTGGCTTCAGCCGGCAGGCAGGGTGGCCCTCGCATGCCGCTTGCTGCCCTTTCACCTCCTGTCGGTAGCAGTTTGGCGTCGGATGGATAAAGCTTGATCTTGCTTTGGCTGTCACGGTTCAGGCTTCCAAGCCCTCATCCGTCCATGCTCGATACCTAGGACCCTAGCCCGGTTTGGCTGTCCTCCGCTCATGCGCCGCTCGCCCCGCAGGAGTCCCACGACGAGCCTGCCGAGCCCGTGTTCACCTCGGCCATGACCCCCCAGCCCGGCAGCAGCCGCTCCATGACCCCGCACGCCAGCATCAAGGCCCTAACGCCCAACAGCAGCACCACGGGTCAGGACCTCAGGTGTGCGCACTCGCCCTGCAGGGGCGCGGAGAACAGGGATGTCCTCTCTCCTCGGTCTGCGTGGATCACCGTTCGTGATCGGCAATCAACATGCCACAGCAACTCGAAGTGCCGCTGTTCCGCTTCCGCCTTCTCCAAAACTTGCCCTTTACGGGCTGCAGGGCAGCCGCTGTGCAGCTCACCACCTTGTGTCTACTGGTCCCCTCCCACACAACGACGCCTACACGTGCGTCGAGCCTTCGCCTCCAATCATTACACTCCTACACCCGTTGGCCTCTCTGCCCCTGTTTCCATATTGCGTCCTCTACCCCGCAGCCAGCGAAGCCCGTTACATGCCCAGCGCAGCAGCGAGATGGATTCCACCCGGCAGGCGCTGGAGGCGGGCGTGATGGGCCTGTCGCTGCGGGAGCTGCACGCGGCGCGGGGGGCAAGAGGGTGAGCGACGCGGCAAGGGAATGGCACGTGCCGTCCTCGTGCCTTACATCCGTGCTGGTTTGTGTGCTGTACGGAATGGTTCAGGCAGGTGCAGTTTGTGCAGCTGCATTCTTTATGCGGGGCGGGCGCAGCTGATACCTAGATTATCTCCATCTGTCTCCCCTTGTCTCCCCTCTGAAAAAGTCCCCACCCCTTGCAACCCCATTGCTCCAGGGCACTGGGCGGCCCCTCGCTCGTCCCCGCCGGCAGCGCTCAGAGCCTCACCGGCGTCATTGAAACGGAGCTGCTGTCGGCACTTCGCTTCGAGCTGCTGACGGCGGCGGCACTGGAGGCCTCTGTGTATTTCGCACGCAGGCCGCCGGGCGCTGGGCTGGGCTCGGCGGGCGCTGCCGGACGCAGCGACCTGGCAGCGGTGCGGTCCTCCGGCGGCCCCGAGACCGCCTCGGCCGGCGCGTCCTTTTCCAGCAAAGCCGCTGCTGCCGGCAGCAGTGGCGGCCGTGGCGCGCACTCACCGGCGCGGCGGCTGGTGCGGACGGTGGTGGCGATGGGGCCCGGTGACGGGCCGCAGTTTGGCGCGTCGGCGCTGCGCGTCGTGCGCGCGCAGGTCGCGGCGGCGCCGGGCGACGGCCTGGACGTGCTGTCGTACTGGTGGTCCAACGTCGTACACATGCGGGCCATGCTGGCAAGCTTGCCACCGTCGCTCGGGACTGGCGGCGTAAGTAGCGTCAGCCTGGGCGCCGCGGCGGCAATGCCGCCGCCCTCCGCTGGCGGCAGCGAGCACTGGGCCTCGGCGGTGTTGGTTCCGGAGCTTCGACGACTGGAGCGCATGCTGTTCGACGAGGTGCTGGTTCGCATGTGGGACCGGGTGCTGCTACCGACGGTGCTGTCCGGGCGGGCCGGCGGCGCCTCTGCCAGCGGCGGCTCCTCCATAGCTCGCCCCTCGTCCACCGCCGTGACGAAGCGCGCGCAGCAGGAGGCCGCCATCAAGAAGTGGTTTGAGGCGCTGGAGGCGGTGTGCGGCGCGCTCAACCGACACGTGGGCTGCGTGGGCGGCCACGCGGCCATGCTGCGGCACCAGGTGCTGCTGCAGTGCCTAAAGCGCGTCGACCTGCTGCTGTTCGCGCACCTATTGGGCGGGATAGGACAGCCGGGAGTGGCGGACCTGCTCGCCGACTACGATCCACACAGGACGGTGGCCTGGACCACGGCCGGTGGCGGTGGCGGCGGCGGCATCGCCACTGCCGCCGGCGGCTTCCCGCACCTGGACGACGCCAGCCTGCCCTTCGCGCGCGGCGTGCTGACCTTCGGCGGCGGCATGTCGGTCAAGATGACAGTGACCCGGCTTCAGCAATGGGCGACGGGGCAGCCGGCGTTGGGGGGCGCGTCCACCGGGCCCAGCGGCGGAGCCGCCGCCGCTACTGCCGAGGCGGCGGCGTTCGGCGCCGATCGCGGCGGCACCGGCAGCGGCGCGGGGACGGTTAACAGCGGCGCGGCGGCGCTGGGGCCGTTGTTCCCGCTGCTCCGCGCCGCGGCGGACCTCCTGATGATGCCCAAGGAGCTGCTGCTGGATCGGTCGGTGCGGCTGGATGTTGGGGCGGCGCTCTCCATGCGCTCAGTGCTGCACATCCTGGAACGCTTCAAGGTGCGCCCCGAAGGCCCTGGGGACAGGGAGCAGGGCTCCACCTCCCGTGGTAGACTTGGGTTTGGGGGCTCTGAGAAGTGCCCCAGTGTTTGCAAGCCTTGTCAACTGAAGACGTGATCGACGCAACAAGCGCCGTCACACAGTGGCTGGGATGCACAGGCGAAGCGGGGGGGATGTGCGGCCGTGTCACACAGGTACGGCGCAGTAATTTCATGTTGGGTTGCCCGGCGCTCGGCTTCTCCCGGCGGCATTCGCGCCTCGCAACAGCCCGCGCCGTGCCCGCCCCCCAAGGCCAAGTGCCGACCCCTCCTTCATGACCCGCCGGCCCCCCTCCGGCCTTTCCTCCCTCCCCCTGCCTCTCCGGCCGCCCCCGCCCGCGCACCCGCAGCCCGACGAGTTCGCGCAGGACTCGATCAGCCCCGCCATCCTAGAGTCGCTGCATGAGGACGCGGCGCTGCCGCAGATGCACCTGCGCACCGCCGCCGCGGCGGATGTGAACAGCGGCTACCTGCCGCCGCCCGATGCACTGTTGCTGCGTGGCGTGGAGGCGGGGACGGAGCCGGGCCTTGAGTACGACGCTGACAGCGAGGACGAGATGGAAGAGCTGGCGCAGGCGAGGCGGGATGGCGTGGAGGAGGGAAGGGTTGGAATGCGGCGTGTGTGAGAGGGTGGGGGAGGAGGGGGGAGGGCGTGCAGGGCTGGGATCAGGCTGAGGCGTGGTGCTGCGTGATGCGACATGCAGCGCCGGACTGGGGGCTGGAGCGCCAGGAGGGGTCTGGATAAGGATACGAAAGCCGTAGGGGCGGGGGTTCCGGGCGGAGGGCGCGAAGGGGGGCGTGTGATGGCACGAGGGTGGCGGACGGGAGATTGATCAATTAAGCATCGGAAGGAGGTGGGCTGTGCGGTTAACACATGTGTCGCGCCGCTGCTGCTGCTGCTGCGCAGTGGTTGCCGCGTCACACCGGTACAATTGCAACACCGTGGCTGTGCCCGCTGTCGCCCGCGGGCAGCCGGATCTTGCACCCCTTCCCTTTTGCTCCCTTCGCGCAATAGCACGCGCGGTCGTCGGAATACGGCAGGTCGTCGGGAGTGCGTGTGCCCACTGTGCTTTTACGGCGCTCCCTGCTGGTCCTGTTTATACGCCTGGCCTACTTGCATGGTGTTTAACTGCGTGCGTCCGCCCCCGCCTGCCTGCCTGCCCCCGCTCTCCGCCCTGTTGTGCTGTAGGTGGTGGCCAAGTCGTCCATTGGCGTGGGCAGCAGCAGCAGCGGCGGGCTGCACAGCGCCGGCGCTGCCTTCAGCGCCACCCGCTTTCGGCTGCTGCATGAGATGTGGGTGTCCAGCGCGCCGCGCCGGCGTCAAGCCATGTCGGTGACGTCGGAACCCACATGAATGACGTAAGTGAGCGCCAGAAAGGACAAAGGACGGCCAATCATACCGGCGACCGGTATGATTGGCCGGCCCATTCGGGGCTACGGGGGGATGGTTCTTCACCAAAGCACCGTCGCTCTCATACGCGTGTCTTGTGGAGGTCCCACGGCCTGGCCCAAGAGTGCAGCTGTGCTGTGCCGGGCGTTGACGAAGCCGGTCGCTGACGTGGGCGTGGGCGGGTGCACGTGTAGAGGGGAACAGGGCATGCACTTGGAGGCCACGTCGGGCAGTTTGAGAAAGGGGGATTTCGGTGGCGTCCGGTCTGGTGTGTTTGTGGAAGCAGCATGGGCGTCAAGTGAGTTTGTGGGGTCTTGAGGCGGCTGGGTGGCATGTCATGGGCAGATGGTGTGAGGTGGGTACTGGCAGCCGTGGGGGTTTATGGATGAGCCTTCGCGCTGGGGGGCGCGTTGGGTGGACGCGGGTCCTGGCTCCCAATGCTCGTGGGAACCGGCAAAGGCAAAGGACAAAAGATATCGTGTGACATGAATACCGGAACAGCACATGACAGGCAGTCGATGCAGGGAATGCCACGGTATGGCTGGGCAGGAGGTGGTGTGAGAGTCTCGATATGATATGCACAGCAGGGGAGAGGAGGCGCGCGCCTTCCCCTTTGCTGCGTGGCGAGAGGAGGATCGGTCCAGGAAACCTGTTGTTCGGGGGCGGGCGTAACTTCCGTAAACGCGACTGCGGGGGCGGCGGGGACGGGTTGTCGAGGGAAGGGTGCGTGAGTTGTCGGGAAAATGGGGGACTGAGACAAGACGACGGGGCCATTCTGGAGTGGGAGACCTGATGGGTGGGAGAGGCGTCGGGATGATGGGTGTGCTTCTATCGCAGCTTCAAAACGCGTACCCTGACTGCAACAGTGAGGTGGCTTTGGGCCGCACTGTGCGGCTATCGTACTTCAGCTTCCCAGACGCGCCTTGACTCGCTCGGTGACTGCAATGATCGTGAAGGGCACCCGCGAATGCTGCAATCGTAACCATCAGACCACAACGTCGTGGTGGGGGCATCGGGGGCTGGTTGTACCCGAGAGTAAATACGGCGACGTATGTACTGACGGCCGTGGCTGAAGGGTGCTTCATCTGGCATTCTTTGGCGCATGCTGACAACTCCTGAACAAGGGCGCCCGCAAAGACTGGGCCTGACGCCAGACACCCGAACTCGATATGGTTAATTGGTTTAGAAATTTGGACACCGAGTGTTACATGACCGCTGTACGACGGAAGGCGAGGTTTTTGATTGTGCTGGTTATATCGGTTATGCCTAACTGTCCTCGAGCTGTTCAGGCGACTCTCTTTGTTCGCGAAGCATGCCCGGCGCCTCAATACTTCAAGCAATAATGGTGCAGACAGGGTGCATTTGTGCGGCTCATGGTCATTATTGCGCAATTCATGGCCAGTTGCAACACGCGCACGAGCTGTCGCGAACATGTGCACCGCCCCCCCCCCCCCCCACGCGGCACGCCGCCCTCTCGGCATTCCGTGAGATGGGTAATCCAGCTAGGATCATCTATGTCCGTGGTTGGCCTGGTGTATGACCCTGCAAATTTACGGCCGACCTCCACCACCACCTCGCCTGAGCAACTGGCCACGGGTCTCAACCGCCCTAATGGGGGACGCGGAGGATGGTTTTGCTCCTAACCCCGCAGTTGCCAGCCCCCAAGACGGGTATTAATCAGACCGCCACTGCTCGCATCAACGCACAGCCATCGCCACCCGCCTCTGCTACTTCCACATCACCGCAAACAAGATGCCTCTGCCGGCCTTTGGGTAGGGGAGTCCTGGTCGCCCGGCCAGCAGCCGCCAACATCAGGCAACAGCCGCCCTGACTTCGGAGATCGGCAGCGGTCGAGTCGCGTTCTTCCGCGAGCGCATCCGAGCAAACAGAAGCTGCCCCCAAGCCGGGACCCCGGTGGGGGCCTTACATGGCGGGCTAGTCCATGAGAGAACGGCAGGGCGCGCCTGCGCTGTCGGCTCTGAATCGTGCACTCCGACGACCCGGCTGTACTCAGGGCTTGATGCCACGTGCCGTGTGAACCTGTACCCCGCACCGGCTTGGCCACCGGGACAGCCAGCCGAGGTCGCCGCATCCCCGCTCCGCCGGGCTCAACTGCTGAAGCAGTCTCTTTGCGAAGCTGCCATGAACGATGGCTGTCTACAGTCCCCGCCGTGCTAGCTCCGCCGCTAGAGCGCCTAGGGTGTCGTCCACGCCTTGGTTCCACCTTCGAGCGAGAGTAGCCCAGAACTTCGGACCCAGCAACGGCGAGTCCTCTCTTGTCGTCGGGGATTTTTGTGATGGCGCTCCATACTGTTGAGCAACTTCTGTTGTTTGGTGCCACACGAGCTTGTTCGTCGTAAAGTACATCGCCGTCGCTGCAAGAGCTCCTACGCCGAAGCCATACAGCCTCTGCGCTGTCGCAGGCCTCATTGCCTCCATCTTACGCTTGCGCGGAAGTCAATGAAGTTGATCAGTTGTTTACAAAAAATATGGTCTATAACGTGTCTCCTCTGCGTAATGGGCGTGCCGCAAGACCCCGAACGTCGTCAGCTACCGTAAATTTATGATGTTTCACAATGCCAGCTAGTTCAACTACATACATTCAACTGTATGCCGTTCGATACGTTCAGCACATCAGCTAAAGCAGGCTAGAAGCCTAGAACCGAATCAGGCCGTACCATTATTCATGGAGTCGTAATCGCCGTACCGGTATTGATGTACAGCGCTGTGCAAAACGTCCGTTGGGCCCAGGCACGGCATTTTCCCCGCGCCCCCACGCCACCACATCAGGCCATGCACAACGTCAAAGGATGCGCATGGGTCAGTGTTGAGAAACGTACATACCGGTAATTGGTGGAAACTGGTCCGTGTGACCCCGCCATACATGCTTGATGATGGCTTGATGGGTGATTGGCTATCCTGGAAAGATAATGGACCTCAGGATGCGGTCGCAGACAGCCGGGGTGCAGCAAAACCGCTATAACCCATTGTCGTAACACTTAGAACGCTTGGGCCGCCCGCTCCGTCCTGAATGGCTGAACCGTTCCGCAGTGGACCCCAAGAGGTCACTTGCGCACACCGCACCCGACAATGCTTCGGCCGAAGCCACCAAAGACACGACCTGGGACAGTCAAGCCATGTCAAGCATCCTGCCCGCTGGTATGGGATTACCGTTGCAAGAACGAGGATGACGGTGCAATGTGGGCGCTGCATCTATACAAAATACGGGCGGTCGTATACGGCAGACGACGTTGCGGCGGAGCCAGAGCTCCGGGCGGAAGTAAGGGACGGCTCAGTTTGTGCTAGACGTAAACCAGCTCGGAGGACGGCTGCGACTGCGGCATGGCGGCCGTTTTATGGCTCCGGTTTTATGATTCCGAGATCCTTGTCGATGGCCACTGCGACAAGGGGGAGGGCCTGGGAGGGCCGCCAACATTGCATCCGGCATCACCTACCACGTGCAACACCTTTCGGGTACTATTGTAACAAAAACCACTACTGTTGGTGGTGGCACCTGTCAAATATGCGTCAACTCGCCACCGATTACTCGTGTTATTCTTAGCGTCCTTTAGTCAACAGACTGACTCCACGGCCTTACGCCTTCCAGCGCCCGCCCCTGTCATTCCCATGCACAAGCGCAGCGGCGGGTAGGGACGGGTGCAACAGCACTGCCGCTGACGGTAACAAAAGGCCTGGATCAGCGGAGGCATCTTTCGGCATGTGACATCGCAACGAATCGCGGCGGTGTCATCGGCGGCCCATGCGCTTGTGGCGGCGGCGTTGAGAACCCCCGGCGGGTTAGAACATCCCGCGCTCGGGCGTGTTATCACCGTACGCTGGACCCGCTCGCATACGTACTGAAGGCGGCAGACACAGGGTATACTACGCATGTGGGAGCGTTCCAACGCTGCGGGCGCCTTTCACGGGCATCTAGCGCTGCAGTCACTGGCGCATGTGCACGTCGCCACCTCGCGCGCGATCGTGCCGGTACTCGGCGCTGGCATGTGCTTGATACCGGTAGGCACCCAAGGCGCCAATCCGAATTGCCGTAACACCAAGCTGTTGTTGCAGATATATTTTTTTACCCGCACCCGCGTTTCTTTTATCTTTCTACCTCGGAAAGCTCTGATACGGGACTGGTACGGGTCGTAAACCGTATCGGATCCTGATCGGATCAGATCGGATAGCGGATGCGAGGTGAAGTTGGATACAAGGAAACAAGCGCGGCTTTTGGGGGCTTCTTGTCGCCGAAATTGTTTCATTCAAGAAGCGCCTCGAACGTCAGCTACGTCGGCAGTTTGGGTCATCATGGCTCGTAATGCGGTCCGCGATTACGCGTGCCAACTTGGTCGGGCACCCGGTCGACTTCCGGACCGAATCACAAAACTCCAGCCGACATATTGTACGCTCATGACGGTGCAGGTGCGTCTGGGTCTTCTGATCCGCCGCGGAACAACCCGCAATCGCAGGAGCGCTCCTTGGGTACCGGTATGCGGAACTCGAAGGCAACACCCACAGATCCACCGTGATAAGCATGACTGTGGATGTGAGCGTAGATGTGGGCGCTTGGCAACATCTTCATACTGCGGTGAAAGGCATAAGGCATAAGGCATGCTGGCTGTACGCCAATTACGTGTCTCCCCCACTACGGACTTCCGTACAGTGGCGCAGACGCGCAGTCGTGCCCCGATCTGACAGATCTGGCAGCGTTGGCTGTCCACATCCGGTACACCATGAGTATATCCGCAGTCGCAGCTCGTGGACAAGGTTGGTCGCTTAGTGTGGCGAGCGCTCAATACGGTAGCTGCATGCCGCACGTTGCACAGCTTTGTCCTCTCACGCAATCATCGTGACTTTGCGCTTGGATAAGCTGAAGAGATTGACTGCTGCTGAGCCTTACAGTAGTACGATGCAGACCACATAGCCCGCGTTGTGAACGCCATTTACGCGTTTTTACTGCCACATTCGACCTAAGCCAGCGAATCTTGTACGGGGGTAATCTCGTACTTACCCCAAACAATCGATGGTCGCCTGTAGCAGGCAAATTTTCGGTGTTATGGACAGGTCTGAACCTTCATCGCGGCCGGAGGCCGCGAAATTTTTTTTGGGGGCGGTCGAAAGATACATTTTCCTTAAGGAGTTTGCCCCTCAGGCCGCCAAAATGAAAATTAGGATCCACAACGGAAAGTCAAGTATTGAGAGTCGAAATAATGCTCGGATGCATTGTCAGATGTTTGGGGAGTATGGATAGAATTAGACTGTGGTCAACGGGGCGGTGTAGAGGCCAATAGAACATTCTCAAGTACCACCCAGTCCATGGACTCTAAACATAATTGTACTTGTAAGGAAAATGCCATGAAAAGGGATGAGACACCTTGAACATCACTTGGAGGACCGTGTTAGATGGATCACGTTACATTACTCCAAAATATTTACCTTACAAGCAGCAAACATGAAAATCACGAAAATAAGCTAGCTTTTAGAGGTGCATGTCCAGAAAGATGTCAGGAACGAATACGTGTGTAGATCGACCCGCGGGCCAGACCGGTTCGGCAGGGTGCGGCAGCGAACGCACGCACGGTGCCCTGCAACCACAATGCCCGACTGCAATGGCATGTAAGACAAGACCGACAACATTCCTTACTGCGATAGGGCCTCCAATATCAGGAACGGTTCCCTCCCCTCTGGGTTACGTAGCCCCCCCCCCTCCGCCCTCATATGGATTCTAACCCAGCAATCCATTCGGGGCTACAGTGTCCCATGCGCCACCTTTAGCGTACCTTTCTATGATAAGAAGGCATGGATCGATGTCGGCGCCGTGGGTAGTGGAGGCAGCGGCGCGACGGAACGAGGCTTGACGTGTGGGAGCTAGGCTGAGGCCCAGGAACCCCAGGCAACCCACTTGACGGTTCACACACCCGTCTTTCGTAGGAACGCTGTCTCTTTTTCGCGTGCCGCCCTTACCGTACCTTTCTATGATAAGAAGGCATGGATCGATGTCGGCGCCGTGGGTAGTGGAGGCAGCGGCGCGACGGAACGAGGCTTGACGTGTGGGAGCTAGGCCCAGGAACCCCAGGCAACCCACTTGACGGTTCACACACCCGTCTTTCGTAGGAACGCTGTCTCTTTTTCGCGCGCCGCCCTTACCGTACCTTTTTATGATAAGAAGGCATGGATCGATGCCGGCGCCGTGGGTAGTGGAGGCAGCGGCGCGACGGAGCGAGGCTTGACGTGTGGGAGCTAGGCTGAGGCCCAGGAACCCCAGGCAACCCACTTGACGGTTCAAACACCCGTCTTTCGTAGGAACGATCTTTCGGTATGACTCGTATTGGTAAACAAGCATGTTAACAGTCCACCAATACATCCTTACCAGTCTGCCAGTATGCCGTTCAAGCAGAGTCATTGAGACGGAGTCAATGGCTACACCAGCATCTGTCACTGAGGCGTCTACCGAACCAGCCAGCATTCGCAACGCCAATTGCCACAGGAGCAGTAGGGCGTTCTAGCATACAGACACGGGGCTCTTCAATCGTCTAATAGTGAAGGGAAATGGGGCACGGAACATGCACCGCCTGTAGACCTCCGTCACAGACAGCGACCGGTCAAAAAGCGTCTTCCTGCCATGCCCAGAGGTGTGGGTACCATCGCAGCAAACAACCCGCTAACTTCACGGGAATGAACACTCGCCGGTCCAGGCGGCTGCAGCAGAGGCGACGGCGCACGCTGCTGGAACTGCAGCTGCGACGGCCCCGCACCGCTCGCTGCCTGCGTGTTGCCGAAGGGCCCCGCACCGCTCGCTGCCTGCGTGTTGCCGAAGGGCCCCGCACTGCTCGCTGCCTGCGTGTTGCCCGAACGGCCCCGCACTGCTCGCTGCCTGCGTGTGGCCCGAAGGGCCCCGCACTGCTCGCTGCCTGCGTGTTGCCGAAGGGCCCCGCACTGCTCGCTGCCTGCGTGTGGCCCGAAGGGCCCCGCACTGCTCGCTGCCTGCGTGTGGCCCGAAGGGCCCCGCACCGCTCGCTGCTGCGTGTGGCCCGAAGGGCCCCGCACTGCTCGCTGCCTGCGTGTTGCCGAAGGGCCCCGCACTGCTCGCTGCCTGCGTGTGGCCCGAAGGGCCCCGCACTGCTCGCTGCCTGCGTGTTGCCGAAGGGCCCCGCACTGCTCGCTGCCTGCGTGTTGCCCGAAGGGCCCCGCACTGCTCGCTGCCTGCGTGTGGCCCGAAGGGCCCCGCACTGCTCGCTGCCTGCGTGTGGCCCGAAGGGCCCCGCACTGCTCGCCGCTTGCCGCGCCAACACTGCCAACGGAGCACAAGAATGTGTCCAACTTCTCCATTGGCGCGCCAAAGTCGCAGCATAGTGGCGGTTCTGGGGGACAGGGTAACAAGTAGGGACGGTCAAAGGGTTTTAACTAGTATGCAACCTGGACGAGAGATGCAACAGCCAGGCCCAGCCCTGGCCCAACCTTGGCCCGGTGCTGCCGCCACCTGGCCCGGTGCTGCCGGCACCTGGCCCGGTGCTGCCGCCACCTGGCCCGGTGCTGCCGGCACCTGGCCCAGTGCTGTCGACACCTGGCTCAACAAGCCGCCACCTGGCCCGGTGCTGCCGCCACCTGGCCGGGTGCTGCCGCCACCTGGCTCAACTCTGCCGGCACGTGGCCCAGTGCTGTCGGAACCTGGCTCATCGCTGCCGGCACCTGGCCCAACGTTGCCGCCACCTGGCCCGGTGCTGCCGCCACCTGGCCCAACGCTGCCGGCACCTGGCCCAACGCTGCCGGCACCTGGCCCGGTGCTGCCGGCACCTGGCCCGGTGCTGCCGGCACCTGGCCCGGTGCTGCCGGCACCTGGCCCGGTGCTGCCGCCACTTGGCCGGGTGCTGCCGGCATCTGGCCCAACGCTGCTGCCACCTGGCCCAATGCTGCCGGCACCTGGCTCAACGCTGCCGCCACCTGGCCCAATGCTGCCGGCACCTGGCTCAACGCTGCCGCCACCTGGCCCGGTGCTGCCGCCACCTGGCCCGGTGCTGAGGCGCGCGAGACGTACTGCGTGACCCGCCCAGTGCGCATTCCAAGACCTGAAGAGCGGCATGGAGGAGAATCCCGGCATCAGAACCCTGTTTCTATAATAAGTCAATGAAATGTAAAGTATGTTCAACATGCCGGGGCTTTCCATCATGTGTAGCTGCGTCGCGTCTTACGCCAGACGGGATGGCCAGGGGTGCACACTTCGGTAATGTACACGACTCATTGGAAAGTGTGTGAGTTGCGCTACAATATTTAAGTGCTGATGAGATGTTGCTGAGACACCTGGCGCCGGCAAGTTTCACAACGGCTTGCATCTTCCCCTTGCAAGCGCTGTTCGCAAGTTGCTCTGAACTGTAAGATATTCAAACGTGCATTAAATCGAGTTTAAACCCAATGAATTGGTGTGAATTGAAGGAAGTTGGGCATGAAAATTACTTGGTACGGAAGCATGAAAATAAGAAAATTGTGGTACGGTACGACTGTCCAAGGCATGAAAATTAGACGTTTTAGTTGGTACACGGCCTTACTGGCTCTCATCTCTTACGCTTCCTACCTTTTGAGGGACCAGTTTTAGGTAGTCAGTCACCAAAGGCCAAGTTCGCGGCGCGTACGTCTTGCCAGGATTCACTTTTGGCGCAACGCCGATTTGCAAACCCCTTATTTTACATTTCGTTAACCTTACACGTCAATAACTGTGAGTTTGGGTCTTACTAGGCCCCCTACCAAGTGTACCTCTTTTTCATTCAAGTAACTGCCAAGGGCTCATATGGTTGTTTAAACGCGTTCAGGATGCAAACTGCGTCAGAGTCAGCGTGCATGAGGGAGGAGCATTTGAGCTCGTGCGGCACACGATGAAGGGACGGTGACGGCGTAAACCATGGATGGGCCTATATCAGATTCTTCACAGCCAGCAGCATGCTTGTGCTTACCATTTCTGTGGAGGTCACCTCGCCGGCCCGCTGTGGCCCAAGCGGCATCGACAATCGACACGCCCTTGAGCGCAGCAGCAGCCTCGCAAAACGCACAGGCTACTGTATCAAACGAGAAGGGGGTCGGCCACGCAGCAGCGGGATACAGGCAACCCCTTTCTTCTCTGTCGTCATCGCCGCAAGCGACCGGAAAACCGCGACTGCGGAGGCATCAGGGCCGCGCCGCGCGGAACGACTCCGCTCTGGACGTCGTCGCGCGCGGAGGCGATGTGCAGGTGATGGCGCCTCTGAAGACGGCCGCAAAGCCGTCGGCCACGGGCGCTGAGTCGGAGGAGTGCGGCTCCCCATCCAGCGACCGCGGCGCCCACGAGCCCCTCACGGAGCTCTCCCAGCAGCTGACCTGCGAAGACACGGCAGCTTCAGCCGCGTCAGCAGCAGCAGCAGCAGCAGCAGCTGCCTCCGCGCCGTCGCAGCACGCGCTCGCCGTTGCCCCCACCGCAGGCTCCCCATCCGACCCCGGGGGATCGGCCCTGCGCGCCGCGATGAGCTTCTACGACCCGCAGCCGCACCAGAGCACCTCACCGCAGCAGCAGCCTTCACCACATCACCACCACCACCACCACCACCTACCGCGGTACCAACGCCGCAGCGCGGATTGCCACCGACCTCCGCACGCCCATCACCACCACTACCACCCCCAAGAGAGCACAACCCAGATCGTCCACCTCCCCGCACTCCGCCGCTCCAGCTCCCTCAGCGTCCCCTCCCGCAAGCCATCCCTCCTGAGCCGGCCCCAGCTCGGCCCCGGCGAGCGACCCGCCAGCGGCGGCATCCCCCCCGCCTCCGCCATCACCGCCCCGTTCGCCGCCCCGTTCCCCGCCACCTGTCCCCCCAGCACCACAAGCTCCTTCACCCTGGCCCTCCAACGCAGCAACACCACCGCCGGCGGCGTTGTGGAGCTCGCCTCCTCGCAGCTGCCCACGCTGCACCCCGCCGCAGGCGCCACCGCCGCCGCCGCCGCCGCCGGAATCAACAACGACCTCCTCACCGCCGCCTCCACCACCACCTCCCAGCACCACGACAGCCACCACCACCACCATCACGCCCTCCCGTCCGCCTCCGCCGTCGGCAGTGGCGCCGGCGGCGCCGGCCTCGGCCTCAGCGGCGTCGGCGGCCTTGGCGTCGGCGTCGGCACCGACGTGCTCTCGTCCATCCTGTCCGAGGGTTGCAACACCTTGGGCGGCCCCGGCCCAGGCGGCGGCTGCGGCGGCGTGGGTGGTGGTGGCGGCGGCCTTGCGGGTATGGGCCTCGGACTGGTTGGCTCCTCGCTGCTTCCCTCTGGGGAGCTGTCCCGCTTCCAATCCCTCCAGGGAGGCATCTCCTCCATGCTGAACGCTGACACGGGCTACGTGAGCACCTCGGCGGTGGAGCAGCTGAGGCAGCAGCTGGTTTCGGAGCAGCAGCAGGGGATGGGCGGCAGGCCGATAGAGGTGGGGCGGGGGTGGGTGCTGGGTGGTAAAAAGAAAATACCACAGCGGAGAAGGGTGGGGAGCGCGGGGGCGGGGGGTGGGTGGGGGGCGCGCGGGCTTCGGGTGAGGGGTTGAGAGGGGCAATGGGTCGTCGGATCTGCTTGCAGCGGCGGGCCCAGGGCGGGGGACTTGGGGCTTCGGGAGGGCGGGAGCGGGCTGAGGCAAGTGCGGAATGGGGTGGGGGGCGCGCGGGGGGATACGTGCTTTCTCCTCGGGGGCGACTGGGGGAAGGGTGAACGTGTCAGGACGCAGGGCTGGGGGGTAATTAAAACGGCGAGGATGGCGAGGATGCGCACGAGGATGCCCCGGCCCCGGCCCCGGCCTTGAGATGGCCGCGCACCGCATGATCGTGTTCCTGGAGGCGCGGACCGGGTCGGGTCGGATGGGCTCCTTCCGCTGCCAAGACTGGAAGGACTCGGGCAGGAACGACTCAGCACCCCGGCCTCCGCCCACGTCCTGCCTTCCCTGACCTTCCCATGCCTTCTACCCGCGCGAGCCGCTCCCCACGTCGTCTCCGTCCCCTCGCTGCGCTATCTTCTTCGTCTTCTTCTTCCTCATGTCCTCACCCGGCTTGATCCCCGCCTGCCCGCCCGCATCCGCCACTCGCTGCTCTCCCCCGCCCACCACCTCTCACCCCACCCCACCGTCCCTTGACCTCGCCCGGGCACCCCACCCCACCCCACCGCCCCTCGTCCCGGGCCGTTTTACGGTAATTACCCCACCGCCTCCTCAGGTTGACAACCTGGAGAAGGTGGGCCAGGGCAGCTTCGGTCTGGTGTACCGGGGCGTGTGGCAGGGAGCCAATGTGGCCATCAAGTACCTGGTGTCCAGCAGCACGGCACAGTTGCAGATCAGCGCTACGGAGGCGCTGCTGTCAAAGCTGCTAGCACACCCAAACGTGGTACAGGTGCGTGCGGTGAAGTGCGGTACAGTGTATGTAGGCGAGGGACGGAGGGAGATGACGTTGTGACCGTGAAACGGGGACCTAAACCTAAACAGGGTCGACGTTAATGTGCCACCTTCCGTGTGCGCGTCAGCGTATGTGTTGGTGGTGAGGGGCCGGGGTTGCACCTCATCGCTTCTCCGCGTTCCTTGTTCAACGGATCGGCTCTTGCGCGGCTGGCTCACGGTCCGTCCCCTGCCTCCGCCGTCCTCCCACCCGCCGCCCTGGGACCCACCCGGGACCCGGGCCCCCCGACCATGATGAGACGGAATTCTTCTGCAACGTTACCGTTCACGGGCTCCGGCCTATACGTGGATAACCCCCCCCACACACACCCCCACATACACACGCTCCGCTGCGGTATCATTTTTTACCCCACATACACACACATACGCATGCACCCACGCAGACCTTTGCTTGCAAGGTGGTGGAGCTGACACCCGAGGTCTTTCGCAGTGGCAGCGACAGCGGCAGGAGCAGCAGATCCGGCTGCAGCGGCGATGAAGGCGAGGGCCGCGGCGGCGGCGGCGGCAGGCCATGCGGCACCGCCTGCCTCGCGGCGGCTGGCGGAGGCGGTAGAGGCCGAAACGATGGCCTGGCCGCCGTCACATTCGCCGGCTGCGCCACCAGGGGCCCCGCCGATAATCTCCATGGGTATCAGGCGGCCGATTCGAGCGCCGCCGCTGCGGCGGCGGCGGCTCCGCCGCCGCCCGCGCCGTCGCGCCGTCGGGGTTACTCTGGCGGCGGCGGTGGCAACGGCGTTGACCCGGGGGCGAGCCCCCACGCCGCGCCCCGCAGCGGCGGCGGCGGCGGCAGCGATCTGCCGGCACCCGCCAACGCGCCGGCGGTGCTGGTCCCGCCTGGCACCGCGGCCATAGCGCTGGACATGGAAACCGACCCAGACCCCGGGGCCGCCGACGCCGCCGACGCCGACGGGAATCACCCTACCGCCTTACTGCAGCATCGAGCCATGTGCAGCAGCATGCGACCGCTCTCCCCGCCCCCATCCCGATCCGCCGCCGCCGCCGCCATCTCCCGGTCTGACCGGGAGCAGCTGCGGGCTGGCACAGCAGCAGCTCCTGCGGCGGCCACGGCGGCAATGGCAGCGGCGAGCCTGCCGGCCCTTGACCGCAGCATGTTGTCCTCTGAGCCCGCCAGCGGAGGCGCCGCCGCCTCGGGCCTGGGTTTGGGCCCTGGCTCGGGCTTTGGGTCGGCCGGCGACGGCGGAGCGGCGGGGGACAGCGGGGCCATGCCGCGGGCGGTGCGGCTGATCATGCCTCAATCCTCGCCCATAGTGGGGCTCATGCGTAACGATAGGCGGCTGGCGGCGGGGAAGCGCACCGCCTGTGGCGGCAGCGGCGCCGGCGGCGGCGGCGGTCTGGTCGACTTTGACTCGGAGGAGCCTCCGCCTCCGCCGCCGCCGGAGGCAGCGGCGGAGGCTGGCGCCGCCGGTGCCGGAGGCAGCGCGGAGCGGCTGGCGGCGGCGATGCCGCTGTTGGAGTCGTTTCAGAGCGGCGATGGTTTCGGAGCGCCGTACTTGGAGGGGTCGGACCGCGCGGTGCGGCCGTCGGGCGACACGCTGGCCCGCTACCGGGAGCTGTTGGGTCAGGTCCGGGCGGCCCCCGGGGACTTCCTCACGCAGATCGTAATGGAGGTAGGTGGTACGGAGCTGCGTTTGCGTGACGTGACGTGACGTGAGGTGACTTCTTGCGGGATGTGCGCCGACTTGGCGCGGGCGTGCAGTTGTGGGGAGGCACACGCACGTTAGAGCGGATCGGGGATTGGTGCTTAGCGGCATATGGCGCTTTGCAACCCCAACTTGTTAGAGACCTGCCCTGCCCTCCCTGCCCTGCCCACCGCGCCCCGCACCCCTTCCCTCGCCCGCATTGCCAAACCGGCCAGCTGACGGAATGACCAACCTCCCCGCCCCGCCCCGCCCCGCCCCGCACCCGTCGCCTCCGTTCCGACGCTGCGGTTTCCATCGTCATTGCCCCCGGCGAATCGCCCTCCCTCCCTCCGCCGTCCGCCCTCCGTCCTGTTCCCTCCTCCCTGTTGCCCCCGGGCAGTTTTGCGACCGGGGCAGTCTGCAGCGGGCCATTGACAAGAACATGTTCCGACCCTCCATTCGGTGGAGCGCCCGCGTGGCGCTGAGGGCCCTGCTGCGGACGGCCAGGGAGATTGCGCAGGTGGGGGGGGAGCGGAGGGAGGGTGGAAAAGGGGAGGGAAAGGGGAGGGAAAGGGGAGGGGAGGGGAGGGGAGGGGAGGGGAGGGGAGGGGAGGGGAGGGGAGGGGAGGGGAGGGGAGGGGAGGGGAGGGGAGGGGAGGGGAGGGGAGGGGAGGGCGGAGATAGCTTGATCGGACCCGTGGGTCGGTCTGTTGGGCTGGGGAGGGGGGCAGGGGCCACCGGTATGCTTTCGAACAGACAGCCCTGGGAAGTGAGGAAGGTGGTGGTGGTGGTGGTGGGGAGGGCGGTGCTTTACGACGCGCTGCGTGCTCGCTCGCGAGCATGCCCTGGCGCGTGTACCTGCACCTGCACCTGCCTCTGCACCTGAGGGGCCGCAGCTCTCAACCCTTCTCCCCGCCTCCCCGCCTCCCCGCCTCCCCTGTCCCCTGCCCTCCCCTCCCCCCAGGGCATGTGCCACCTGCACGCCAGCCAGATCGTGCACGGCGACCTGAAGCCCGCCAACGTGTTGCTCAAGAGCAGCCGGTCAGACCGCAGGGGCTTCATCGCAAAGGTACCCACGCGAGGGCGGGGGGCTCGGCGGGAGGGGGACCGGTGGGGGCGAGCGGGTCTGTCTGTGAGGGGTCTGCGAAGGGTAAATAAAAAATGATCCCGCAGCGGAGGGACGTAGGCGACCGAGAAACCGCCCAGCAATACATTCCCAGACATACGTACCTCGGCGCCTGTTATCTTACGGATACCAGGAGAGCTGCGACCGCGTGGCCGCCGTTGGGACTCACCAACCCAAATGGACAAGTACGGTACGCGCGACCACACAGCAACCGCACGAGCCCCCCCGACAGCAGCAGGAGGACCCGACAAACGATTTACGCACCTGCGCTCAGCTGAGGAAACGTGCACACCCGGGGCGTCAGCATTCCGACAGGTACCCGCAAGCCCTCGCCCTCAGGCACCAGCCGCCGCCACTACTGACATGTGTCCACTCTCCATCCCCTTGCCCGTCCCGCCATGCCCCGGGCCCTCCTGCGCCGCCGCCTCCCCTGGCCTCCACCCCGCGCCCTGCTGCCGTCCGCCCCTGGCCGCGCGTCGTGGTCATGTCATGTCATGTCATGTCATACCACGTCATGTCACGACGTGCCGGCATTGACATGATGTGTTTCATCTTTCATGTGATCATGTCCCCCCCAGTGACTCATGTTTATATAAAGGAGCATATCACTCCCTGACCCCCCCCCCAGGTTGCGGACTTTGGTCTGTCCAAGATCGTTCAGTCGGCGGATCGCTCCTCCCTCGAGTGCGACGCGGACGCCACCGGCACCATTGCCTACATGGCCCCGGAGGTGCTCAACGGCACACTGTGCCCCGCGGCGGGTGCGTCGCGCCACACTGCCTCGCCTCCCCTCGCCTCGCCTCGCCTTGCCCTGCATTGTGCTGCCCTTGGCGTCGCATTGCCCTGCCTTGCGTCGCCTTGCGTGCGTGCGCCGCGACTGCGCGGCCGCGGCTGCGGCCGTGCGCCCTGCAAAGGGGTTGCAGGCAGGCAGGCAGGGACGCGACGTGCACCGTATTTCTTCCTGGGCCGCTGCGGGACCTCGCCCCTCAGCCTGTTCAGCCTGTTGCGCCACTCCCCTTGGTCGGTCTACTCCCTCTCTCGCACCCGCAACCCGCACCCGCACCCTCCCGCTCCTCGTGTTTGTCGATCCCGGCTCCCGTCGCCCCAGACATCTACAGCTTTGGCGTCATGTTGTGGCAACTAGTCACCGGCGAGCGCCCCTTTGCCGACGTGCACCCGGGCCGCCTCTTCGTCGGAGTCTGCTCCGGCAGCCTGCGCCTCGAGTGGCCGGCCGAGGTGCACCCCATGGTGCGCAAGCTGGGCGACGCCTGCCTCAGCGCCGACAAGCGCATGAGGCCCAGCTTTAGAAAGGTGGCGCGAGCGCTGGGCGTCATAGAGACGGTGGTCAGGAACGAGAGCGCAGCGGCGCTGGCGGCGGCGGCCGCCGCGGCGGCGCAGGCTGGCACCGGTGCCGGCGCGGGCGCGGGTGCCGGCGCAGGGCAGGCGCAGATGGCGACCGCCTTCGAGGGCGGTGGCAGCGGTTTCGGAGGCAGCAGCGGCGCGGGCGGGAGCGGCTTTGGTGGGGGCGACCTGGCGGCGGCGGCGGCGGCGATGGCGGCGGCGATGGGGACACCCCCGCTGGCGCGATCCCACAGCATGTCCTCACAGCAGCATCAGCAGCAGCAGCAGCAGCAATGGCTGCAATTGCAGCAGCAGCAACAGCTGCTGCTGCAGCAGATGATGCTGGTGCAGCTCCGGACGCAGTCGGCGACATCCATACTGCCGGCGAGCGGAGCGGGAGGCGGACCTGGCGCCGCTGGCGGCGGTGGCACACGGCACCGCAGCCTCGGCTGGGGAGGAGGGGCTACAATGATGATGTCACCCAATACCGACACCCCGACAACGCCGGCCGCCGCAGCGCGCCTCCTCCACGGCAGCCCCTCAGGCAGCTGCAGCTACGGCTGCAGCATGCCGTACATGGCCTGTGAGAGCGGCAGTAGCAACCTGATGGACATCACGCCGCCACGATTCCCGATGGCCGGTACCGCGTTGCCAACCCTGTCCATGGCGGCGGCGGGGCAGCAGCTGTACGGCATGCCGTGCGCCGCGCCGCACGGCGCGGCTGCCGCCGCCGTGCCGCCGCCGGGCGCCGGACTCGCGGGGTCGGGCTGGAACGCGCCGCCCGAGCCGGAGGCGAGCGGTTTCGGAGCAGCTGGCGGCGGCGGTCCGCCGCCGATGTGGCCGCCATCGCAGGTGCCGCTGGTTCCAGCGGGGAACCCGATGCATCTGTTTATACCTGGCGTAGCACAGCCGCCGCCGCTGCCGCCGCCGCAACAGCAGCTGCAACAGCAGCTGCTGAAGCAGCAGCAGGTGCAGCAACAACAAAACCAACAGCAGCAGCAGCTGCAGCAGTTGGCGCTTGCGTCGGGCTTTGATGACGCGGCCGTGGCGGTTGGCGCAGCACGATGCGGCCCTGGCGCTTGGCCCGGCCCGGGCTCGGACCACGCCCAGCATCGCCTCTTGCAGAACTATTGCCGCGTCCCGGCTCCCTCCTACGCCACTCCCTTCCAGGTGCATCCGCCTCAGAACCCATCTCATCACCATCTCAACCACCAGCAGCACCCCCAGGGGCAGCACAGCCACCACAGCCAGCCCCAGGCGTATCCGCAGGCGGCCGGCCAGTGGTTAGCGATGCCCGTGAGCCCGGGTCAGAACCGGCAGCAGCAGCTGCAGCCTGCAGCGCCGCCGCCGTCGCCGCCGCCGCAGCAACAGCAACATACACAGCAGCAGCAGCAGGCGCCGCAGCAGCAGCAGGAGCTGCAGCAGCAGGAGCCGGGGTGCAGTGACGCAAGCGCGGAGCCGACGTTGAGGGGCGGGATGTGCCCGGCGAGGGTTCCTTCCGTCGTGGGCAGTCAGCAGGAGGAGCAGCAGCAGGACCAGCAGGAGGAGCAGCAGCAGCAGCAGGACCAGCAGGAGGCGCGGGTGCAGCATGAAGGACGGGAGGTCTTGCAGCAGGCGCAGGAGCGAGGGGATGCAGCGGACACTGGCGCAGTCGCGGCGGACCCCAGTGGGGGCCTAGGGGCGGCGGTAGGCGCGGCTGCGTCCACGCCCCCGGCGTCGCAGCTGCATCCCCATGAGCAGCAATGGCAGCGGCAGCAGCAGCAGCAGCAGCAGCAGCAGCAGCGCCCGTCTCAGGGCGGGGTGGTGCTGATGATGCCTGCACTGCTTGGGGGGCAGCTGGCGCCTGCGGGGTCAGCAGCTGGGGATGGGCGCGGCACACTGGCGGCCACAGCAGCGGCCGCGGTGGGCGTCCAAGGATACTGGCCGGACAGGAGCCTCAGCCCCAGCTCAGGCCCCGGCCCCAGCCCTGGCCCCAGCCCTGGCCCAGGCCCAGGCGCAGGCTCCAATCCAGGCGCGAGCCCAGCCCCGACTGCGTTATTAGGGCCGAGCTCGAGCCTTGGCGGCCTGGCTGGCGACTCGGATTCGCCGTCGCCACAGGGCGCCCAGCAGCAGCAGATGACGGCTGCTGCTGCTGCTGCGGCTGCGGCTGCGGCGGCGGCGGCGACCATGCAGGCGGCGTATCTACAGTTGTTCCAACCCCACCCCTACCACCCCCACGCCACTCACCACCACTACCAGCTCTACCACCTACCCCACAACCTACCCCACCAGCTCCAAGGCCTCCCCGTCCCTCAGCAGCTGCACCAGCAGCCCGCCATTGGCGGCTACGGCGGCGGCGGCGGTGGAGACCTCCGCCTGGCCCCGGGTGCAGCGTCCCCGCTGCATCAACAGCAGCTCACCGCCCAGCGCCACCACCACCAGCACCAGCACCACCACCACCACCACCACCAGCAGCCGGTGCTGACGAGCGCCGGCGCTGCCCACGCGGCGCATCTCCCGCAGGCGAACGCGCTGGGTCCGGTCAGTCCGCAGGGCATCGGTGCCCCAGCGCCCTGCACTGGTGACCACACCGGCCTCCAGGTTGGGCTGCAACCCGTGACCACGACAAACCGCTGTGGCGGGGGTAGCGGTGGCGGCGGTGCGAGTGCCGCGACTGCCGGCGCGGATTGCGCTGGGGGTAGTGGCAGCGGTGGCGGTGGCGATGTCCTCCTCCCCGCCATGCCCCTGGCGGCCGCGCAGGGCCCACCCCTGGAGCCGGCGCCATTCGTCAGCGAGCAGCACCCGCACCTCACACTGCCCCCGCCGCCTTTCTATAACGGCCCCATCCATCCGTACCTGTTGCCGTACGTGCCGTACTTGAGCCCCGCGGCGGCGGCCATGGCCTACGGCGCCGCCGCCGCCAGCGGCGGCCAGCCGTGGGTGCTTCTCGCCGGAGGCGCCAGCGAGCCGGAGGCCGCAGCCTCCACCTCCGCCCACGCCACGGGCGACGTCAGCGCGCTTGGCGGCGCCTTCCCGGGGCTGACCGGCACCGCCTCGCTCATGATGGCGGCGGCGTCCAGCGCGCCCGCCGGCGAGGAGCTCGGTTCCCCCCTCGGCTCCCTCGCGCTGAGCGGCTCCACGGCAGCGGCGGCGGCGGCGGCGGCGGCGGCCTGCCTCGCCCTGGTGCAGGCCCCCGTGGCGACCGCCAATCTTCCCGGAGACGACCACGCCTTCAACACCTGGCTGCACCGCGTGTGCCTGCCCGGCGGCGCCGCCAGCACTTGGCCCCTAGGCGTTGACGGCAGAGCCGCCGCCGCCGCTGCCGCTGCCGCCGAGGCTCTGCCGCCGCCGGCTCTGCTGCGCGGTCTGTCCCTGCCCCCCACCGGCACCGTCCTGCCCACCACCTCCGGCGCGCCCGCCGCCGCCGCCGCCGCCATCACAGCGGCGTGTGACGCGGCGGCGTGTGATGCGGCGGCGGCGGCGGCGGCGTTTGCCTCCGCCGCCGCGCCGGTGGAGGGCCTGGCCGAGGTGGCGGCGGCGCAGGCGAGTGTGACCTGCGAGCCGCCGGCGTGTCCGCCGTCCGTGCAGCCGTCGTACGGCTGGCGCGGGTCGGGAGGCGGGGGGGCGGCGGTGGCGGCAGCGTACCTGATGGATCGGGATCGGGATCGGGATTGGGAGCTGAGCCCTCCGCCGCAGGGCCTGCAGCGGCAGGCGATACTGGAGGGTGACGAGGAGGGGACGTAAGGGTATTGGGGCGTTGGTGGGAGCTGGGAGCAAGTAGGAGGAGTAGCAGTTTCCCGCAGTGGTTGGAGGCTTTGGGGGCAGGCACCAGGCAGGCTGGAGACCTACAGGAAGAAGCGAAGCGGCAATGCTGCTTCCCCGGATAGCTTGCAACGCCGCCCTGTCTGTCTGGCTGGCTCCTGGCTGGCATTCTGGATGTATGGGTGGCTTGCCGGCTGGGGTTCAGCACACGAGATTTGCCAGGTGGCTCGAGGGCGAAGCGAGGCGCGGCCCTGCACGCCGCGATGCGATGCGATGCGATGTGGTGGTCACCCAACCCAACGCGAGAGGGGTATGGCGGGGGACTCTTCCGGTGTGGAGAAGACTGCGGGCGCGAGCGTGAGCAGGGAAGGGGTGGAGTGGGGAGGGAAGGGGGCGGGCCAGGGAGGGGTAAGGACCAGCGGGTCCTGGTCGAGAACCGCGGCGCAAGCAGAAGGCGAGCTGCCGGAGCAGGGCAGGGCAGAGCTGACGTTCGGCGGTGGCGCGGCGGCGGCGGCGGGGTCAGGGCCGCCCAGGACCGGGAACCAGATGAGATCAGATGAGGTCAGGTCAGATGAGATCAGGTCAGGTGAGGGCGGTCCGTGGGTCGGTTTGCCTGCCTGGGTCGGTGAAAGCGCCCGGCCAAAGGGTAAGGAAGTTTGTGTGACGGCGGAGGGACGCAGGCTGCAAGGGCCGCAAGCGCGCCGACAGCGCTGTTGTAATTGTTGTGAGGAGGAGGCGGTGAAGGAGGAGGAGGAGGAGGTGGAGGGAAGGGACAGAAAGACGAAGTGGTATGGAAAGGGAGATTGTGGGGTAGAGCGCGCTGGGGAGAGACGGAGGCAGAAGATGAGACTGCAATGACGCGAGTGGGGAGGGGGAGCAGCACCCGGGGGCAGCAAGCCGAAGAATGGGAGCGCAGAAGGGCACCTCTGAAGGGAGGTATTGCGTGGGGGGGAGGGGAACTGCACACCGATATTTTCGGATGCAGGCACGCGCCCGCGTGCGCGCATACACACACACACACACGTGTGTACGCGTGTGCTTGCGTGCGCGATGCCGCGGTGTGATGCCGCGGCGTGACGTGACGTGACGTGTACAGCGCCTTCGAAGGAAGGAAAGCCCATCATTATGAGTGTCGCATCGCACGCAACCCGCGTTTTGCGCGTCGTGCAAGGCGGCGCAATTCGCGAGCTTGCCTCACTGATTGATTCGTATACCGCATTACCGGTAGGTTGGGTTGATCCTGTCCTGTCCTGTCCTGTCCTGTCCATGCATGATTAGTACTAATGCGTGTAGGCGGAGGCGCAGGGGGCCCGTTGCCGGACCGCCGGGGCAGCGCTTCCTCGGGTTGCTGACGGCATAGCGGCCGCATCCGAGGAGGGGACAAGGAGGATGCTGCAACGGCTCGGGAATGGGAAAGGCGGAGCAGGGAAGGGCTAGAAAACGGAAGGAAGGGGGGGGGATCGAGCCCTTTGGGAGCTTGGCGGGTCGTCCGGTGCCGCGCTGCCGGTTGGTTGGTGTGTTGATTGGTGTCCGCATGGGAGAGGACTGCGCTGCTTTGCAATGCACGGACGGGCGCGGCGCGGCGCGGCGCGGCGCGCGACGGAGCGCGGCGCCGGAACGGGGCCCGGGCGCGGCGGGCACGGCCCTTTTTCAATGCCATCGCCCTTGGTTCAGCACGTGGTTTGTTCCCCTCGTGGTTGTCTCCGTTCGTTGATTGATGTTCATTGTTGAGCTACCCCCGTTGAGAGTATTGCGCTCGTTATTAATCCGCAAACGCGTGTACATGTCCGCGATAAGGACGCTCCTGATAATGGTACGGCACTGACAAGTAATGCATAAAAGCTTTAAGAGCGCTGGAGTTGCCGGTCTTCGGAGCGACGTGGTGCTGCTGGTGGCGGTGTAGGCAGCGGCGATGGCGATATCATGCAGTTGTTGCTCATTGTGCTGTTTCGTTCGTTCCCCCGTGTCTAAACCTGACCTGAACTTTCACGCGGGGGTTGGGTTGTAGTGAATGTGCCCCAGGCGCAGGGCCATGGGGTTACTGAGAGCCTGGGGACGGCAAGGGAGCGCGAAGGGCGGGTCCCCCGGCCGTCGAATGCGCGCCGAGGTAGCGCGCGAAGGATACGGCAGGCCGCTTGCTGCGCAGGATGAGCTCCCCGACACCGTACACAACACCGCCACCGCCACCGCCCAGCGGAAATGTACAGATGGTTTTCCGCAGCACCACTGGGGAAACCCAGCGGCAGGCGAAACGTCGACAGAGGCAGTTGAGTCATCGTTGGGGCGCATCGATGGGGCTCGCAGGCGGTGGTATTGTGCTGCGGTGCGGTGGTATGTGTGTGGGGGGGGGAGGGGGGCGATGGATTGCTCCGGAACGGTGCCGCTTGCTCGCCGTGGAAGAGGTTGGGAGCGAGGGAGGGTCTGCTGTGGATGTCGGCCTGTGGGTGAGAGCAAAGCTCGGTGTGGGTGGGAGTGCGTTTTTATCAAGAATTGATTCCGTGGTATTGATTTTGATTTTGTGGATGCATTCTGCCACGGCCCTGACAGAGGGGGCTTTTGAGGGCAACCTCCGCCGCCGAGGCGGAGACAATCCAACCCCGGGCGTGCGTTTTGGTCTTGGTGGGTAGCAGGGGAACGCAAGGGGAGGAATCTGCTGGCGGCTTCCGAGCATTCCCCTTCCTCCCCAAGGCTGCTTGGGGCTTGGTGCGGGCCGCTGGTGTCCTATTGGCTCCTCGCTCGTGTGTGTTTGTTTGTGTTGTGCTCAACGTGTGTGCGGTAAATGCATTTTATGTGTGGCTGCGCGACAAGGCTGCGCTGCTGGAATGAACAAGGATAGCGACCGCAGCCTTCCTTCGCTGTGGCGGCCGCCTGCAGGAGTGAGGCCGGCTTGGCCGACATACAGGTGGGCAGACGGGAGGGCAGCGGGTGGGTGGGCGGAAGAGCAGGAGGGAAGGGCTCACCCTGGTTAGGGGGTAGGATGTGGTTATTTGGAAAAGGGCGGAGGCCTGTCGCCCGAAAACGGTGGCGGGCATCAACACACATTATAGGAGAGTATGCCGGGCCGTAGGCACGCTTTATGGTGGACGTAGCTCTGAGCAGTTATGGACTGGGCTGTATGGGTTTCAGCAATGGCAAATGCCTTGAAGCATGGTCTTGTCGCGGGCATTTCAGTGTGTGGGAATTTGGTAGAGTTGGATAGGACAGGACAGGGCAGCGCTGGACACGTGAGAGCAGGGCAGTGCGACCGAGGACGGTGCAGGCTACGGGGGCTCATTGCGTCAGAGGGTTTGTTTAGGTTTAGGGAGGAGAGGTGCAAAGGGGGAGGGGGGCGGAGGTCGTCACGCAGCGGCCCTCTCCAGTTTCGTCCCACCGCTGCACCACCACCTTTTTTACTAGTTCCTCGGTTGAACACTATTACGCTATGGCCGGGACAAGGCCTGGCAGGGGTGAAACTTGGCGCTCGCTCGCTCGCGTCCTGATGGATGGATGGGCCATGGGCGCCACCGCACCACACCAAACCGCACGGCACCGAGACAGCCGAGGCGCGGCGAGGCACGCGGTATGTAGGCCTCATGGGCACGCCCCGAGGAACACTCGGGCGGCAGGCACAGAGCTCGTGCGCAGACCTTTCACAGCAATGCACAGCAATGGCCCAATGGCCCAACGTTAAAAACGCGTGGTGAGGGATTCGGGATCCCCGTTGAGGTGGCGTGGGAGTGCAGCGTCATGATCGTCTTGCGGCCTGGTGCTGCGGCGGCGGTCTGGAGTGACAAGGCACGCCGCGGCTGGCGTGCCGGCCACACCCACCCTTCCATCCAAGTTCCTGCGTATGCGTGGGTGTGACACGCAGCAGTGAAACGCATGCACAAAGCACCCGGGTTTGTGACGGCGATGCTGCGTAGGCGCCCCCGTGTGTAAAACGATAAACGTCTTCCTGTGCTGCACTGGACCTCCGATGATGCGGTCATGGTAAGCGGTGCAAAGGCCGAACATCAGCTCCTTGGCGTTGATGGGTCATGGTGTTGATCAGTTCGAGCACTCCCTGCTCCAGGTACGGCGGTATCTGTGCGGCGGGGCTGTTGCGGCACGCCGGATGCTGCTCGAATGCCAGGTTGCTATCAAGCGACGGGCAGGTGGCAAGCGCAGAGCCACCGTAAACGTGCTCCAGACAGCCGCCCTGAACCATCCCGACGAACGGCTCAACACTTGACGCCCTTCATAACCCGACTTCATCCAAGGCCGGCGCCCGCAACAATTACAGCGCCGCTTGCGCTCGTGTTAATCATAAGAACTTCGTTTGGGTGGCGGGAGAGGGGCAGTGTGGATCGGCTAGGCTAAGCATTGAGCGGAACGGTAGAGCACGACCTGTCTCATCAAACGGTCATGTGAACTGAGGTTTTGCGCAGGTCTGCGAGTGCATTTCGGTGTTGTGTCTGCACGGCACACATGAACGAGGTCAAACGTTTCCCTACTCCGAAAGAGCCCCACCAAATTGCTATAGTTCAGATCGAAGCATGCAGCAAGCATTGGTCACGGTATAGAACTGAAGTGGACTGACAAGAGCTAAACGACCGCGATCCATCCGTACTGCCGTATATTCAGGCGGGACGGGCCGAATTTGCGCGGACGGCGCACTTTCGACAAATTTTTTCCGGGCGGCAACATAACAACTCTTAACCATGCAGCTTTGACGACTGACCTTGACATTCATGACGTAACTTGGACCCTCTCAGGGCTTGGTTACAGGACTTGTTTGACCCGTTGCGCACCTAACTTATGGCAGCCCCGACCGCTGACCTGAAGACTACCAAACGTGTTTACAAAGATGGAAAGATGGCTCGACGCAGCATGGGCTTTTGGTGCCAGGTGACTTTTCTGTCTTGCGGGCACCGGCGAGCGATGGAGGGTCAAAGAGGACCGACTATCATGATCGCAGTTCAACTGTTGGTACCGCACTTTCTGGGAAGCTGAAGGGAGACGGCCAAGCGTCACCGAAGTCAAGAGGTAAAGGGGCCGCCGCTTACACCGATGACCGGTCGTGTCACGCAAGCAGTTTGTCGGCACGTCTTGATTGAGACTTAGGAAATCGTGCCAGCGTCTTTATTGCATTGAATCGACGATTTGAGTCATACGTCATCCAAGGCTTGGTCTGCGCTGCTTTGACCGGCCGAGCATCCATGCCCGTTCCGCTGTTTCCCCGCAGGTGGTATGATGAGGCGGCCGATAGCTGCTGGGGAGATTTGAAGCCAACCTGGGATGAAACACGGTAGGGGCTTCAGGACCTGATTGGGTGAGGCTTTTCTTATCGGTCAGCTTTTATAACTGTCTCGCCCGTTCGCCCGTCGCATCGCTCTGCCTTCGATTTCCCCTCCGTCCAGGACACATAGCAAATGTCTACGGTCTCTCGACCAGGTTCGGAGCTACTTTCGACAGTACAGGGCAGCCAAGAAGGTGTGTGCGCTGGCGGCTTTAGGATGGGCTGGATTGCGGATCGCGGGCGCATTGCCTTTGTCGCATCTCCATGGCTTGGGCTGTGCGCCGCCGTATCTTCCTTCCGTCAACTCCGGTCGCTCCTGCGCCCGTCGTTATGTTGGCAGGAATCGTCGGATGGATGCAAGGCCGACGCCGAGATACGGCCGACAGTTGGCGGCGCGGAGGCGGCGCTGCAGCAGCCCTTCTATGAGGCCAGCTTGTCCATTGGCAGCCATCAGGTGAGACCAACAGGCCCTTTGGGACCTCTCCCCCCGCCTCAGCGCGCACGTTTGACTTCTCCATTTGTCCATTCCTTGTGATCATCATCACGCAAAGGCTGACGCGCGCTCTTTTCATTTCATCGTTTCTTCGCAGCAGGATGGCACAACCGTGGATGCCGCCTATTTTCGCGCTGCCAAGATGCGCCGGCCGTCGGGTGGCTCCGCGGACACCGCCGAGGGCACGCATTTCAGCGGCTACACCAGCGGCGACCTCGCCGCCTCCGACACGGCTTCCCCCGGACGCGGGCAGCACGAGCGCACGGTCTTGCGCCGCCAGCCCAGTGCCCCGGGCCTTACCGCGCACGGGGCCGAGGCGGCGGTGGCGGCACCGGGCGTGGTGCACTCCACCAGCGTCGTGTCTGGGCGACCCTGCACCGGCGACGGTCGCGCGTCGGCTCGCACCATCTCGACCGGGGCAGTGGCCCGGAGCTTTGCCCACACAACCAGCAGCGCCGGCGGCATGGCTCACGCGGCGCGTGTGGTATGTAGCGACGACCCCCTTGCGCGCCACGCGCCGCCGACCCTTGCACCCCCAAGCGGCAACGCGACGTCGTCGTTGCACATTCCGGATGCCGCAGCCATGTGGCTCAGGCAGCTGCCGGCGGATGCGCCGCCCTCCGGCTTGGCTCAGGTGACGGGGAGCTCCGGTCAGCATCACCAGCAGCAGCCAGGAACTTCGTCGTCACTGCCCCAGGCCCACTCGCATGATCGATACTATGCCGCGGCTTCCGCTCACGCCAGCGCGGGATCCGGTGGCATCGCCCCCGCCCTGCCGTCCGGCATCCTGCGCCCCCACCTGGCGGATGCCCCCAGGCCTGGCAGCAGAAACAGCTCACCCCAGCGCGCTGATCGTCCCCCTCGGCCGCCGCACCCGCACGTGCCGCAAGGCCTGGCTCTATCTCACCCGACGGGAGGGCCGCCCTTCGCGGCGCTACATCCTGCACCCGGGCATTCTGCACTGGCAGGACCTCACTCCGTGTCTGCGCACCAGCGGGCAGGGCCAAGAGGGCCAGGGAGTGCATGTCAGGTCAGCTCCTGTGGTAGCGTGCCCAGGGAGGCTGCGAGCGGGCTGCCTCCGGCGGCCGGGGGCCCACCGCTTGAGGGGCCGCAGCCGCAGATGTACGCCAAACCTGGCGTCCAGGCACAGGCGGGGCGGTCGGTGGAGGTGACCACTGGCTGGGGGCAGCAGCAGGCGCTACAACAGCGCGCGCCTACCGCTAAGGCCTCCGCAGCAGCGGCGGCACCGGTCTCGGCCATGGGGACATCGACCTACCCGCACCTCCACCGCCACCCCGCGCATCATCCGATGATGCACATGGGATACGACCCCGTGTACGGCCACCCCGCGTACGTAGACCCCTACGCTGCGTACACGTACGGCACGCACGACCCCAGTGTGTCGTACTGGCGAATGTACAGCGGGTATTGCTACGCGACGGCGCAACAGCACCCGTCACACGCGCTCTACTCAGAACTGCCGCCCCACCTACCGGACTATTGCGACCCGTGCTACGGGGCCGCGGCGATGCCGCCAGGCGCGTCGTTTTTTGCCAAGCAGCGGGGCGCCATTGAGGCGGTGGCAGCGGCGCAGGCACCGCCACTTCATTTTGCGGCGGCGCACACTGGCATTGCCCGGCCGCAGTGCGCTGCCGCTGTGCACTGCGGTGGAGGCGCGCCACAGCGCGGCTCTGACCCGGGCAGGGCTCCTCTGTACGAACTTGCAAGGTGGGCGCGTTGGGCGCGAAGGCATTGGCTCTTCCGAGAGCTTGCTATGTTGCACACCCTAGCCTACTTGATCACGTGTGTGCAACTTGGTGTTCACTGCTGTGAGTTGATTGCTCTACTGGCGACCAGTGTTAGCTCCGAACGTGACAATCACGCAACCAATTCCAGCATTTTATCGGCCGCCGGATGCCCCGCTAATGGCGCTCACCTGGCCCCTGCCCTGTCCTTGTGCCTGGTGCAGGCCGCATTCCCCGTCGCTTCCACACCAACCCGACGCGACGGCGACGGCTTATGCGGCCCGCTCGGCCAGCTTCAGCGGCGCGACCGCTCCTGCCAGCTCCCAGGGCAGCGACCTGCCGGCGGTCCCAGCCTCTGCGGTAGCAGCCCCCGGGCAGGGCCCGCAACCAACCGTGCGTTCCGCGGACCTGGGCCATGCCGGCAAGTCCGCCGGCGCGGCTACTGAGCAACCGCAGCAGCAGGAGCAACGTCTGCCGCCCTCATCGTGCTACCCTCAGCAGGGCCGGGGCCACACGGCGGAGCGAGACCGAGATTTGAGCGCCAAAACCGCCACAGCCGCAGTGTCGGCCACACAAGGCCTTGGTCCCGTGGCGACTTCTTCCGACGGTAACGAGCAGGCGGGCTGCGCCACCGGCGGCATGTCAGCCTCTGCAGACGCGTCTGCTGCGCAGCGGCCGGGGGCGGGCGACGCAACGGCGGGCGTGTGGCCAATATTGCAGGACGGGTCCGCGCCCCTGGACATCTGCGATGTGGCGGCGATTGTCCGCGTGCCACACGGCCTCGCCGATATCAAGACCGAAGCAGACATGGGCTTGAGCCCCTTCGCGTGCGGCGCCGGCTTCGGCCTCGACCTGGGCCCGGGGTTCGGCTTCGATTCTCCCCTGGCCGGCTTCTTCGTGTCCAATACCACGCCGCACCAAGCCGCCGCGGCGCCGCCGCCGAAGCAGGGGGGCGGCGTGTGGCAGCGCAAGCTGCAGCCGGCTGAGGACACGCCCGCGGCTCGCGGTTACGACGGCGCCGACGCGTTCTCGTCCGCGATCATGCCGGGAGCGGCGCCGTCACTGCCCGCGGGCTTGGACATGCTGCCGCTACCGGACCTGTTCGGACTCGGGTCGGACTTGGACATCGACTGCGCGCTCTTCCTCGCCAGCCCATCAACCATCGCGATGGCGGCCGCCGGGTGTGGTTTGAACTGTTAGGTGCTACGATAGGCAGCTGCGATTGGGCTTTCTGCGCTTTCGAAGGCCTGCAAGACCGGCCAGATTAGATAGGCAGAGTACGGTAGCTTGCCATGCGAAGCGGCAACTCCTGCATATGGGTCCAGTGCGTGTGCTATGGATGCCAAAGCGAGCATCGTACACAGTCATCCGTTCTTGTGTACGCGCGCCTGCAGACAGGCGGCCGCTGTTAAAAGTTGCGGCCTGCAGCCATTGCTGCAGCGTTGAGGGACGCCCACATGCTGTGAAAGTTGTGGTGTTCGCTTGTATCAGGCCGCGCGTAATAATTGCCTCATGATACTGCTTTGCGTGCCCGCTGTGTCCAGCCGCGCCGTTAAATCGGCGCTAGTAGAGCCCCCATCCATTGTTCGAACTAGTCGCTGCCAAGCATGCTCTTTTGAATTCTTCACGATGAACCGCTGCACGATGCGGTCAATACCGAACTGTGGGGGCTCTTCTTGCTGTAGGCGACAGTTGTGCAGGCGCAACTAACGAAACCGCGCGGATATTAAGAAGGGGTTGCTGAGTCGGTTGTTTTCCGCGAGGGTTTTTGTGGTTACGGGCGCCGTGACGGGTTCAGACGGGTGAGCAGCCGTATGCGCTCGATAGCGATTAAAATTACCATGCACGTGTTCGGGTGTGTTTTCCTGTCTGCGATGGCGTCGACGGTAGGAGTAGGCGAGTTGGTCAGGTAACATTGTTACAGAACTGCGTCAGGTAGGTTGAGCCTTGTGACAGATGGATCGCAGCAAACCGCCTTGGCTCACTAACTCAACACATGTGCATCGTCGCGGAAGGGGGGTGCTGTTATTAGTAGGTTCTTTTAGGGCCGCCACGTATCGGTGCGGCGAACGACAGACTGGTAGGCAGGCAAGGGTGGCCCTCATATTCCCTTCGCGATTGAGCGAGTTGTAGAGAAACCGGAGGACCCTATATGCCGTGTCAACTTACATACGGCGCTTGCTTGCTTTATATATACTGTTGTTTATACTGCAGTAACATTGCAGCTGCGCACGAGCGAATGCTTAAGGTGAGGGAGTCTTGGAGGCGCCTTTGACGCGCACCTAGAGACCATACGCTCTGCGGAGTTCCTGGGAGCTATACTATTGTCGCCTGGGCGCATCCGCATTTGGCTGACGGCTTGGGCCGTGTTTATGTAGGTAGATAAGTAGGTAGGAATTTGCCTAGAGCTTGCATCATTTTGGGCTTGCGTCACTAGGCTTTGTACAGATGTTTTAGATGTAGTCTAGAATAGTCTAGGTAGGGCAGGTCTATGCCAGAGGACAGGAATGGGACAGGACACGGGCTATTCGAAGCTTTCCGCAGACTCGCAGGAGCTGTGTGGACGGAGAAGTATACTTTTTTCGCCATCTAGCACCAGACTATGTGCATGCGTGTAGCGCAAATGCTGGCGCCCTTCTCGTCAATGGCTTGTTTTGATGGATCGAGCCCCCAGCTTGTGTAACCGGAGGGCCCTTCGTGACTCCGTGATCACTCTACCGCTCACCCGCCCTTCGTATCTCATCGCTACTAGTTCGGGCGATCCAATTGCGAAGCAGATACCGTACTGCCATATGCAAATTTGCTGGCCCTGGCAGAGATGCGTGTCGTGCCTCACATTAGAGCAGTCTGGTTACGGATAATTAGGCACACAGTTCCGGCGACTTGAGGGCTTTAGTCGAAAGACCAGCGTTGAAAATGCCTGGCACCTGGCCTGGAGCACAGCAGTTCCTTCTGGCAATCGGGCAGTATGCGAGGGGCCTCTGTCGGCCGCACGGAGTCCTGGTTCACGCGGAGTGGCACCCACGGTGCCGCTGCCGTACCCTGCGCCGTGGTACACGCTGCCACGCACTGGGCACTGCCATATGTGCTGCCGTACGCGCTGTGCGCAGCTTACGGGTCGTACCCCTGCACGCTGGCCGCCGCAGCTGGCGCAGCTGCTGCTGAAGATGCCGGGCGGCAACGAACTGCATTGTTCGAAGCCGTTAAGCATCCGCGGGGGTGGCGTTCTGCTGCGGCGGCGGCTTCTGCTGCCGGAGCGGGGCTATCTTGAGATAGCGGCGCCGGCACCTTCAGCGGCGGCAGCAGCGGCGGCTGGAAGGGCGCTGCAGGCTGTCGGGGTGCTGCCCAGCCGTAAGCTGGCTGCGGGTGCTGGTGCTGCTGCCATGACGGAAGCTGCAGTTGGGGCGTGTTCGTCTCCAGCACTCCAGGTCAGGTGCGGCTTCCAACGGTGACCACTGCTGCGGCTGCGGTTGCTGCTGATGAGGGGGGCAGGGCCTGCTGCTGTGGATGCTCCTGTGCTACTACCATTGGCGGCGGCGGTACGTATGGGGAGCGATTGGCCCTGCTGGCTGCTGAGCAAGCATTGAAGAACTGTGGGCCTGGTGATGCTGCGGCGGCGGCAGCGGTGGCGCCGTCGCCGCCGGAAGCTGCTGTATGCTGTTAGCCCACGGCGGCGGCGGCGGTGCGCTCGAGAACCGCTGACCACCGCTGGCCTGTTGCTGCGGCCGCTGCGGAGGCGGCTATTTGCCGCCGCCGGTCGCGCCCGCAGTTGCCGCTGCATCAAGAGGCACCCCGTTGGCCTCCCCGGGCTGCAGCCGCGGCGGTGGGGACGACGCTATGAGCTGGATATGCTGCGGTTGCCGCGGCGGGCGGCTCGGCCGTCGCCACCGGTTGTGCTGCCGCTGGCTCCTTCTGGCCGAGCTTGGCAAGACCCATCGCGGCCCGTACGGCTGATTAATCTCCTCCTTCGTTGGATTTCACTCCCGTGTGGGATTTCCTTCTTGTGCTTGCTTGCTTCAGGGTGTTTTATACACTTCACAACCAAAGTTTTGGCAGAGAGGGGCGCCCCAAAGCAGACAGTGTTGTATCTCATACCTCATAGTGTTGTACCTCACAAATTATTGCCCATGGGTGTCAAGAAAGCCCACATTAAAACGTGGGCGCAATGAGCGCGCCTCCTTGCACGAAGGCCTAATCCTTGGCTGTAGTGAGGATGATAGCCGTCGCCGCAGTTGGGTGCTCGAGTTACCATACGCCGTTGAAGTAAGGTGGATACAGGAATGCAGTGTAGCGCGTGCGGCGCTGGTTTGATTGCGGCCTCGTTCCATGGACGCCAAGGAACGTGTTCATACTGAGGCGACGCGTGGCAGCCGATTTGAACTTTGTTTGAAACAAGGATATAGGCGTGACAGTTGGGGGAAACATGAAGCTCGGTCGTCACACACACAGACACATACACACAGCAGGGATGGCCTATCCTGGCCAATCCTACATGGCGAAGCAAGCCCCCCGACAAACTTCGCGCTGGGCGGGGCCCCGCTCACAACATTGACTGATAACAGAAGTAGACAAAGGAACGACTGTACCGGCTAGCCTGGGTTCAACACTCTCGACAACAAGTACATATTCAGTTTTTCAGTTCTTCTTATACCAGCAGTATGTATTTCGCCGCCCCTCACGTGTCAGCGATTGACAACAATAGCAAGTGCCGCGCATAGTTAGCGGGCCTGACAGGCAGTCCCTGCCGTACATCGAACATACGGACATACATTACGCTATGAACCGCCAAAAAGAAACGATGATTTTATCTTTCGCAACATGCCTGACTCGACGGCTATCTATCTGTTCAACACAACATGCCAACCAACACGTCTTATCGCAACATGCCAACACGTCGTACATCTTTGAGATCAGTTAATCCCTCGCAACAACTGCCTCTGCCCACCCTCCATACCTTCTCAGCGACCAGCGGCACAACTGAATGCACAACAAGTCGAGGTAGTCGAGTCCGAACGCACGCAAGTGAATATGGTGCCGAACAAAAGGCAGCAAGCTCACGTACTACGTTACTAGGCTCTAGCTGCGTACTACCCGCTCTGCAGCAAGTTTATCCGCCGCCTGCAAGCAAACACCTTGAGCCGTGCTCGCAGCTCCCCCCCTCCTCGCTCCTGCGTGCGAAACCTGATTTAGGGCCCCGGAGGACGCGCGGCCGCTAGCGTACTGCACCGTTATTCTGCACCCGCCAACCCTTTTGCAATCCAGAAAGCGCATGACGATCCACACATACATTTGCTCAGGCTGCCGTATGATGGTCCGTCCAGTCGTACGACACGCTGTCAACAGCTTCTCGGACCGGCGCCAACTACCGGTACATTTATTCTCGCAGCACTCCGTCCTTTATTTGCAATGCCGCATTCTCGTATTATTACCTCCATTAGCAATCACCAGACGCTGACGGTGGGGCCCACCGCGCACTCGCTCTTTTCCTACCTTGGAAAGAATGCCGTCATCGTCGGTCATCTGCATGCGTGCTTTCAAATGCAGGAATACACACAGCAGAACGAACAACATGCGCCTGGTGAGCCGAATGCAGGCGTACATGACGCGCGGGGGACATGCGCTTGCTGGAGAACCGAAGGATCTGTCCCTCGACAGGAGCTAAACCTTGCTAAACGCACCCAATACATACGTACAGCAGACTCAAGGCACATTTAGTAGGGGCACGTGTGCACGCACGCTCGCTCGTACTCGCGCCAACACATGCAAGCCTCATCAGTCATCACCCACCTGCTGACAGACGGCTGAGGCTGTTGCGTGCTGTCCGACAGCGATGCCGCCGGAAGTGACTCCGCCGCCGCCGCAGAGCCTCCCGCCGTGTCAGCCGGGCACTCGAACGGTGCCTCCGCGTAGCTGCAGAGGGCCCAGCAGAGGTTGTCGTACCGGTTGCCGTTCTTGTCACAGTACACCAGGTATGGGTCGATTCCGGGGTTCTGCCAGCGGCAGACCGCGTAGCAGTCCTCTGGTGGGTGCGAGCGAGCGAGGGATAGGGTTGGGGACGACAACAGTAATTTTATGTAGAGCTTTTCATCGCGCACTAGCCTATTGATTCTTATCGAGCAGGTATGCGTGCCCACGCATGCTTCGTTTCGACTGACGCTATAAATCGCTGAGATGGAGGGAGGATAAAACCAGCTAGGCGGGAGCAATGGCCGCATCCATTCAAGAATTTAGCATCGTAGGGATCATTCGGTAAGCATACATACATTTTGACCTTTGCGGCAAGCGGACGCGGCCTGCGTGGGTCTGCGGAATGAACGTGCGTAATCCTGCTTGCTGCTCACCAAATCGCCGGTCCGCTGGGAAAGGGGTACCAGGGGCCACGGGCGAGGGCGACGGCAGCACCGGCGGCGCGTCCGACATGTACGTCGTCGTCTGCATCTCATGGCGGGGCAGCAGCTCGATAGGCCGCGCTGCTACTTCCGCAGGAAGCAGCAGCAGCAGCACAACCGCGGATGCAAGGGCGAGGACGACAGCGAGACGTTTCGTGCAGCATGGCGCGCAGATGCAGTTGATGGTACGTATCTGCTGCATTGTAGATATATCAGTACAGACGAGAAAGTGTGAGCAACTGATATTCGCAGCCAACCCTGTAATAAGGATAGATGTGCGTGTCGTAGTGCGTGCAACACTGCGTGTCGGGTAGTAATGTTAACATACACTTACCGTTTACCTGTTTTTATTCCCTTCGTAGCAACGTGCGTAGGTTCCCGTAGATCTTGCCTACGCACGGCTTCTGCCTCGGAGATGGATCCCAGTCAGTCATACTGCTGTCGGCCCTTACGGTGGCGGCGCGGGAGCTAACCGCAGTACCGCACACGCACGCACGTTCTGGATGGCGCCGTCTAATCAACTCCCCTCGCTCGGCACAACCCGAGACCTCTGCTGCAGTCCACAGTATTCCAAATGCACTCGTGCATTTAACGTCGCATACCACTGCGTTTGTATGTTGCGATATGCACGACGTACGTGTACACAGCGTCCCTTAAGTGGCATTTTGGCCGATTAAGACCGGCACACTTTCCTCTTCTAGGGCTAGGCATACGCATGGGGCTAGATACTGGTAGGGCGCGCGCGACCTGCTAATAAGTGCTTCGCGGCTAGCGAGCCTAGCAGCAAATAGAATGGAAGTGAAAGTTCATCACTTGCTTCCCGTCAGGGCCCCGCTGCAGTATCTCGCTATCGATCGATCGGTGATTCGGACGTGAAGCGTGATGGGCTTCTTTCAGGGAACTGAACGAACGCCGTAACGTGCGTTTCATAGGGTCGATGAGGCGCGCGGATCGGCGACTGCGGTGCAGCAGCGGTGCAGTGCAGTGAGCCGGGCTGGATGGGTCGGGCCTTCCACAAACACTGCAGCAGGAGGATCTGCTCGATCGCGACATGCAGCACTAGATAGCCAGGCAGGAAAGCACAAACAAATGCGCAGCCAACGGTTCGATCGAAGCCCCACCGCGGATCGATCGACCGCGACACGGCGAAAGGACGCAGTGCGGCAGCGGCCGCGGATCGTGGCTCAGGACATGTACCGAACAATGACTCTGGCTCAGGACATGTACTGAGTCGGTACATGTCCCGAGCCACGAGGCGGTGCCGCCGAAGCGCAAGCCGATATCCCATTGCAAGATAATTATTTAATTACTTAATGAATATTCAGTCGTTTTGGTTGTCCGCCACGAAGCAAGGGGTACACAGCGGGACCAGGAGCCTTCGTTGCTATATCTCAATGCAAAATGGTTCTTTATTTTCTTATCTTTTGTTCGATCGTTTTGGCTACTCGTCACGAAGCGTTACACCGCGGGACAGGGAGCCACGATCCGTGGCTCGGGACATGTACCGACATGCAGCTCACTGTTACAGCGGTTTCTACTACTCCAGTGGACGTACTTTTCCACTACATCAGTAGACACAAACTCCGCAACGCCTGTTCTTTTATTATACAATAAGTTATTACAGTACACATATTTAGTTTATGATGCTGGATTCTTAGCCAGCCATTGGCTCGTAATGTTCCCGGATGTGCCAGGGTACCTACCTGCACTGCTTTACCCTCGTGGCCGTAATACTTCTTGTGTTCATCTATAGTTCTTTAGGATTGAAGCTTAAATGCCCCGAGCCGGCCGGCGGCTTCTTGGGGGGGCAGCTCGTCGGCATCCGCTCTCACCACCTCGGCAACATTTCCAGAGATGGAGTAGACCATGGTTTTGACAGCAGGAAGTTTAATTCCGTGTCGGATCGTAGCAAGCTTGGCCGCAAGCGGGTCCAAGTGCAGTTAAATGATGACAGCCCTAACAAGAAGCCACGGCTTACTGAGACTCGACCATTAGATCATTTCCTCAAGCTTCGTCAAAGGAGGGCAAATGAGTCAAGCTCCGAAGACAGCGAGACGCCCGACCCTGACCCCGGCCCTGGGCCACGCTCGGGCCCCCACGCCGACACGAATCCCCCGCCTTCCCCAACCCCACCGCCCCCCAGCCCGCCTGACGACGGATTCGACAGCCCGCTCGGAGCAAGCATAACTCAGCCCACAGCCCGCAGCAGCACCGATACTAATGCCCATCAGCAAGTAGTGCGGGCGGGTGGGGGGCAGGGGTACTCCAATGCCCAGGGGGGCTTGGGGGACAGACACACAGAGATAGGCAGACAGAGAGAGACAGACAGAGAAAACACGAGGCCAAAGCCGAGATGGGGAGAAGGCGTAAGGGGGGGCAATCTGAGACTTGGGGTTGGGAGCGTTTGTTGTAAACGGAGCCCACAAAGCGCCCACAGCGTCAATCCCAGCCTCCTGCTGCCCCCCCCCGTCCACATCTCCAACCCTACCTGTGCCGTACTGTCGGGGTGGCGGGTCGCGACTCACACCCCTGTTTGCCCCAAAACAGGTCATGTGTGTGGTGTGGTGCGCACTGATTTCCACTAGCTTGGTAGAAATAAATGTGGTTTCTACTACTGCAGTAGCCGCGCGCGGCAGCCCGGCTCTTTAACGTTGCATGTCAGGGGCTGGCGTACATTGGACCTGCCTGGTAGTGTTTGCACCCAACCTGTGCCGTACTGTCGGGGTGGAGGGTCGTGACGCGCATCACGCATGTACCCCAAAGCCTGGTTTCCACAGGGCATGTGCGTGGGTTCGCACGGATTTCCACTAGGTTAGTAGAAACGAATGTGGTTTCTACTACTGTAGTAGCCGCGCGCGGCAGCGCGGCTCATTAACGTTGCATGTCAGGGGCTGCCGTACAGTGGACCTGCCTGGGAGTGTTTGCACCCAACCAGTGCCGTACTGTCGGGGTGGCGGGTCGCGACTCGCATCCCTGTTTGCCCCACGGCCATGTTTCTGCACTGGGCCAGCAGCCAGCCCTCAGGACCCACGGGCCACCCACCCGACACATGCAAATGTCGGAATCTCGCAGCAACAACATAGCCCCCACCGTTTTGAAGTATGACAAATCTAGTGGTGACGTCCGTTTTTCAATCCGAGGTACACTGGTCTCCTGCACTGGGCCGGCGGCCGACTCCCAAGCCAGCCCTCAGGACCCACGGGCCACCCACCCGACACATGCAAATGTCAGAATCTCGCAGCAACAACATAGCCCCCACCGTTTTGAAGTATGACAAATCTAGTGGTGAAGTACGTTTGTGAGGTCCACTGTACGGCAGCCCCTGACATGCAACGTTAATGAGCCGTGCTGCCGCACGCGGCTACTACAGTAGTAGAAACCACATTCGTTTCTACTAACCTAGTGGAAATCTGTGCGAACCCACGCACATGCCTTGCTTTGGGGCAAACAGGGATGCGAGTCGCGACCCGCCACCCCGACAGTACGGCACAGGTTGGGTGCAAACACTGCCAGGCAGGTCCACTGTACGGCAGCCCCTGACATGCAACGTTAATGAGCCGCGCTGCCGTGCGCGGCTACTACAGTAGTAGAAACCACATTCGTTTCTACTAACCTAGTGGAAATCTGTGCGAACCCACGCACATGCCCTGCTTTGGGGCAAACAGGGATGCGAGTTGCGATCCGCCACCCTGACAGTACGGCACTTGGTGGTGGTCTCAACACTCCCAGGCAGGTCCTCTGTACGCCGGGCCCTGACAGCTTCACACCGAAATCCAGCCTATCTTCTCTCTCCAAACATGCTGAGTGGAATTGAATTCCGGAGCTGAGAGGCAGACATCCCCGCGACAATTCCTATTGAGACGTTTTAGCTCTTTGAGTTTCTTGTCTGTGACGACTACCTTGTCTAGCTCTAAGAAGTAATGCCAAAGGAGAGTGAGGAGCTTGACGTCTAGGCAAACTATCCGCCGCCCTGACCACTGCTGTAGTTCAATTGCGCCCGCCGTACTCAGGCTAAATTGAGTTTGGCCTGTGTGCCCATAGGCGTCAGGTCTACCCGTACCCATGCTCTATAGCGCGCAGCCCTTACTGGGCGGGGTGGGTGGGTCTGGCGCGAACGGGGAGGTGAGCCTCTCATACGGCGGGTTATCTCGCTCGCTAGATACCTCAACATTGCCACTACCGGCTCCGGTGCGGACGTTGCGAGCGGTACGTCCAAGGGTTGTTGAAACGCTCGCGGTACCGTCTCGCTCGCAGCCGGGTTGTCGGGCTTCTTCAGCTTGGTTTAATTCTCCTGGTTGCAGGGTATCTCCGACGCTGGCGGGGCTTCCAGCCCCGCGGGCTCTCGCGATGTGTCACTGTCTCTCGGGTCGTCGGCACCTCCCTTGGTGCTTGACCTCTCCCAACCTGGCTTGGGCTTGGCTCTGGACCTGGGACAGGTGGGTTTGCTTCTGTTCGATCGGCTTCTTGATGCGCCGAAGGCTGACTCCCGGTGGTCTGTTCGGGCTTACGGATAGGTCACGGAGGTCTCTGCTGCCGGGCGTGATTCGCCGCCGGCACACCTCGTGGACTTTCGGCTTCCTGCCGCTGCCCCGGCGTCCGGGCCGTGCTCCCCTTCGCCTACTGTGATACCGGTGAGACTCGCATGCTCGCGCGTCTACCCGGGCTCGTTCTCACTTGCGTGCTGGTGGTTCAGGCTCGGCCGACCTTTGCTGGGCTTCGCCTGGCTCGCGTGTCTCAGCTACCCCGTCGCTCGGAGCCGCCGCCGCTTCCGGGTTATTATTCACGGGGGCTGGCAAAGGCGCAAGAGGTGATGGACGCCGCGCTCGCCGACGCCACCCGCCGTCGTCAAGAGGCGGCCGCGTCCGAGTTGTCCGCGTGGCTCGACGGCGTCGGCGAGGGGTTGTGGCTGGGCAACGTCACACCCGAATACCTGCTGGTCTACTTGGTGGAGAGGTGGGAGCCAAACCACCCGGGCCGCAAGCAACCGGAACCCGGCCCGGACGCAGTGCAGGGCGTGCTGTCTTCGCTCAGCGGCTGGTTTACGCGGCTTGGTCGCGTGGGCCCTTACAACCCCGTCACGGGTGAGGGCAATCCTTGCGACAGCCCTTGGGTCGCTGACTACCGTGCGGGCTACAAGCGGCTGCAGATGTTGGCTGGGTACGAGGAGGTCTCCGCGGTGCCGCTCGCACCTGAAAAGTACGAGCGCTTGTGCGAGTACTTGTTGGGCCAGGTGGAGGCGGCGCCGGACGCCCGCACGGAGTTGCTCTACTGCCGAGACCTGCTCTGTGCGCAGTTCATGTACCAGACTGCGTCCCGCGGTTTCGACACCGGCCGGCTGGGGCTGGGCGACTTCTGTGATCCGGCGCAACCCAACGTGCCAGACGGGCGACTCCCTTTGCCGCCGCCATGGGAGTGGGCGGCTGAGACGTCGTACGTTCTGTGTGTGCGTCAGCGTGGCACTAAGACCTTTCGGCTCCAGCGGGCTCCTGCGGTTTACCTGCAACCGAACTTCACTCGCCCGGCGTTGTGCTTTCCCCAGACGCTGGCTCGCTATGTCTGGCGGGCCAGGCAGCCCGACGCCGCGGGTTATACTGTGGACGACTACTTGTTCCGGCCCCTCAGCTGCGACGGGAAGTCGTTCAAGAACGAGCCGCTGAGCAGCTCGGCGTTGGGGGCCCGCATTCGGCTGCATCTGCAGCAGGCGGAGGTCTATGCGGGCGAGACCAACCACAGCTTCCGCCGCGGGGCTTTGCAGGCGGCGGCTCAGCAGGGAAAAGAGAAGGAGGAGCTGCAGGCTCTGGGCCAGATCAAGAGCTCGGCTGTCTTGGCGCGGTACCTAGACCCTGATCGGCACCTGACGGGCCGCTCTCCGCAGCGACGGCGGGTGCGGTAGGGGTGTGGGTGGCTGCTTTTCAAGGCTGTGTCGGTAGGGGCGACGGTGGTTGGCTGCCGAGCGGGCAACTGGCCGGTGCTGGAGGGCGTATCGTACGTCTGCTCACCTATGGTGCTCTGACGGGTGTTCCTCGATCGGTTGGGCTGGCCATCCAACCCATACGGCGGTTGCCGCGGGAAAAGGGGGCGGGTGGGAGGGAAACTTTTCCGCGGCTGTCCGCACTGGCGACTACGTTTATCGAGACTTCCGTCAGGACTACTAGTAGATTGTTGCGGAAGGAAGAGAGAGTCTGTGCCTCCGCATTACAAAGCGGAGTTGGTTGTCGTACCTTGGGTACAGCAAGGGCCGAGCATTTCAGTCTCATTCACTGCTGTAGTTCAATTGCGCCCGCCGTACTCAGGCTAAATTGAGTTTGGCCTGTGTGCCCATAGGCGTCAGGTCTACCCGTACCCATGCTCTATAGCGCGCAGCCCAACTCACACCGCGGCACGCGGCTGGTACGGCTCCCGGGCTCTGGGCTATTCAGGCGTGTAACAGTCTCCGCTCCCTTCTGCGTCCTCTCGCCTTACTCACTCGCCCACTTCCGTCTCATAGTCGAACACCCAGACAACCTCGCCAGGGTTTTCTCCTTCTCTAGCCGTCCCGCTCCACGCCGGGCCACCAGGCCGTTGTCCCAAAGCGCGTCAGGGCCATACAGCAGAAGTGCTGAGGACTGGGGTCCCCCATTCTAAACCCGTCTCCACGTCCGGCCTCACCCACCGCTC
This sequence comes from Pleodorina starrii, assembly GCA_030267565.1. NCBI lineage: Eukaryota > Viridiplantae > Chlorophyta > Chlorophyceae > Chlamydomonadales > Volvocaceae > Pleodorina > Pleodorina starrii. Next base: position 360,680 of record BRXU01000052.1, read on the forward strand.
CCACCTGGCGCCCCGCAGCTCTGGCTTGGTGACCCTCACTCAAACCGGTTTGTCAGACGGCGCGGCGGCGGTCGGTGGCTAGCTTGGCTCGACGAGGCGGGGTTGGTGCGGTCCTTTGCGCGGGGATGGCAACTTCTGCTACTCTCCGTTTCTATCCCCGGGTTCCGCCACGAATGCCCATCCAAATCACACCGTCCCGGCCCACCAGAGGATGTACCAGGCCTCTACCGCGTAGCGGGGTTCCTTGGTGGCGCGCTGCCCCTTCGGGCCGGCGCGGATGAAGGGCTCAGAGTGGGCCAGGCGGCGCCTCGCCTTGACATGCAGGCGCCGCAGGGCCACCGCCCACCAGCGCGGCCCCGCGGGTGGCCGGCGCGGCGGCGGCCGGGGCGGGCCATACGAGTGCACAAGCTCCGAGACCCCGCCCGGAACACGTCGGCCTGCGCCTGGGCCGCCGCCTGGGCCTCCCCCGCGTCGCAGACCGCAGGCCACGCGTCAGGCTGGCCTCCATCATGAGATCTCGCCCCTTCTCGACGAGGTCCGCGATCATCGTGACCCCGGCGGTCTTCCGCCGCCAGGTGGCCCGCAGGGAGGCCTCCAGCTCCCGCCGCGCTTCTTCCAGCACCTTTTCGCCCAGGCACAGCACGAGCTGCCCCGGCGGTTTGGCGAACGGAATTGCCCAGCTGCGCGGCCATCAGGTCTGCGTCCTCCTCCGCCAAGGCGTGCAGCGGGATGGGGCCTTCTTTGATCGCCCGCTGCTCGGCGTACTTTCCACAGCGCACCAGCAGCAGCTGGCCGAACGCGTCCGAGGCTTCTCCCTCTGCCTCCGCCGGGCAGCGCGGCTTCATGGCGAACATGCCGCCCGGCGGGCCAGGTAGCCTACCTCCAGGGGCTCGTCGGCCCTTCAGCGACGCGGCCCTCGACGGGTATTTGGGCACGTATGCCGGCGAGCGCCAGCCCGTGCCGTCGTCCCCGATGGCAGGGCGCCGCCGCTGCTGACTGCCCCGGCGGTGGAGTGACTTCCTGTAGCCCGGCGGGAGACGGGCCCACGAGCTGAGCCGGGTGTGCGGCGCCGCTAGCGGGGCTTGCGCATGGGGAGGTAGGCCGGCTGCCCGCCTAGCCTTCGGCGCCTCCAGTCCCAGCCAGCGCTTCAGCGCGGCCTGCCGGGCCTCTGCTGGCCGCTGGGGGTTAGCTGCCCCTTGGCCATGGCGTTCAGCACAGCCAGCCGCGCGTCGCCCGCGGGTTGCCCGGCGCCCGGCGGCATGGCTGCGGGGTCCGGAGGTGGCAGGGCGCCATCCGGCGGCGGGACTGCGGCCCTTGGGGTGCCGCCGGCGGGGCACCGACTGCGGCTGGTGGGGCCGCCCACGCCGGCCGCGGGGCGGGAAGCGCTGGGGCGGCTGGCGCCGGCGGCGCCACGGGCCAGGCCGCCCTGCGGGCGGCAGAGCCAGTTGAGCCGCCGGCTGCGGCGCCGCCGCCAACTGCAGCGGATCCAGCGGCGCCACCGCCAACTGCGGCGGATCCAGCGGCACCGCCGCCAACTGCGGCGGATCCAGCGGCACCGCCGCCAACTGCGGCGGATCCAGCGGCGCCGCCGCCAACTGCGGCGGATCCAGCGGCACCGCCGCCAACTGCGGCGGATCCAGCGGCACCGCCGCCAACTGCGGCGGATCCAGCGGCACCGCCGCCAACGGCGGCGGATCCAGCGGCACCGCCGCCAACTGCGGCGGATCCAGCGGCACCGCCGCCAACTGCGGCGGATCCAGCGGCACCGCCGCCAACTGCGGCGGATCCAGCGGCACCGCCGCCAACTGCGGCGGATCCAGCGGCACCGCCGCCAACTGCGGCAGATCCAGCGGCACCGCCGCCAACTGCGGCGGATCCAGCGGCACCGCCGCCAACGGCGGCGGATCCAGCGGCACCGCCGCCAACTGCGGCGGATCCAGCGGCACCGCCGCCAACTGCGGCGGATCCAGCGGCACCGCCGCCAACGGCGGCGGATCCAGCGGCACCGCCGCCAACTGCGGCGGATCCAGCGGCACCGCCGCCAACTGCGGCGGATCCAGCGGCACCGCCGCCAACTGCGGCGGATCCAGCGGCACCGCCGCCAACGGCGGCGGATCCAGCGGCACCGCCGCCAACTGCGGCGGATCCAGCGGCACCGCCGCCAACTGCGGCAGATCCAGCGGCATCGCCGCCAACTGCGGCGGATCCAGCGGCGCCACCGCCTGCGGCGGCAGCGGGGCTGAGTAGAGGCGCGGCAAGCGCCGGTTGCACTTCGCCGGTTGCACTTCACCCACCGGGGGCGGCCCGCCTGGTAGCTGCGCCGCCCACGGGGCGAGGGCAGCGCCAGTTCTCGGCGGCGGAGCGGCAGCTGCGGCCACGCCACCCGCCGCCTGAACTGCGGCGGCGAAACTTCCGGGCCTCCGGCGACGTCGGGCACGACCGGCGTGCGGGCTGGAATGGGCCGGCCGCACTCGTGCTCAGGAGCGGGTGGCGCCGTGCCGATGGTGGCGGGAGGCCGTCCGGCACTCCGGCGGGGCGCGCCGGGGTGTGCCCTACGGGCCTGGTCCCTTCCTGTGCCGGGGAACGGGGGCGAGCCAAGCGGTTAGGCGGACAGAGACTTCGCTCTGCCGACACCGTGCGCGTTGCCAGCGACGGCTGCCTGTGCGCCCTATGGTATGCATCGGGCTTCCCGGCAGTTCTCCGACTGCACGTGCCCTGCTCTTTCCCGCTCTGTGCTTTCACCTTAGGCGTCGCCATCCCGGCTTCCGCCCAGTCTATGTGTAGTGCCCCTTGCGGTGCCTTCTCTTAGGCATTCTCCCGAGATGTGCCCCCAAGCTGACCCGTCCGCATCTGCCAGGTGATCAAAGGCCTTCCACCTCCTAGTGCGTTTGTGCGGCGTTCCGCCGCACGCGGTCTTAACGGCATTCCGCCCGCTGCGCGCTCGCTGCCAGCCTTCCGCCTAGGAGTGCATTCCGCACTGGCATTCCGCCGACCTTCGGGTTTCTCCCTCCGGTGCCAGATATAGGCTTTCCGCCCGGCCGCAAATACTAAGAGCGGGCTTTCCGCCCCGACTCGTGCACACCCTGAACTGCCGGTCTCACGGTAGAACGGCCTTCTCAGGGCCTGATCAATGGCCTTCCGCCTCATAGTGCGTTCGTGCGGCGTTCCGCTGCACCCGGTCTTAACGGCATTCCGCCCGTTACGTGCTCTCTGCCGGCATTCCGCCTTAGGGTGCATTCCGCATTGGCATCCCGCCGGCATTCCGCCTTAGGGTGCATTCCGCATTGGCATTCCGCCGGCATTCCGCCTTAGGGTGCATTCCGCATTGGCATTCCGCCGGCATTCCGCCTTAGGGTGCATTCCGCATTGGCATCCCGCCGGCATTCCGCCTTAGGGTGCATTCCGCATTGGCATTCCGCCGGCATTCCGCCTTAGGGTGCATTCCGCATTGGCATTCCGCCGGCATTCCGCCTTAGGGTGCATTCCGCGTTGGCATTCCGCCGACCTTCGGGTTCCCCCCCCCCCGGTGTCAAATGTAGGCTTTCCGCCGGGCCGCAAATACTAGGCGCGGGCTTTCCGCCCGACTAGCGCGCACTCTGGACCGCCGGCCTCGCGGTCTAACGACCATCTCAGGGCCTCTGTGATTTCGAGGGTGCCCTTGCCGGAGTACTAGAGCTCCCGCCCTGGTCACTCACATGCACCTCTGGTTCCAGGAAGTTGTCCGGGGCTGTTGGCGGCCTTCCTCCGCCATTCAGGTTGAGGCTCTGAGTTAGGTGGGAGGGCACCTCGGCAGACCTGAGCGGGGAACGGTGGGCAAGGGAATCCCGATCGCCCAAGTCTATTTCGACGCGTTGGTTGCGCGAAGCTCTTGGGCCGGGTCGTAAATACTCGGCCGTGCAAGCTCCGAGCTAGCGGGTTTGTTGACCAGCGGCGCTGGCGGTCAACCACGTTGCTGGTCGCGCGCGCCCTTGCCGAAATTAGCCGGTCACACGCCGTGAAGCCTAACGGCCTATGCTAGAGGCTTCTCTCTGGCGTCGTTAGTCCCACGGTCAACTTGCGTGAGGCCACGATCCCAATTCAACCCGCCATGCGGCAAAACTCGCCTTGCTCATCTGCGCTGCCGGAACTTGGCAGAGAATCCGCGAATGAGTTTTGGAGCTTGAAAATGGGCGTTGACAGCGTTGTCGGCTTGCCAAGGGCGTCTTCGCCAAATGGCGCAACACTAATGGAAAACTTTTCCGCGGCTGTCCGCACTGGCGACTACGTTTATCGAGACTTCCGTCAGGACTACTAGTAGATTGTTGCGGAAGGAAGAGAGAGTCTGTGCCTCCGCATTACAAAGCGGAGTTGGTTGTCGTACCTTGGGTACAGCAAGGGCCGAGCATTTCAGTCTCATTCACTGGCATCCCGGCGGGATGTCGCAACGCTCCCCGGATTTCATAAAAAAATAGTGTCAGTTACTTACATGCATTAATATTAAAGATATTACGCAATTTGTTTTGCGATTGTCAAAAGTTGTCTACTACTCCAGTGGAAAAGTACGTCCACTGGCTTAGTAGAAACTGCTGTACGCCTAAGATGCAGACTCAGTACATGTCCTGAGCCAGAGGGGGCGGGTATGTCACTGTTCGGTACATTGCCTGAGCCACGATCCGCGGCCGTAACCTATTTCCGCACGGACGATCGTTCAAACTTTACACAAATTACATAAGAGTCGCCCTAAACGTACAGCAGGTTGCGGCGTTGAAATTCAAACAACACGCACCCACACACTAATGCACGGACGGACTGACGGACCGGGGTGAAGGGGGGGGATGACGGGGGTAAAAAATGATACCGCAGCGGATGACGGGGGTGGGGAACTCCGCCCCCCCTAAAAAGGGGCTTACGAGACGTGGGGCGCTGTCTGCACGAGTGGTCGGCGCAACCATGGGCCAAGCTTCTTCAAAGTCGGTAACATATGGGAATGGGTTGGGTATCGTTAGCAGTTACGGAGGTTCAGCGGCCGCAACAGCTTGGTCAACAACGTCCGCAGGGACTCATTGTTATATAAAGGAGCATATCATTCCCTAACCCCTGCCTAACCCCCCCCCTATAAAACTGCTTGTTGAAAAGCGCTGTTCGCTTCCGGTTACCTTCATACGTCAGCGGCGGTTCTGCCAGATAGAGGACATGTTGCGATTGCGGTCAGAAGCCCGTTTCGTTCGACGTGTCTCGGAGCTGAAAAAACTGAACAGAGCTGAATGTTGACAGGGACCCCGTTTTCCGTACCTGCTGTCACGACACACTACGTCTCTTGCAACTCCCCCCATATGACTGAATCTAGCGGCCAAAGACATCTGCAATCGTACTGCAGACTGGTAAAGGTGACTCGAGCTTGTTGGGCAGGCCTGACCGGGCCTTTCTATCCCAGCCGGGCTTAGGGATCCTGCCGTACTTGGATCATGAGCGGCACTCAGCTCCCGCTCAGGCAGTGATCGCCGGAGTGACGGCACTCTGATCCCGTCTTCCGGAGTAGATTCCGCGGCGTTCCCCCATCCTTGACCGAGGAGGGGTTTCCTGGTGTAGACCGTACAATCCAGGCTTTCGACACGCTGTGTCAATTACGCAGTGTGTCGTGACACTGCCCTCACCACGGTAGCTAGTGAGCGAACGAATGAAGTGGCGCGCGCCCTACGGTGACATATATGACAATCAAGGCCCTGGCAGAACTGTTTTGAGAGTGCGCGGCGGTGTGGCTGCCCCAGCCCGAGCCGTCGGACGCACGGAGCAGCACTGCTGTGGGTCGCGATCCTCCAGCAGTGGCGCGCGCCTGCTCGTCGCCCTGACGGCCCGTAGCGATCAAGCTGCAGGTCAATGTCACGAGCGAGGGCAGGCTGCTCCCTGCTGGTGCGGGAAGCGTTCGTCATTGTCGACACCTGCACGCCCCGAGGTTTCATTCTGGCATGAGAGCGGTTGGAGCCGAAGTCGAAGGGGGTTCCTGTTGGGTCGGATGCGGCGGGAATGCCTGTAGATAGCTTTCAGCTCCTATGTCGCGAACATTAGTGACTAAAGAGAGCGTGCGGGACGGGGGCACGGGTCGGCCTACGGTAACACAGGCACGAGATACCAGCAACGCTTTGCATCGCCCCGCCCGCCCACGAAGATTGCAGCGCCGATGGCACCCGAGGCGTCCGTGCAGGGCGGCGGGTAGTACGTGACACGCCATTCGAGCAGCATGCAGCGGCCGTCATGAACGGCCAGACTGGTTGCCCCTTTTGCGCCATTACACCAATCTAACTATCAGACACAAGACAAGGCAGGGCAAGGATTACGATACCCTAGCGAGGGCGGCCCTGCCTGATGCATGATGCTCCTTGCATGCCTCTTTTCGCAACCTGGTGGGAAACTCGACCCCATCCCGCCTGCCAACGCCCCCACCCTCCGCCTGCTTTTGCAGCAAGCCGGCAAGGCCCTATCTAGCGCATGTGCTTCACAACAGGCCAGGCACTTAGGGTTCGGAGGCTTCGTACCTTGTCAACGGATGGGCGTTTCCTGCCCTTCCTGCTCACCAGTCTCAATCCCTTCCCCCCGATTCCCCCTTCTCCGACCCAGGACCCACGTCTGATCCATCGCTCTGCACCCCCAGTGACGTGAGCTGCCATACGCCCATACCGGTCAACCCGTCTCCTTGCTGCCTTGGTTTACAACCCAGAACCCAGCAAGCCGTGCGGCCTCAAGACGGTCCTCGTAGCGCAAATTAGACGCGAGCTGCCGGTTCCATCTCCACTCCCGCAACCACGTTACAATGCGCAAACGCCGTATATGTATGTATGCGCACATGTCGCAACGTCTGGGAACGCCGTCAAGGCAGCGCCGCCGAACGCTGCGCGGATGAACGACAACCCACCCGACACGATAGCCAACCACACGCGAGCCGGCTAATCCCCGCCGGCCGACATCTTCCGCCGCTTGGCGCCCTTGGCCGCCTTGCCGCCCTTTGCGCCCAGCTCCTTGCGCTTCTCCGCCTGGCCCGCCTCGCGGTACCGCTTCTTGCGCTCGTCCTTGTTGAACCTGCGTGCGTGCGTGATCGGATCGGGTCGGGAACAGACAAGAGGCCGAAACAGCAGGGGTGAGTCGGGGGGGAAGGGGGCGAGGGTATACACACGGATAGTCGGAGGGATGGGGGGGAGGGCGGGAGCGGCAGCCTTATTAATGGGCGCCGAACCGCGTGCAACTGGCCCAAAACTATCCCCAGCCCCAGACCCACTTTGCGCGCCACTCCTCCTGCGCGGCCTGCTTCTTCTCGTACTGCGCGTGGCGGCGCCCGCTCTGCTCCCTCCGTTTGCGCGCCTTCTCGTTGCGGATGGCGTTGAGCTGCTGCAGCAACGTGTAGGCCTTCTTCTCGCCTGCGTGGGACGACAGCGGCCGGTGCGGGGTGTGTGTGTGACATGAGTGCGCAGTACACAGACGGAGACGATCGGCAGCAAAGCCGCAAGGACACGGGGGCTAAGGACTCAACGGACTCAAAAGAAGCGCTCACGGCGGATGGGCCAAGCTCCCAAATTGAGAGTCGCAACGTCGGGTGGCCCTCCATCCCGCTTTACCCCAGGCCAGGCCCCTGTAACGCCACACGTAGGTTCACCCCCAACAACCGGTCATGACTCATGGGCACACTGAGGCGCGCCCAGCACGAGACCACCTACCCCAACCCACCTCTCCTTGTGCTCACGCCACCGTGTGGACGCACCCCACCACACCCCACCCGTCCCCTTCCACCTCCCCACCCCCTTCCCCACCCACTCCCCCACCTGGCTCGAGCACCACTGCGCGCTTCTGCTCCAGCGTCTTGCGCTTGCGGGCCGGCTCCAGCTTGGGCTTGGACTTGAACGGCAGCGCCGCCTGCAGCGACTTGGGCACCTTGAGCGGGTTGAACTTGCGCGGCGCGCGCTCAATGTTGCGGTACAGGCTGTCCGGGTTGCGCGGCGCGCCCGAGCCCAGCGCTCGCCGCAGGTCCGCCACAGTGCGCAGCCCCACCCAGCCCTCGCCGCCCTCCCCGCTGCCGTCGCCGCCGCCCCCGCCGCCGCCGCCCTCGCCGGCGCCGCCTGCGGCGGCCGCAGCCGGCGCCCCACGCGGCACCGCCGCCGCCGCAGCTGCGGCCGCTGCTGGCCCCGCATCCTTGTAGTAGCCCAGCCCCTGCGGGCCCAGCTTGAACACCATGCCCGGCCGGGGCCCGCTGAAGCGCGCCGCCGCCTGGAAGTCGCCGCTGCCGGTGACGGCGGCAGCTGCTGGTTCTCGGCCCGAGGTGCCAGCGGCGCCGGTGGTGGTGGCGGCGGGCAAGGGAAGTGCGGCGGCGGGCTGTGGCGCCGCCGCGTTGGCCTCCTCGCCGGCGGTACCTTCCTTGCCGGCCTTTGGCTGTCGCTGCAGCTGCGGCAGCGGCGCCAGCAGGTTGGTGACCGGGTTGTAGAATCGGGGCAGGTCCAGCGCCACCCAGGCGCGCAGGAAGACGATGTCGGACAGCAGCGGCTTGTCCTCAAAGGTGGCGCGGAAGGAGCCGTCCTTGGCGCCAGGGACAACGCCTGGCAGGTGGGTGGCGGCGGCGCATGGGCGGCAACGGTAGCGGTTACGGTGGGTAGAGGCGGGGCGCCACAAACATCCGACCCTCCCCTTTTGACGCCCACAAGCAGCGCGCTCGCAGCCCTGTACAGCGTCATTCCTCTGACCTGACCTGACCTGACCCAGCGAAACCCGACCTGACCACCTGCGCGGCAAGGTCCGCCTGGGGTTCTCGGCGAGCCCCATCTCGCTGCCGGCCCCATCTCGCGGGCAAGGCGGACTTGCGTGTAAGCAGAGGACGTGACTGACGGCCCACTCCCGGCCGGTCCCGCCCCGGTCCCACGTGCCGCGCTCCTGCCAAACCTGCCGCCCTCCGGTCCGTCCCGTACTCCCGTTCCTTCAGATAATGCAGCTCTCCACACACAACAAGCACATCCAGATCCACCTCTCCCGCGGCCCCTCCCCCGAATCAACCCCCGATCCACCCACCTGGCCTCAGCGCCTTCTTGATGGTGCCCCGGATGCCCGACACGGTGCGCACCGAGGCTCCCTCGAACTTGGCCACCTCCAGTGCGCTGTTGAACATGCCGCCCACGAAGGCGGTGTGGCGGTGGATCTTGAAGGGAGTGCCCACCTGTGCAGGGGCGGGACGCGGGAGGGACAGAGGGGGAAGTTCAGGCCCAAAGGCGCACAGCGAGCCCGGCTGCCAGGCTGCCTCACCCCTCACCCCCCCTTTTCACGTCCCGTCCCGGCCCGGCTGCCCATCACTTCCGCCGCTCATCAGTCCGGTCATCCACCCATCTTGCCAGTGGAGTCTGGCTACGGTGACGTCGCCCTCTTCGGTTCTTCGGGTACGCACCGGCCTCTCCATCGCCCTCCCGCCGCCTTTCCACTACGACTTTTGAGCCCGTCAGCTTGTTGCCGCTCTGGGCTGACAAGTAATACTCTACCCTCCCCCCCCCACACACACACTTGTCCCCTCGTCACCCACCAGCTTGAGCTTCTTGACCACCCGCACGTCCGCGTCCAGCTCCGTAACCACCCCCGTGCCCGCGATGCGCCACCCCGCCAGCCCCCCGTCCAGCCGCTGAACCGCCGCCACGCCGCTGTTGGGGGGAGCCAGCGGGCCGTACAGCGTGGCGATGCAGTGCATGTGCTCGGGGGAGTACTTGAGCATGCGCAGGCGCCGGTTGTGGTCCTCGACTGAGCGGAGGATGAAGGGGAGAAAGGGGAAGGGGTGGGAGGAAGGGGAAGGGAGGAGAGAAATGGTCGCGGTAAAGGAACAGGCCATTGACGGACCAGGTAGGATATGGCAACCGTAATGAAGACATCAATACCGGCAGTGTGTGTGTTGATAGCGTATGGGCTGGAGAGGAAAGAGAGCCCCGCGTTGGCTAGCAGGCACCGCGTCCCGATCGTTACCGATACTGGGCCAGAGACGGCGGCGGGGCGGGGCCGGGAGGCGGTGGAAGGAGGGGCAGGTTTGGGCATTTCCGTTACCAGCAAGCTCAGCAGATGCCTTCTATTGCCGAGGCTCGCCGAGGCTTCCGAAGAAGCCCAAGCGGCACCCTCCACCCTCCCGCACCGTCTCAAGGCACCCCCACCCACCTAGGCACCCACCCACCCAGGCACGCACGCACCCGCGTACACCGGCAAGCTCTGGAAGCGGCGCCAGCCCACGGAGAACACCAGCGGGTCCCGACACTTGAGCAGCTTGGGGAACCAGCGGTGGCGCTTGAAGCGCAGGCGCATCATGCCCAGCTTCTCCTCGCCCTGGCCCAGACCGCCCACCAGCAGCGGCCGGCGCGGGTCGTGGTGCGTAACCAGCTCGCAGGGCAGGCCTGGCGAAGAGGAGGGGGACACACGGCGGAGGGGGACAGGGGCGGATGTTCAGGCTAGGGGGCCAGGGACAAGAGGAGGTGAGCGGGTCGGTGGGCAGGCAGGGAGAGAGGCGTACCGCGGCCGCACGCCTAGTGCGCCAGTGTCGCGCCTCCTCCTCCCCGCGCGAGGCAACGCTGTCAGGTCGAAGCGTCATGGCAAGGCACCCGCTACGCTGAACCGGCTGAGGAAGCATTGCAAAGTACTCGCAGATTGCGCCCGGCCCCCCTCCCCTTACCACCCCCCGGTCTCCCACCACCTCGGGGCCCTCCACCTCCGCCCCCTCCCAGTTCGCCCGCGAAGCGCGAACCTAACCTGGATCCAGCCCTACCCCTACCCCTACCCCACTCCCGCCCAAGCCATAGCCCATCTCAGCCAACCGCCACCCGCCACCCACCGCTGAACCTCATCCGCACGTAAGCCCCCGGTCGGTGCCCCTCCATTGCCAGGCGGGTGGCGGGGTCCAGTCCGTCCAGCAGAGAGCGGGTGGCGGCCTGGCGGGCAGCCATCTCCCGCTTCACCGCGTCATAGTACGTCTCCTCATCTTTAGGGCCGGGACGGCCTGCTTGGGATGTGTGTGGGGGGCGAGGGTGGGAGGAGCCCGGGAGGGGGGGAGTCGGCATGTGGGTCGGGTTGGAGACAGTCGCCACAGGAAGCGTGGGCACGGGCACCGGGAACAGGGAAGCCACGGAGGAAGCTTCTCGGCGTACCCCCGCTGCGCCGCTGCTTGCTGGTCCGAAGGCAGCGGAAAGGGGCCGAGCTTGGGCCCAGGGACGAGCTGACGGACCGACCGTATGGCCGAGGCAGCATGCCCTCTTCGCAGCCCCCCCCCCCCGCATGTGGCCGCCGCGCTCTGCTGAAAAGCGGAGCAGTCGCCGAAGCGACACAAAGCGGGCCGCGCAAAAATGCAGTGTGCAGCCCTCGGCACAGCTTGCCAACCCACCCGGCTACCCACCTGGCTTGCCGCCCTTCTTGCCCTTCTTGCCGCCCTCGCCCTCCTCCCCGCCTTTCCCTTCCTCGCCGCCGCCCTCCTCCTCGTCGTCGCCGTCACGTTCGCCCTTGGTGTCGTATGCCGCGTCAAAGGCCGCCTTCTTGGCCGCCTTGACAGCCCGCAGCCGCTCCGCCTCCTTCCGCGCGTCTAGGATAGCCCGCTGAGCCGCCGCCGCGACCGCGTCTCCGCCTGCGCCTGCACCTCCCGCCCCATCGCCACCGAACTTCTTCCCTGTCTCCAGGTCCTCGAAGTCGCCGAACACCTGTCGAGGTCAGAAAGGGGACAGGTTGGGTTGAGCCGGAAGTTGGGCGGGGCTGAGGCGATGGGCAGTCGGCAGGGGGGTGGGGAGGAGAATCCAAGACGAGGTGGACGTGCTGGAATGGGGGCGGCCGGAGCTAGGGGCGCTGTGAGTTGAGCGAAGCCGCCGGAGCGCCCGGATGCACGGCCAGCCCAGAGAAGCCCAGGGAAGCCAGGCATTGCCGCGAGGCCCCGCAAGGGAACACGAGCTGGCGCGGGAGCTGAGCGTTTGAGACACGTCCGGCCGGCTGCATTGGCTTGAGGGCCCGCTGCAGGAGACCACTGGCCACACATCTCAGCCCCAGTGACGCTGCAGCGGCAGCGGCCTATCCACGACGGCATGCCGTCTTCGTCTCCGCTGCGGTATCATTTTCTACCCCGGCCGTGCAGCGGCAGAAGCCCAGAGCGGTAGGCGGGCACTGCCCAGGCCTCCTCGGCCCCTCCCCCGCGGACCAGCCCGTCCACTCTGCGACGCAGCGGGCCACACGCATCCACCCTGCCACTCCGGCCCGCCCCAGCCGCACACCTCGTCGTCCGAGCCGCCCTCGCCGTCCTCCCCCTCGCCGTCCTCGCTGCCTTCCGGCCGCGCCTCCGCCCGGCGCTGCCCCTCCGCCCAGTCGCCCGTCACGAAGCGGTTGCGCAGCGCCGCCATCATCTCCGCCCCCGCGTCACCCCGCCAGGCGGCCATCGAATCAGGCCGGGGCAGCACCCGGCACGTGTCCAGAGCTGCGGCACGCACATCGGTATGGGGGCGAGGGCGCGTTGGAGCGGGTGTTAGTGGCCAAAGGAACCGGGCAGCAACAGGTAAATGCTGTAGCGAGCATAGCGACTGACGTGTGATGCCCGCACGAAAGTTGAATGGGAGAGGCGGGGGAATCAAGACAGTAAGTTGAACCGCAAATGCGGCTGGCGGCCCGGAAACGAGGCTGATGGAGGTTGATTGAGGTGGATCCCTGTTGCGGCTTCCCAGCGTCTCGCCCCCCCGCTCCGCTGCGTCTCGCCCCCGCTCACCATCCACTGCCTCGAGGCTGCCCGTCCGCGCCTTCTCCGACTTGTCCGAGTGCTGCTTCAACCGGAAAAAGTCGTCGTCGCTGTCCTCACTGCCGCCATCGCCGTCGCCCTCCCCGCCGCCGCCGTCCACATCGCCCAGGCCCCTGCCGTCGCCGCCACCGCCGCCGCCCCCGTCGTCCATTTCGTCATCCTCGCCGGCGGCGTCCGCTACCGCTCGCTTGCCGTACACAAACGCCGCCAGGTCGGACGACCGCTCTGCGAAGAAGGCTGACGTGCGGGCGGCCATCCCCGCCTTCCAACGGGCCGCGGCACCCATGCCTGGGTGGCGACAGGCGTTGCAAGAGGACGACATGCATGCAAGCGTGAGCTTCGGAACCCGTGTACAAAGAGGCTTGAGGGTTTAGCCCTTGGCATGTCAGGGACTTGCGATAGGGAAAGCGGATTCCGACAGGCAGACTGGTTAATTATCCATTGGCACAGGCGCAGGCGCAGGGAGCAGTTGCGTCGGTCGTCCTGCAACTCCGTCTCCGGACGAGCGCCAGCAGCGGATCGCAGCGCAGCACTGGGACACCGTGAGAGCGCTCCAGCGCTGGCGGGAGACCCATATGTCCCACCTCCACTACGTCAACCCGAGCGGACACCGAAGGCCCGCACCTTCCGAGTCGTCATCGTCGCCGTCGTCGTCGTCCTCCTCCTCCTCGTCCGTATCGCTGCCCCCAGACGCCTGCGCGCGGCCATCCGCCAGCCGCCGTCGCTTGTTGGCCTGCAGGACCTGACGGCCTCCGCCAGCCCCAGCAGCCTCCTCCTCCTCTTCCTCTTCCTCCTCCTCTTCCTCGTCATCTTCCTCGTCCTCTGAGCCGTCCTCCGAGTGAGGCTGCTGCAGCGGCACCGCCTGGTCGCCGAACAGCGCCGCGCGCCGCACCCGTCCGTCCGCGGACCTGACGGGGGCTCCGGAGGAGGGCATGCCGCGCCGCAGCGCCTTGCTGCGGGGGTCGGCCGCCTCTGAGCCACCGCAATGGGTGGAGCGGACGGAGGAGAGGCGGAGGGGGAACCAAGAGACAGTTAGACGGGGCAAGACAGTGGAACGCTGCGCAACTGGGCGCCGCGCAGGGCAAGGAAGTAGACAACCGCAGCAGCAGGAGGGGATTGTTGCACAGCAGCCACGGTGCCTGGTGCGGTGGCCCGTCCTCCCCGGCCCACACGGCACGTGCGACGGCGCGGTCAGCAACTCCTGGCCTTTGTGTTTTCTGTCCACCAAATGCCAACGTCAAACAGCTGCTGTTGTCAACCTGAGCCCATGCAGCGAGGCCTGACTGAAAGGCCTTCGCCTTGCCCAACGCCGCCGCCTCCCCCCACCTCCTCGGCGCTTGTCTGGTGCCCGTTTCCCGATCAATAAACGTCCCACAGAGCCGCCCCACAGACGCCCCACGTAGGACCGGCCCAACAATCTCACCCTCGTCGTCCTCCGAGTCCGCCGCCTCCTCGTCGTCGTCGTCGCTGCCCTCCTCGCTTCCGTCCTCCTCCCCCTCCTCCTCCTCGTCGTCCTCGTCCTCCGAAAGTCCCTCGTCGTCTCCCTCATCCGTGTCCTCCTCCCCGATGGCCCGCCCGCCCGGGAACAACCGGATCTTGCCCCGCCGCAGCGCCTCATCCACCGGCTGCTGGGTAGCCTGCGCATGTACCGGAAGGAAGAAACGATGCGGAACGGAACAGGGGCTGAGCCGCGTCGAGCAGGGAAGAGCAGGGCAGAGCAGAGCAGTGCAGAGCTGCAGGCGCCAGGCAAGCATGTCGCACCGGGCCGGCAGAAGTTTCCGAAGGGTCCTGGGTTTGCCAGGATCCGAATCCAGAATGCACCCTTCACGAGGTACGGTGCAAGAAGCCAAATAAAACTGCAGAACACACAAACCGTTACGGTTCCTCTGCCCTACCCGGCGCTCTCGGGCCCCCGCCCTCGGCCGAAGCTCAGGCAGCCGGCGCCGTGTGTCCCCCCGCCCGATGAGCCCCGACCAAACCAGTGGAGTGCACCCCAACCTCCATCCGTCTCCCGGCCCGGGCCGATCGCACCTGTAGCCTTCGCACCATGGCCTCCCCCTCGTCCGCCGGCCGCCCGGAGTCGCCCGTGTACTGGACCTGCAGGCGCGAGGGGGTAAAGAAGGAGCTGGTGCGTGAGCAAGGCGTGGCGTAGGCGGAACTGGTGCTCATTTGCCGGGTTCTGGAGCGGCAGACATGTACACGAGGTCCTGGAGCGGAACGTAACAGCAACGACAACAGCAGCAGCAGCATTCGTGGGCGTGCAGGGACGCTGATGGCACACACCTACACTCCTCGCAGTGCCAGTCCCGTTCGAGTCAGGCTGCATAACTAGGGTTTGTGCCCCGGCTCCAGAAGTCACGAAAAACGAGCACGGTAGAGCGATATGCACGGTCGGAATCGAGCGATCCGAATGGTACGCACCAAACGTACCTGTTCGTTGCATCATGGTGAAACAAAAGCGCACGTTGCCGCGGCGCTGGGTGAGGAGCGCAGAGTAGAGTAGCCCCGAACACAGCCCGCTACGGTTTGTCGTCCCGAATCCCGCAACCCGCGCCCCTCACCTTCCAGTCGGGAATGTCGATGTACACGGCGTCCTTGTCGTACAGCAGCCCACCCACATCGGCCATGGGCGCGTACAGCAGGCGCTCCTTGTCGTTGAGGCCGCGGCGCTTGACGCTCTCGGGGAGCGGACACGGGTCGGGGAGGGAGTCCAGCTCCTGCAGCGTCCGATGCGGCGGGCCGGCGCGGGTGCGGAAAAGGGCCGGGTGAGGGTTGGGACAAGAGAACACAACACCAGAACAACACAACAGCCACCTTGCGGCGACCCCGCGACACGAGCGCATTGACATGAGCCCATGACAGCGTCGTTCCTCGAACAAAATGGATGAATTGGGGCCTATCTGCCCCCTTGGCCATGACATGCCCCCGCCCCTCCTTCCCTCCTCACGAATGCGTGAAGGCGCCTGCACGACGGCCCCCAAGGCGGCACCGCGGCATCTCCGCCTTTCCAACCAACCCCGGCCCATCACGCCGCGCTCCACCTGCGCACTCCCTCAACACAACACATGCACAGGCGCACACACACACAAACACACGCACGCATGGACACACCTACCTGGATCGTGAAGTCTCCCACCCCCGCGATGTGCACCCGCTGCTGTGGCTTCATGTTGGTGCCGCGCAGGAAGCCGTACAGGATGACGTCACGGTCACACTTGGGGTTGGCACGGACCAGCTCGCGGGGAGTCACGTCCTGGGAACCGCGGGGCGCGGGGTGGGGTGGCCAAACCGGGGCCGCGCGGCAAGGGGGAAGGGAAGGGAAGGAATGCGAGGGTCCCACGGGATGCCGGGGGAGGGGCAGGGTGGTTTGGAACGTCGGCTGAGGCGCGAAGGCGTACTGCCGCACAGCAGCCAGCGGCTGCGGTAAGCCCCTCTTCGGCAACGGTTCACGGCAGGCCTAAGCCCCTCCGCACCCCCTCCCTCCCTCCCTCCAGCCCTCCGGCACCTTCCGCGCAGTTCCTTTCGGTGCATCTCTCCCCGCTCCTGCGGCCCCTCCTCTTCCCCCCCCTTTCCCTGCCGACTTACCTCGAAGCGGTCGATCAGCGTGTATGGGTGCGCAAGGCGCCACGTGAGCGGGCGGTGCTTCATGACCGATATGAAGCGAGCCAGGTTGAGCACCTCGCGCTTCAGGTATTTGTCTGCGGGGATAAGGGATCGGGCAGGGTGCGGGAGCAGGCGGTGAGGGGGCAGTGTCAAGGGAGCAAACGGCGGAAGGCGGCATGACGGTTGGTTGCGGACACGGAGAACACGGCGGTGGGCGAACGTGGGGGCAGAACGTGGCCAGGCACCTGGAGGCTTGGACTGGAACAGCTGCATGTGAAATTGCTGTGCAGGATGGGAGCGAGTATCCCATTCCCGATACCAGCCAAACCCTCTGTCGCACGCCGGCATGTGCAGTGGCCGGGCATGATGCGCCGCTGCGGAAGAGTGTAAGGCGCCAGCGTGCCCCCGGCGGAAGTTTACGGGCCCCCACCTGCGCTCCTGCGCTCTACACGGCCCTACGCCCACCTGTACCCTCCCTGCTTGTTGCAAAGCCAAACAACCACGCGGCCCGCCCCCCCCCCTCCCACCGGACCAGCCCCCGCTGGCGCCCTCCGACCCCACCACCGCCCCACCCCCCAAACCTGCACACCCCGCCCACATCCCTCACCCACCGTGCTGCAGGCCGCTGAGGTAGAAGAGCTTGGCCCCGTCGTAGATCTCGGTCCAGAAGCGCTGCTTGAGCTTCTTCTTTGTCTTCTTGAGGCGGGATGGGTCCCGGAATCCGTCCAAGTGGGTCAACACACCCATCACCTTGGGGAAGCCGTGAACCTGAAGAGGCCAATACGGCGACGCGGGGTGGGTTGGAGAGGCGGCAGGAAGGGGGAAGGCAGGCGAGGGAGGGGAAGGGATAAGGGGCCGGTAGTTGGGGGTTCAGGAGGGTTAACCGGTGGGATGGGGCCAAGGCGGGGGCCAAAGCACATGCGTTTCGCGCCCATGGTGCGAGCTGACAAGCAGGAGAAGGAAAGGGCAGAGGCGGGGAAGTATGGCGGGAACGAAGAGGCTGGGGCAGCAGGCGGGCAGCGGCGGAGGGCTGTAGGACGTGTGTGTGTGATAAGCGTCGCCTTCCTTGGCTGGCTGAGACCGAAGCAGGCCAGGTCGGCTTCTACCTGCCCCTCTTTTGCTTCTCCCGCACCATGCGGCCCCGCCTCCATGCAACGCGCCAATAAAATCCACAATTGCGCCCTTGTACACGCAACGCACGTCTCTCTGCAAAAGTAGCCGACATTCCGGTACCCCCGCTCCGCCCCCAGGCCCCCCGTCCTCGTCACCTGCATCAAGTTCAGGAACTCGAACGTCTCCATCTCGAACCCGAATGACCCGTCCACCAGCAGCAACACCAAATCCGCGTACTTGGCGGCGTCCTGGGGAGGGGAGGGAAGGGGAGGCGACAAGGGGAGGGGAGGGGAGAGGCGAGAAGGGGAGGAGCGGCGAGGAGGGGAGGGCATGGATGAAGACAACCGCCAGCGGGGAGAGCCGGCGGTTGGGTCACCGGACGATCAGGATCCAGGCGGGCACGCGGAGGCGGGCAGTGCCTTTCCTTCCAAATGGAATGACAGGGGTAGGCACCGACGCTCTGCACAAGAGCTGGATGTCCCAGAACGCCAAGGCAGCCAGTCTACACCAGGCGCATGGCTCGGGCAGGCACAAGGCTCGGGCAGGCGCAAGGTCTACACCGGGCGCATGGCTCGGGCCCCCGGGTGGAGGTGTCCCGGCCCTCCATGGCCACGGCCACACGAAAGACTCTCCGGACTGAGATAGGTGGGCGAGGCCCGGGAACTCAAGCGAGCGCCAACAGCCGCGGTCGCCCTTCAATATGGCATGCGCGTGTGTGCAATGTGTGTATTGTGAGTGAGTGTGTGCAGTGACAGCACCGAGTGGGCGGCTCAGTGGCAAAATGGATCGGATGTGTCAGGATTCCACTTTATACATGCTCTCGTCCTTGCCGCCCACCAGCCATCCATGCAGTGTGCTCCGCTGAACGTCCGGGGCCCGGAGCAGGAGCCAGGCACCCGGTCAGGGGGATTTCCCAGTCCCATGGCGCACCCCGATGTGTGCGTCCCACAATCACATCAGGCGGTCGGGCGGCTTCTGGTCGGCGCTTGGTTTGTTCGACGCCGCGTACCCCGCCGTGCAATACCCTGAGATTGGATGTCACACTTTCCGAGTGCCGCAAACCCCTGGTGATCAAGATCATTTGCAAGCCGCCGCACGCCACCCCCGCCATCCACAAGCCGCGGCGATCCTGTGCAGTAATCCAATCCCCCCCCGGATTTGTTCTTTTGCTCCAGGGCCAACTATCCCCACACTGTACTGGCGGGCCTGCTACCAGCTTACCCTCGCCCCCCTTCCCACACACCACGCAAGTCTGCCCCGCGTGAGCCCCGAGCCAGCGACGTTAGCTGTGGCCTACTGCATCCCCCGGGGATTTCCCGGATAGCACTGCTTCCATGCTTTCTAGTGACCCCACGCAAACCCGCCCTCCCACGCTCCTCCCTCACTTCGCCAACACCGGGCCCCTGTCCCTATCCCGCAGCTCCCTTTGCCAACCCGGCCCCACTCCCCCCTCCGCACTGTCAGCCTCACCCCGCACCGCCTCCCTCGCCCCGGCCCCCCCCCGTCTCACCATCATCCCGCACAGGTCCGAGGGGCACTCCACCAGCGTGATGCGGCGCTTCTTGCCCGCCACCACCGTGATGGGCCCGCGCACGTCTGTCAGGTTCTGCCGAGTGTAGTGCTTCACCAGGCAGCGGATCAGGGTCGACTTGCCGACCTGGTGGCGGATTGGGAAGGCGGACGTGAGGATCAACAGCACGTCAGCCCTGAATGTATCACAGCGCCCTTCCTAGCGTTCCTGTCCATCTTCAAGGAGCTGTCGCTACCCGGACCAGAACCTTTGCGGGTATTCTGCCTGCTGCTCCAATTCTACGCTGGACGAGCACATGTGGCCTTCAGCACGTTCTCCTGCCCCACTCCCACACTCCCTGCACTCCTCGCTCCTCTCCCACACTCCCTGCACTCCTCGCTCCTCTCCCACATTCCCTACCTAAAACCTGTGCTGATTACGGCACGTCACGGAGCTGCTCATTGCCCCCACCAGACGCGCGACCCACCCCAGGAGGTCCGTGGACGAGCACCACAAATGGAGGCGGCTCCTCCGCCGCCTTGTCCAGGAGTGGAGCTGGCAGCAGCAGCCGATGGACAGGGCAGGAGCAGGGTTGCACGTCAGGTACAGGAAAGTGGCAAGGGAAACGGGCAAAAACTGCAAGCACCGATGGCAATTTTTGGGTGCGCCAAGGAGCATAGGGCATTCCGGCCGGGTTGCCGGGCCGTTTGGTGTCGGCTGCGAGGGACTGCTGGCGCCGGGGCGGCCGTTTCCCGGGGAAAATATATAGCGCGAATGCATGCCGTGGCCGTTGATGTCAGGCACGTGTCACGCAAGGTTCGTCCCGTAGGTTGACCTCCCCCCGGTCACCCCCCCCCCCGGGCAATCTAGGCTGTGCCCCCAGGGCCTCAGCTTCGTGAATGCGCATGCCAGGCTTCCTGCAGCGACGGCTTACCATGCAAACGCCGCTGCTCCCGCTCGGCGCTGCGTGCCTGCTGCGCCTTGGCCTTGCCTGCCGACTGGAAGGCAAATGCTTTGGGGTTCTGCTTGCGCTGCTCATCCGTCACGCCCCGCTTCTTTTTGTCGGCCGCTTTCCGCTTCTCCGCTTTCTTGCCGGTCTTCGACTTCCGGTGCTCCTTGCCAGCCATAGCGCCGAGCTTCGCCCAGCTCTCGCCGCAGCTCTCACTATAAAATTATTGAAACCGCTGGCTCTGGTGCAATTTGATTCACTTAGCAAGCGACCGCCGCCGACAGCAATCGGCGGCCCACAACTTGTATACTGTCCGTGTATCTGCTGAACCAAAGCCGTGATAGCTGTTTTCAAAGAAGGCTTAGAGTATGAGAATTGAAGCACGATAACTCGCTAGGTGCTTATTCCGGCCGTTCATGCACCATACATTGAAACTTTATCCCAGCTGTAATAAGTATCGGTTGTATGAGTACTCAAGTACATAACTAATTACACAGCTGCTTCTCTATGAAGAAGGCTTTGTCGCACTATACAAGCCCCCGACCTGTGAAATGGGGACAGGAGGCCTACAACTGTTGTAAGGGATTCTTGGTAATCAGCCGTTGTAGAGCAAAACAGAGGACGGAGGAAAGGCTGCTTCCGTACGGCAGCACCACGCCACGCTCAGCATGAATCATGCCTTGAGGCGGGAGTTGTCGCACCAAAGACACCAAATGCATCCCTGTCAATGCATTCGCCCCGACAAGTTCGCTTTATTGGCTTAGTATCAACATGGGATAGTTCCGTCTGAGCACCAGCGCGGCATTGTTGCCCCATTCGTTCACAGTTCCTTCTAGAAATTGCAGTCCTACATTTGCTTACTCTTATAAAGCTTTTCACGACGGAGACAGAGTATAGTCGCTTTCGGAGGCCAGGTCCAGTCCAAGGTTAGGGCTGCTGCTCGGGAGCCATGCATATCAAGCAGGTCCGGCAGAAGTGCCGGCGTGCCGTTGTGGGGATCAAAAGAGCAACTGGGGTCCCTCGATTCAGGTTCACACGCGTACTGCCGGATTCGGCGTCTGTCGCTGGTTGGTGCAGGTGCTCATCGAGGGCTTCAAAAGCTACAAGGACCAGACCCACACCGAAGAGTTTGACCCCAAAATCAATGTTGTCGGTAAGAAGCATACTTGGCTTGGCACTCGTAAACACTTTCCCGTCTCAACCCGCCTTCTTTCGCCACGCAGTGGGCGCGAATGGCTCAGGGAAGTCCAATTTCTTCCACGGTAAGGTGGGCTTCTTTTAGAGGTCCGGACTGGACACCAAGGTAGTCTAAATGTTGGCCAGGGGGGGAAGGCTTTTGGGGGCTTAGGACTCCAGAATCGACAGATGAGCGGGGGCCTGACATGCGGCCGTACGACGCTTCTTCAACGCAAGCTTTCATGTCTGCCCTACCACGCCTGAGGCATATGTTGGTCCGCAAAACCCTCCAGCCATCCGCTTCGTCCTCAACGATGCCTTCATCAACATGCGAGGCGACGAGCGGCTCCAGCTGCTGCACGTAAGTGGCGTGTTGGCCCGCTGGTCCCGTTGCTTATCCCGCACACGGGGCCCCGCTGCGTGCTGACATGGTGCGTTGTCATACAGACCTGAACCTCATGTACTGTGGGAATGTTCACATCCTTTTGGGTCGCTGACTTGTCGCCAAGTGCAGCACTACGTTCCGCTCACCCGCATGTCATGTTCCTCAACCCTCGAGCAATAACAGGAGGGCGCTGGCCATCGCGTGTCGAGCGCGTGGGTTGAGGTCGTGTTCGACAACGCTGACGGTCGCTTCCCGGTATGGGGCTGTGTCATGGTGAAGGAGTGGGGGACTGATGTAGCCCTGAGTGGCCACCATGAGCGGGGACGGTCTCCATCTGCAGCCGTCTGGTCAGGAGTCCTGAGCGGATGCATGCTGATCTGGGTGCATCAGTTGTGGCGCACACCAGCACTCCCACTCCTGGCACCTTAAGTCCCCGTACTCTTCCTGAAGGTTTCATTGACTCGAAACTACCAGCTGTGAAGGAAACCATTCGGGTATTCGCTTTGCTAAGATAAGTTCACCTGCTGGTTAGGCATGATGGCTTGATGAGCCCCAGCCGGCCCGCAGCTCTGCCTCCCGACACAGCAGACTGGTTGGGGTAAGACGCAGCACGCAGGATACCCCAAATCCTGTCCGTTCGCCAGGGTCGCCTCACTCGCCTACATCGCAGCAGTGTTTGTGTCTTACCCTTTTCAGGCGACCCGACTGGCGAACGGACAGGGTTTGGGGTATTCGTGCTGTCCTGTTTTGTCCAACGTGCAGGGGGTATCAGTCGCCCCGGCCTCCCGACCCCACATCTCTGACCCCCAGGTTGACCGCGGCGAGGTTCGGCTGCGGCGGACTATAACGGCAAAGAAGGACGACTACACCCTGGACAAGAAGCACATCAAGTAGGACCCGGGCCGCGCGCCATGTTGTGATCGTCCGCTTAACATCGTTTTGTTTGGCCAAGGAAATTCTAGGGCTGCACACGACCATCAACTGCTTGTTGTGTTGGGACGGCACAGTGCCGCGTGGCAGAGCGTTCCCGCGCGATCGGCGCCCCTGCGCGACGCCCAGGGACATGTTGGCGAGGCATGAGGTCGCGCGGGGCCGAATGGGGATGCTGGTGCTGTCGCACTGGCAGCCCTTGTTCCACCAACGCCGCTTCTAGCTAGGTTTTTGGTGATTTCCACGCTGTTTCTGTTAGAGGCTTGCCTTTGCTGCCCGAGTTTTGTTCCCGCGTGCCTGCTTACCGGCCGCCGCTGCCGCCGCCGTCGCCGGTGTCACGACAGCAAGTCGGAAGTGAGCAACCTGCTGGAAAGCGCCGGGTTCAGCAAGAGTAACCCCTACTACATCGTGCAGCAGGTGGGGGGGAACGGCGGCGGGGCTCGGGGAAGGTCTGGTGGGCCGCCGTCCGTCCGAAGGGCATTGTGGCCCCCAGTAGGCATGTGGCCTTCCAATGCCAAAGCTGGTTTACGTTTACGTATTGCATTTTGGAGAAGAGCAGCTTGCGGGCGCTGTGGAAGACGCTGTATCCCATATTCTGTAAACCATGGCTGTGCCTATGCAGCAATACGTCCTGGGTGTGCCTCGTACAGCTGTCCTTGTCCTTAACGGTCGCTGTCCGTCGCCGTCCATCCGGCACGCGCAGGGGAAGATTACGGCCATGTCGGTCATGAACGAGTCGCAGCGGCTGGAGCTGCTCAAGGAGATCGGCGGCACGCGCGTGTATGAGGAGCGGCGCAAGGAGAGCCTGCGCATCCTGCAGGAGGCGGACAGCCGCGGCCAGCAGATCAAGGGCATGGTGGGTGGGGCTAAGGAGGAACCGACCCGGCCGGGCCAGGCCAGGGTGGTGGTGGTGGTGGTGGCGCTGGTGTGGGCGGTAATGATGTGGAGGGATGGCCGCGCGTCGTAGGTTCATCCCTTGCCTAGCCAAACCATCTTGGCGCGCACGACGGACCTTGGGCACCCGCCGACTGATGGGCGCGACAAGCCACGTCCCGTACCAAATAATTTTAATACGTTGCACTAAACCGAATGTGACAGGGTTGATTAAATGCGCAAAAGCGCACCACGCCGCCGAGGTCCCTAAGAGCCTGCCAGGGGTTGGTAAGTCGGTTAGACCTCAAAAGCAGGGCCCCGCCCTCGCCTGTCACCGGCACAAAACCTACACGCCGGTGATCACCGCCTTTTTTTCCCGCCGCTGCTCCTTTCCCGCGCCTGCCTGTCGGGCCCGCAGCTTTCGGAGCTTGAGGACAAGCTGAGTGAGCTGGACAGCGAGAGGGCGGAACTGGTGGAGTTCCAGCAGCTGGACCGCAAGCGCCGCTGCCTGCAGTACACCCTGTACGACAAGGAGCTGGACAAGGCACGCGCGGATATCGAAAAGGTGGGCGGCAGGCGATGGTTGCGCGTAGAGCAGAAGCCCAAGGGCTTGCGTGCCCTGTACACGGCGCAAGCCTTGTGATCCACGCGCCCTGTTGTAAGGGCAGGTCGCCCCTGGCGACCACTTACGTGCAGCGTCTGTTCTTAAGGCCTGGTTGTATACGTATGCCAGTTTTAAACGGGTTCCAAAGGTGTTTTTTTGTTCAGTGCGCTCGGCCGTAATCTTTTTGCCGTTAAACCCCAACCACGTCCTTCCTTACTCGCAAGCGCCACTGACCGACACGCACACGCGAGATGTACCCACCCAAGACCCAACGACTCACCCCACCCTACGATTGCGCAGCTGGACCGCGAGGTGGCCCGGTTGCGCGAAACGGTAGGCGCTGCTTCCGACGACCAGGGGCGGCAGTCGTCGGAGCTCAGGGACCTGGAGCGCCAGATCCGGTCGATGGAGGCCGAGTTCGGACTGGCGGGCAGCCAGGCCAAGGAGCTGCAGGTACTTAGTTGGCCGGGGCGGGGCGGGGCAACGGAAGGCTAGGGGCGGCGGCGAGCCTGGTCGAAGCATGTGTAACAAAATGGGAACATGTGCGCGTGTGCGCGGCTGGCCACGACACTAGCCATGACACTGCCACGACACCAGGAACGCCCAACGACCGGCGACTGCATATTTCCATTGCCGCTTCGCAACGCTTCACTCCTATGTGCGCCTTCTCCCCCTGCCCCCCGCCCGCAGGCTCGGCGCCAGGAACTGACCGCGCAGCGCTCCCGCGCGGAGGTTGAGCAGGATGACCTGCAGCGGCGCATCGCCCGCGCGGAGACTCTGGCGGGCAGCGCGCGGAGGGATCTGGACAAGCTGCGGGGCAGCGTGGCGGAGGAGCACGGCAAGCTTGAACAGGTGAGCGACGGCGGGGCAGGGCATGGCATGGCAGGGAAGCGCCGGACGACCCATCACGGTGTTCCCGGAAGGACGCTTGCGCGTTGTGCGGGGGCGCCTGACGTTGCCGTCGGAGTCCGGGGGGCAACGCCAGGCCCGGACTTGTAGCTTTACCCTCGTCCCAATCACGATGCTCTGGATATGCTCCGTTCAGCCTCTGACGCTGCTGCCCGCCCTGCGTGTCCCATGCTGGCCCCTGACTGCCCTGCCTGCCGCGCATGCAGCTGCGGGAGACGGCCGCGAGCGCCGAGTCGGCCCACTCGGAGCTGCTGGCGCGCATTGCGGAGGCGGAGTCCCGCCTGGCGGCGCTGTACCGCAAGCAGGGCGCCACCAGCCAGTACCGGTCCAGGGAGGAACGCGATGCGGCTCTGAAAAAAGAGGTGCGAGCGTTCGCTCGGGAGCTGGGTGGGGGACGCCTCTGCTTGTCTGTGCGCTTGCGCGCGGGGGCTTGGCAGACCGATTCACGGGTTGCGGCCTTTTAGGGCCGGATGTTCGTTCTGCGTGAGCCAGCATGGGAGGCCAGCATGCGTAGGTGACACAGCTTCTCACGGCAGCGTTCAGGAAGTGGTCGAACGCTGCACTGCACTTGCAACCCGAGTCCGTAACCACTGCACTTGCAGCCACTGCACTTGCAGCCACTGCACTTGCAGCCACTGCACTTGCAGCCACTGCACTTGCAGCCACTGCACTTGCAGCCACTGCACTTGCAGCCACTGCACTTGCAGCCACTGCACTTGCAGCCACTGCACTTGCAGCCACTGCACTTGCAGCCCGAGATCGTAACCAGGCAGCCCAGCAATCGTCGCACGCAGGCCCGCCTCCCTCAGCCTCCCTGCGCCATCTGCCCATGACGCCGCGGAAGGCCGCCCAGCTTCCCTGCGCGCGGCTCTTCGCCGATGCGCCTCGCCGCCTGAACGGCACGCGCCCATTCTCGTGTCCTGTGTGGCTCTGCAGCAGCTCGCGGCCGGGACGGATTGAGTCCGTGCCGTTGTCGCCGGGTTGGATGCTGACGAGCCAACCTCCGCCGCCCGTACTCCAATCCCTATTAGCCGCCCCCGTCCGCACTCCTCTACCCGCGCCCCGCCCGCAGATCGCCGCCAAGGAGTCCATGCTGGCGACCAAGCGCCAGGGTCGCGACCGACAGCGGGCGGAGAACCAGCAGCACAACGAGCTGCTCATGGAGCTCAGCCAAACCATCGGCGACTTGGAGGGTGCGGGGGCGGGCGGAGCGGGGCGGGGCGGGACGGGGAATGTAGGCGGGACGATGAAGGCTCTGGAGGGAGATGGACGAAGGGGTGGGACCGGGTGCTTCTGAACTCCCGGTCGGAGACCCCGAATGTGTGCGTCCCGCGCATCCGTCGCTCTGAGGCCGTCGATCGATCGCCGCCCGGTTCACCTGTTTGCTTGTTCATGCGCCCGGTGTCCCAACAACCGCAGCCGAGGTCAAGGCGGTGGAGGCGCGCATGGTGGATGCGGACAAGCAGTACGCGGACGCGTCCGCGCACCGCGCCAAGCTGTTGGACGACCGCAAGGCCAAGCAGCGGGAGGAGGAGTTTGCGGAGAAGGCGGTGCGGACGGCGCAGGACAACCTGAAGGCGGTACAGCAGGTGAAGCAAGGGAGGGGGGGGGGTCTGGAAGTACAGGGTCGGAGTTGAGGGCGTGTCAGGGGTTTAAGTGGAGCTAGGAGAGAATCCTCAGCCAACGCGCTGCGGTCCAGTCTGCGATGTGCGACTGATTGAATACAATCCGTCCACAGATGCCCGACGAGTGCAGGCGGTGTGTGAAATGCTCTCAGTGGCTGCAGCTCACGGCCTGCGTAGGCCTTTACAACGACCTCTTCGCCCAACCTCGCCTTCCCTCCTCCTCGCCTGCTTCCCCATTAGTCGTACGACAAATGCATGCCAGGGGACGTGCGCAAGGGAATGCAGGGCCTTGACATGCTTCGGCGGCAGTTCGGGGTGGACATGAGGGGAGTGCACGGCGCCATCATCGAGCACATCCGCACGAACGACATATTCCACGTCGCCGTCGACACTGTCGCGGGTGGGTAGCTAGGAGACGAAGGGGCTGCGGGTCGGGGAGGCTTGTCCGGCCATCCAGTCTGTCTAGTAGTTGTTCCGCGTGACGGGTTGGGCTTCGTGGGGCCATTCATCCAAGCTAAGCCAAGCGGGGCGTTACAGTGCGCCCGGAAGGTCAGCGTACGTGAATGTCTTCCTACTCGCACAGACGTTGCTTTCTGAAAGGTATCTTACACGAGGGGAGGACACGGCCTGTTGTGTTCAACAGGCTTGATGGCAAATTGAGTAGGCCGCGTTCCGTCCGCCCCCCTCGTGCCATCGCCGTCCCGCGCCCCGCGGCTTCTCCCCTGTCCTTCCGCCCGGCCCCCCTGCCCTCCTGCCTGACCCCTCCTGCTAATCAGGCAACCACCTGTTCGACGTGTTGGTGGACGACGACGAGGTTGCCGCGCGCCTCATCCACGAGCTGCACAACCGCAACCTGGGTCGGGCCACCTTCGTGCCGCTCAACAGGGTGGGGAACATGCCGGACGCCAGATCACCCAGCCAGTGAGTGAAGGCGGAGTGTGAAAAAGAAGTTACCGCTGCTAAGGGAAGGCGGGGTGGCTGCTTGCAAAGAAATGCGAAGCGTGAAGGGGTAGGGACTGGGAAAGGTCGGGGGCCGTGGCTGAGAGGCTAAGCAGCCTAACGCGGGGCTTTGGCAGAGCGGGCCTAAAGGCGAAGCAGCGGGGTGGGGGTAAGCTGGGCCACCGGGGGGCATCCAGGTAGCCACCCCGCGTTGTGCAGGCTCTCTTGAAATGTTCACCTGCCATTTCGGCCGCGACAATGATAGCTCGCCTACACCCCAAAACGCTAATGCAACCGATGACTAATCATCTCTCGTCTTCCTACAAACGGGCAGGTTCGGCACGGACGTGGTGCCGCTGTTGGGCAAGATTCAGTTTGAGCCGCGGTTCCGCCCCGCCATGAAGGACATGTTCGGCCAGTCGCTGCTGTGCAAGGACAGCAACGTGGCCACCCAGGTTGGGGCGAAGCAAATGGGCTGGCGGGCAAAGACGTAGGGTGCCAGGGAATTACCCGCCCCAATCCTTTAGGCAGGGCACCCGGAGCAGATCCAGGACATTCGGCTGTGAGGCCGGAAGGCCGGGGCGCCCAGTGGGTTAATGCCCTTCCTTGTCCTCCTTCATTTCATGAATAATCGACCGCGCGCCCGCCGCGGATGTATGGCGCCTGAGATGCAACGCCTCAAGCCCGAACGCCTGCCCGTGCTCTGCACAACCTGACGGTTCGCTAACCTTCACTACCCGTGCTCCCTAGGTCATTCGCTCAACGGACACGTTTGACTGCGTGACGCTGGACGGCGAAAAGTTCGGGCGGCGTGGCAACATCAGCGGCGGCTTCATGCCGCAGAACCGGGCCAGGCTGGCGGTCTACAACGCGCTTATGGCGGCGCGGCAGGAGGTGCGGAGGGGCGAAAGGCCTGTTCGGGTGTTGCCATCGTAGCCGCTGTGTGCGGAATCGCCATGGAGGTCCAACTCCTTGTCGTTGGTTACGCCTTTTCTGACCTACAATGTCGCACGCCTTCTGCCGTTTCAGTGGCTTTTTGCGCATGACGCCTCGTGCCGCAATGCCCCCTTCTCGGTTCCAGAGCCACCTCGGGACCTGACGCGGTGAGTTACCTTCCAACGCACGAGATATAACTCCGGACCCCAACCCTCGAGTGTCGCCCCTCGCCGTCTCCAAGCTGCTCGCGGACGCGCTGTTAACCGGCCCCATTACACCTTGCGCACGCTTCGCCTCACCAATGCACCCTGCGCGTGTCGCACCACCACCTGCCATGTGCTTTGCATCCAGGTGACGGATGCCCAGCGGCGGCACAAGGAGCTGACCGACGCGGCCGGCGCGCTGATCGAGGCGTTCGAGACCGCCAGCCGCCGGGTGGAGGAGCTGGATGTGGAGCGGCACAAGCTGCGCGACGAGATGCGCAATCGCAAGCAGGAGCTCAAGATGCGGCGCGAGGAGGAGGCGGAGGTTCGACACTTGGTGGAGGGGCACGAGCGCACGCTGGCCTCACACGAGAAGGAAATTGAACGCATCCAGGTGTGTGCGTGGGGGGCGTAGGAGGGGGGGGTTTCGGCGCTGACGTGGTGGCGCGCTGGAATGAAGGGGTTAGTGGCGGGTGGTTAAACGGGGCTACGTGGGCTACGTGGAGGAGGAGAGGTGCTGCGCCTGGGTGATGCCGAGACTGAATAGACATGGTTATGGACATGGTTATACATTCTGTTCCGCGGGCGTTCGTGGGGCATCCCCTTCCTTATACCGCAGAACGACCTGCAGTCGCTGCGCAAGGAGCTGGGCACCGAGATGACCTCCAAGCTGACGCCGGCGGAGCAGAGCGAAATGACGTGAGGGAACGGACGCGGGGGACCAGACAGGGGGAGATGGGTGCGTTCGCAGCGAGGTGCCCCGTCTGTTGAGGCTGTGCACTCCAGCTCTGGCTTCGTCATCCATTAAGTTGTAAGGTTTAGTAAGTTTGAAGGTTTCGTGAACCGCTCAGGTTGCTCGTCGAACGCGTAACGCAACACTAGGGAGGAGAAGCTCGCCCATCCTGTTGTTCTCAGAACCGTTCCTAGGTACTCGTGCCACGGTGTCAGGGGCATTTGTGGTGCGAGACGTTATTTGCTCCCTCCCTTCATCCTGCTGTCTGCCACATGCTGCCTCTTCGTCCCTTCTCCCCTCCGCAGCGGCCTCAACCTGTCGCTGCAGCAGCTCAAAGAGCAGCTGTACCGATCCGCCGACAGCCGCGACAAGGCGGCTGCCGCCGTGGGGGCTGCGGAGGCGCATCTCAACGACGTGACGCTCCGCAGGGTGGCGCAGTATGAGGACGCGTTGGCCACCGACGACGCAGTGAACGACAAGTGAGTGAGCGGCTACGTGCGGGCTGTCGTGCCGTCCGTGCGCTGCTGCTTTGGGTGCTCGCTTGATGGCTTGTAGAATAGGCCCGAGCAAGGGTGATGCAGTGACTGGCGGCTTGGAAGGGAGGTGTGTGTGCGCGTGTTGTCTGCCCTGAGGTGTATCGGAGTCTTGTGCGCTTGCGCCTTCTTAGGGACCAGCGCCGCACGAGTTGTGGCGTTTGTTCCAATGCGCCGGGCACGGGTGCCGGGAAACAGCTTGGACATGGCGAAGCTGAAGACACTTTTATAATCCACCGTCCTGGGCCTCAGCTGTTTTGGGCATTCTCAAGCTGGCAACCTTTGCGGTTACGCGGCGCCGCACAGACGCCGTGCTGTCGTGTTGCACACTGCGCCTTGGCTCGCATCCGTCCTATACTTTCTGGGGCTTTATGGGGCGCTATGGCTGTCGATTTCCTAGGTGCTGACTTGTAGCGCCGTGGTTATATATCATGGCGCTGATGCTTCCTATCCCCAACAGCGTTTCCTCCGTTCCATCTTGCTTCCAAAATGGCGATGGAATTCGGTTCCATCTTGACGGCCGCGCCGACTCCGTTCGCTGCTCAGGGCCACGCTGGCGCTCCGGCAGGCTGACCTGGTGGCGCTGCAGCGGTCGCTGGAGGAGACGAACCACGCCGCCGCGCAGGCGGAGAAGCAGGCCGAGGCGCTGGGAAGGCAGCTGGAGGAGCTGCGGAGGCGGAGGGAGATGCTCAAGGAGGCAGCGGGCAAACAGGAGGCGGCAGGTGGGGATGGGCGGGTGGGCGGAGCCGAGGACGGCTGCTGGGCCATGCGTTGCGTACTCCCCATCCATGCACCCATGCCCTACTACCCAGTGTCCCACTGACCAGTTCTGCTCGACATAGCGAGCGCACGTTGCACCCCCTGGACCGGGTTACTGGGTTCGGGGTCCGTTCGCTAACGCCGTCTTCGTCTCCGCTGCGGTATCATTTTTTACCCCCTGGACCGGTCACAGGTGACAGGCATCGTAATGGGAACTGCGCGCCAACGTGTCGGTGTCGCGGGGGTGTCTGACCCATTTTTACGCCTTGGGAAAGGAGCACGGGGGGCGTGGGACAAAACTCCAAGAGCGCTGCGGACTAGCCATCTCCCTGTCTAATCACACCCGTCTGCTGAGGCCCACGCCCCTCAACCCCACGGCTCGCCGTCACTTATCCTTTCCCCCTTTCACAGCCGCCGACAGTTCCAAGTCTTTGGAGGTCCTGGCCACCAAACGCGCCACGCTGCAGGGCCGCGTGGTCGACCTGGAGCGCAAGATCCGCGACCTGGGCTCCCTGCCGCAGGACGCCTTCGACAAGGTGTACCGGGATCAGAGTGCCAAGGTGAGGAGGGCTCCTGCTTGCACAGCAGCAGCGGCCAACATCGTGAAGAGGGCGTTGCCTTCTTGTGCCCCGCTCGGTAACTGGATTGCTGGTGGGTAAAAGATGCTGCAAGTATGCCGCTGGCTGGCGCTGGTTGGTAAAGCTTGAAGGCCCCATGCTCCACATGTTCTGTTGAACCCCTTCTCAGGAGCTGATGCGGTCCCTTGAGGAGGTGGCGGCCTCCATGGAGCGGTTCTCCGGTGTCAACCTCAAGGCGCTGGACCAGTACGTGGACTTCTCCAACCAGCGCGAGGAGCTGGTGGCCCGACTCGGCGAACAGGTCGGGGCGGGGTGCGATGCGGTGCTACGGGGTTTAGGGGTTGTGCTGAGGCGCAGGGCGAGGCCAACAGGGATGGCAATTGTGGCTGCCGTGACTCATAGGCGTACGGCCATCAGGGTCACCCTCCTGCAGCACTTGCGTCTTATCACCTTCCTGTGCGTTCATCGGGGCGCGGCTGTGGGCAGACAGATGGTTGGTTGGGCCGCAATGGGCACAGCACTCTTGACATAAGAAGGCTGTACGCAGCGCCGTCGTGGTTGCTGATCTGGGCACTTGGGCTGTGACACATGGGCCGGGGAAGCATCGTGTCCCACCGCCTCCAAGAGGACGCGTCCAATGCTGCATAACCAACAACTGCTTCATTGCATGGGCACACGAATTAGCGTTGTAGCGTATATGCGCTTCCGCACAATCCGTTACTCGGGACGGCTTTGCATGCCCCATGAGCCGGGTTCGTGATGTATGCGGGTTGTAAAGTGCACGAACGCGCAGCGTTCGGAACGAAACGAACGATAGGAGAGCATTGTGTGTATGTTGCGGGTCTGGGTGCCTCTGCCTTCCCTGGAATTTTTCTTTGACTGTGCGCGGTAGTCGTCCTCCTTTTCTCCCTGTCCGCTTGCCAGCTGTTCAGTGACACGGGCACTGGTGCTTTATCTCCAACCGAGTTTATTCTCTACTGCACCCAGGTGCACCCTGCCACCACCCTTTCCACCCCTTGAAACACCCTGTAGCATTTACCCAACCCAACCCCCACCTCCGCTTCTCCCTTTCCTCCGCTTCTCCCTCCCCTCCCTCTCTCAGCAAGCCTCTGAGCACAAGATCAAGGAGCTGATCACCGCTCTGGACATGCGCAAGGACGAGGCCATTGAGCGCACCTTCAAGGGAGTGGCCAAGAACTTCCGGGAGGTCTTTGCAGCGCTGGTGCCAGGTAGGGGCAGGGCAAGAACCGCCAACCGTCTTTGTTCATCTGCCGTTAACTTTGAACACGAAGCTATGCCTTGCACAAAGGAAGGTATGGAAGTGCTGGCATCTTTCGAGGGCCCCGACCGCCGGTAAATGAAAGCACGCCAAACGCAATCGAACGAATGCAGGCGGAACCGGTGAGCTGGTGATGATCCGGGCGGCGGGGCGCGGAGTCGCAGCTGACGGCGATGACGAGGAGGAGGGCGGCGTCGGGGCGGCCGGCGGCAGCTCCGGCACGGACAAGTACAGCGGCGTCAAGGTCCGAGTCCGCTTCGCCGGCGCCGGGGAAGCGGTGAGTTCACCCTGCGGCCTCTCGCCTGTAGTGTCAAGACAACGGTGTGTGAGGAGGACGTTACAAGGACGAAAAGGACGGCAGCAAAACCAAGCAGCAAGCCGAGGAGGCATCGGCAAGCAGAAAACCACCAAGCAGCCCCCGGACGCAAAAGAAACCTCACCACAGCCAGAACAAAACTAACGACCAAAACGGTGAAATTTCAAGACACGAAGCAGAATAAGGCACACATTGCAGGCATGCCCAGGTTTCCTGCCCGATAGTGATCAGCCCTGCCATCCCTGCGAATCCATGTTCTGTCCACGTGATCCGTACCTGCGCACGGGGCCGGGAAAGCCGCTCACGGGTCACTTCTCGCGCCTGGTCAGTGCCCGGTCAGTGCCCATCCCCGTCTCGGCCCAAGATCATTGGAACCCTGGGAATTGCGCTCTACTGAACAGGCGCATTTCCTGGGTTTCCATTGATTTTGGACCGAGACCGGAAAGGGGATGCGTAAAGACTAGCCAGAGCCGTCCGTGCAACCCACACTGTGCCCTCCATTCGGCCCCCCACCATCCGTGCATAAATTGCAGGTTTCAATGCGCGCATTGTCTGGCGGTCAGAAGACGCTGGTTGCGCTGGCGCTCATCTTCGCCATTCAGCGCTGCGACCCCGCACCCTTTTACCTGTTTGACGAGATCGATGCAGCGCTGGACCCGCAGTACCGCACCACCGTGGCGGCCATGCTCAAGCGCCAGGCGCACGAGCCGCTCAACCCCGCACAGTTCATCGTGACAACCTTCCATCCGCAGATTGTCATAGAGGCGGACCGCATCTTTGGTGTGGCGCACACCAACCGCATATCCCGTGTGTACGCAATAAATCAGGAGGATGCGCTGCAGTTTCTGCAGGTATAGGGGGGAGGGATAGAAGGGATAGAGGAAGGGAAGGTATAAGGGAAGGGAAGCACTGGGCATGGAGCGAACAGAGGGATGCAGGGGCCTGGGCATGCGGAAAGAAGGGTCCAGTCGGGTCGGATTGGATCAGCGGTGGTGGTTTGGATAGGTAGCTGTGTAGATATCCCCGCTATGCATCCACCGCCATTGTGGTGGTGTGCACGCTACTAACGTCTGCATGTTGTGAGTGGCCGCGCCGCGCCGGCTTCTCCTTTTGATCACATCTACCGCATTACGAACAATGTGCGTTCTCCTGGACTACAGGCGGCGGAGGACGACGAGCGCGTGGGAGACCGGGATACGGGCGACGCCAGCGCTGAGGATGCAAGGGCGACGCGGGGCACGGCCGCGGCACCTGCAGCGGCAACTGGTGCGGGCGGCGGGCGGGCGGCAGCAGTTGCTCAGAAAGGCGCCTCCGGTGCTGGGCGGCGGCGAACGGCGGCGCAGCAACGCAAGAGAGCCGCAGCCAGGGATGAGGATGACGAGCACGCGGCGACCGAGGAGGAGGAAGACACATGAGAGGGCGCGGTTAGAGACGAGTTTGACGAGGACTGAGACTGTGCAGCGTGGGGCACATGCCGCCTGGTATTGATGAAATGCGGGTTGGCTTAAGGTGGTTAGTCGCATTGTTTAGCAGGAGTGTTTTGATGGCAGGTTGGGTTGCAGTATGTGCAGTATGGCATCCACAAGTCGGTTGACCAGGGGTGGTGTGTGTGTCGGTATGCATGGGTAAATCCGGTTGAAGACGTGCGTACTGCGGACGATTGTGTGCTTTCGTGAACCGTACAGTGCACAGCAGGTTCTTCGGTGCACTGGTCTGGCTAGGATACCGGACAAGACGGAGTTCAAGCGGGTTCTCCTGGGGAGTCCTGGGTGGGTGTTTAGGCCTCACTCTATGCCCCGGAACCCTCTCATTTCCGAGTTCTGCATCATCTGCGGCGCTAGCTTATGCATTTCCAATCCCTAGGACCTTCTGGTAGGACGAACGTGTTCCTCTTACCCGGTCTCAACCCCATCCCGAGGTTCCCAATCCAACGAGGTCACATTACAGGACTTTACGGGCCGTTTGTCGCAACTTCACCGCCGTGTCGGTGCCAGGCACGGCCACAGGCACCCAGGCCACCTGCGTGTCAGGCACGCCCACAAGTGTAGCAGGTCATTACTCAGACCTATGCACCAACTGGTGGTGCAGCTGCGCTCCGTACGTTACCACTGGCAGGGCGCCAGGCTGTGTGTGGGCCGGAAGGATTCTGGATGAGTGGAGGAGTGTGAAGCGGGCTTGGCAGCGGCTGTGGGACTGCCCTGCCAGCAACCTGGCCAAGGCGCTCGTCTGGCGGCTGCAACATGCCCGGCTCCCGTGCGGGGTGTACCTCGCCTCCAAAGGTCAGCCGCAGCGTGCCCACTGCCCTGCTACTAGCTGCACGCTGGCCAGTGGCTCGCATGTAGCCAGCATGGACCACGTCTTCTTGGTGTGCGGGGCTTACACCGCAGCTCGGGTTTGGTTGGCAGAGCTGTGGGCGGCAGTCTCCGGGGCCGCGGACTTGCCCTTCAGCCAGCCGGCTGTGCTACTGGGGGACTGGCCGGGAGGGTGGCCGGCCTACCCCACCAGCCCTGGGCTGCAGCTGCTGTGGGCAGCCCTTCGAGCCACTTGGCTGTGGGCGGTCTGGGGCCACTACCACAGGGCGGAGCCTGATGACCATCCGTCGGCCACGGTGGTGGGCTGCGTCATTGGGGAGCTGCAGCGTCTCATGAGGGCACATTTCAGCATGGCGGCGCTCTCCGAGGACACTCTGGCGGGGCTGCCCCGGGGCCACATCACAGCGCAGCTGAAGCCCGGCCGCTTGGATGCCTTCGAAGCCTCCTGGGCGCATGAAGGCGTCCTCTGCCTAATACAGCGGGTGGCTGGCAGCAGCCCGCGTCTGCAGGTTCATTTGTCCCTGGTGGCCCCGGTCCCAGCACCGCAGGCGTCCGCCGGGGGCACCCAGGCAGCACAGCAGGTCTCCCCGACCGGGTCAGCCATCAGCGCCCAGCCCCGCCAGGCAGCAGCTCAGCTGACAGGGCAGCCGGGGCCGTCGTGAGCGGGGTGTTGGGAGTCGGGGGTCTCGGTGTCTGAGGTTGTTGGGGTTCGAGGGGTCTGGAGGGTGGGGGGAGTGAGGTGCGGGTTGCCTAGGGAGGGACGTGCTGTGCGGGGCCTGCTATCTCGAGGGGACGTCCCCAGGGTGGGGACTGAGGGTGTCAGGGGGTCAGGGGGACCGGAGTGCGCCCTCGGCGACCGCAGCAATCATCCTCGTGCTTCCAGCCTGACGCGGCGCCAGGCCGGGCGCTGCGAAAGCTTACAGCTAAGCCTATTTTTGGCGACGTTTTCTCGGGCGTCTTGCGCGGTGGGCCTTCCGGTCGCTCGTGGTGGACGACATCGTGGAGCTGCGGTGCTAGACGCATTCCGTGGAGCCTGCGCTTGAAGCCTAGCGGCCTGTGGAGTTTCCTCTGACCTCTTCAGGCCTGGTGGTCGGTTTCTGGCAGGGCCAGGGGTTGGTTTCTTCCGTGCGGGGTGCTGTTGGTGGGTGTCTTGGCTGTCCGGCGTGGGGTCCTCCTCTGCCTGCTTTGGGTGGCTGGTCCTCGGTGGGGTGAGGCTTGCTCTTGTTGCGTAGGTGGGTGCTGCTTCGCGCCTGGGGTGCCCTGTGGGTGCAGGTGGGGTGCTTTGCCTGTGCGGTGTGCCCTTGCTGCCCTGTCCAGCTCAGCTGCTCTGCAGCCCAGCACAGACCGACCAGTCGGCCTCAGGCGCTCGAGGAGCTCCCGCAGAGCCAGGGTGCAGGCAGGGAGGAGTGCAAGTCCCCCGCCTGCCCTCCTGGGACGGGCCCCTAGCAGCAGAGTTGGGGGCTCTCCAGCTGCAGCTACAGCAGCAGCAGCAGCAGCAGCAGCAGCAGCAGCCCTATCGGGGGACCGGGGCTGTCTCTGCGAGTTGCGAGGTACGCAAACAACCAACTTCCATATATCCGTAACTTACCGCTACTCTGGCCTTACCGCTACTCTGGCCTAAGTTATTTCTTTTCTGCAAATATGGACTGGCACGTTTCCGACTGCGCACCGTCTCACCGCGACCCATTGGGTCATCCTCCGCCAATCTTTTATGGTTCGCTGTCAATATCGTATATCCATCGTTGAGAAGATATAAGCTGAATTAATTTTTTATGATGACATAAAATCGGGAAAGGCTTTCCACATTTTGCGACCGAAGTTCCCATCGATCCCGCGCGGCCATGCCGGATTTCAGCCCAACTGTGCAACCGTAAGGGAACCGTACAACCTCTGCGCCGCATAAAAGCCAAACCACGCTTTGTCTTTTGCTTAACTACAAAATACATCAACGCCTCTCGAGTTTTTACTAATAGCAATTACCGAACATGACTCTAGACTCGCTCCAAATTTCTTTAGCTCGCGGCGCCTCGCGCGGACATCGCTGCTCTATCGCGCGCCCTCGCGCCTTCAAGAACAAGCTCGCCACACCCAAGCTCCCTCCGCGTGCCCTGACGCACAAGAACAAGCGCCCTCCGCGCACCCTTCGCGCTCTTCTCCAAGCCCGACCACGCTTACCGCCACGCTTACCGAACAACGGCGTATCTCGGTAACGTTTCACCGCGGGCTTTTTGGCACTAGGTTGATTTGGGTTGCACTTGCATAGCACTTTGCAGAAGTCACCTGACGAGGCCCTTTGGCAAGGCCGAAACGCGTCGTGACGCGCCTTGCTGATGCACTGTGCACAAGTATGTCTTGTTGCACCCACTAGCA
Source organism: Pleodorina starrii (assembly GCA_030267565.1). Lineage (NCBI taxonomy): Eukaryota > Viridiplantae > Chlorophyta > Chlorophyceae > Chlamydomonadales > Volvocaceae > Pleodorina > Pleodorina starrii. The sequence goes on from BRXU01000052.1 coordinate 398,057, forward strand.
TGCCATGGCCCATATCGTTTTTCCGTTGTAAACCCTTAGTAATTTGTACTTCTGTTACCGTCCTCTTAGCTTACCGTATAACAAACTGTTTGTAGCTGTTGTACCTTGTTGAAGTTTATAATTGTACGTACCTTCCTTTCTTCCTTTCTCCTAAACTCACCTTTCCTTAATATACTTTATGAACAGCACCCAATTGCCATTTCACACCCAACTGCTTACATTTATGCACTCCCGCGCCCCACCCCTCCGGAAACGTTATTGTTTCCAACACCATAACCAGCAGCAGCCCTATCAGGGGACCGGGGCTGTCTCTGCGAGTTGCGAGGTACGCAAACAACCAACGTCCCTATATCCGTAACTTACCGCTGCTCTGGCCTTACCGTTACTCTGGCCTAAGTTATTTCTTTTCTGCAAATCTGGACTGGCACCTTTACGACTGCGCATCGTCTCACCGCGACCCATTGGGTCATCCTCCGCCAATCTTTTATGGTTCGCTGTCAATATCGTATATCCATCGTTGAGCAAATATAATCTGAATTAACTTTTTATTATGACATAAAATCAGGAAAGGCTTTCCCCATTTTGCGACCGAAGTTTCCATCGATCCCGCGCCGCCATGCCGGATTTGAGCCCAACTGTCCAACCGTAAGGGAACCGTACAACCTCTGCGCCGCATAAAAGCCAGACCACGCCTTGTCTTTTGCTTAACTACAAAATAAATCAACGCCTCACGAGTTTTTACTGATAGCAATTACCGAACAAGACTCTAGACTCGCTCCAAATTTCTTTAGCTCGCGGCGCCTCGCACGGACATCGCTGCTCTATCGCGCGCCCTTGCGCCTTCAAGAACAAGCTCGCTACACCCAAGCTCCCTCTGCGTGCCCTCACGCACAAGAACAAGCGCCCTCCGCGCACCCTTCGCGCTCTTCTCCAAGCCCGACCAGGCTTACCGCCACGCTTACCGAACAACGGCGTATCTCGGTAACGTTTCACCGCGGGCTTTTTGGCACTAGGTTGATTTGGGTTGCACTTGCATAGCACTTTGCAGAAGTCACCTGACGAGGCCCTTTGGCAAGGCCGAAACGCGTCGTGACGCGCCTTGCTGATGCATTGTGCACAAATATGTCTTGTTACACCCACTAGCATGCCATGGCCCATATCGTTTTTCCGTCGTAAACCCTTAGTAATTTGTCCTTTTCTTGCCGTCCTCTTAGCCTACCGTATAACAAGCTGTTTGTAGCTGTTCTACCTTGTTAAAGTTTATAATTGTACATACCTTCCTTTCGCCTAAACTCACCTTTCCTAAACAATCCCACAAACCTTATGAGAACCGCTCACAATTGCCATTTCACACCCAACTGCTTACATTTATGCACTCCCGCGCCCCACCCCTCCGGAAACATTATTGTTTCCAACACCATAACCAGCAGCAACAGCAGCCACAACAGTATCAGCATCAGCACGCCGCAGCAGCAGCAACAGCCAGTTCAGCATCAGCAACAGTATCAGCACCATCCCGCCCTCATGTTTGGCCCACGGCCTAGCAGACTGCCGGTGGCAGCTTTGCACGACGCCCCCCAGGGTCCCCCTCGCTGTGCGGCCTCCACCGGTCAGCTCCCCCGGTCCGCTCGGTATGCGGCCTCCCTCACGGCACGCCTGCCAGCTTAAGTCCGGGCTCGCAAGCAGGCCCCGGGGGGCGCCGCCACCTCGTGGGAGATCGCCCCCGCCCAGCAGCTGCCAGCCTGGCGTGCTGAGCTCTAGCGGGAGCTTCCAGGGACTGCCCTGTCCTCTGAGCTGCACACCGGCGACCGCCGGGTGGCCCCCAAGCTGATGTTAGGGGCCGCTGCCCCCTGGGAGGCGGCCGATGAAGCGGTGTGGGAAGCATGGTGCAATGCAGCCGTCCAGGCCGCCATGACCGCCAGCCCAGGCACTTTCGTCAGCATCAACCTCCTCGGCCAAGGGTGCCACCGGGGGGTGGTGCTGAACCCAGCACCCGGCCTGCGAGCAGAGAACGCGGCGGGGGCCTTCCTCCGGCGGTCCTCGTTGCCGGTCGATTTCCAGGGGACGACCATCGAGGTCGCAGTGCAGCCATACTACATACAGCCATACTACAACCTGGCACGCCCGCACAGCCACAAGCTCCTCATCAAAGGGCTCCCCGGCACTTATGCCCTCGAAGGGGTCACTGGGGCCCTGCTTAGCTGCGCGGGCCTGGCAGCTACCCCCTCCCAAGGGCGGGACCTGGTTGTGGGGGAAGTACTGGGCGACGGCATGACCCGCTCTGGAATGCCAGGCGCCCTGCCTGATGCATCCCACCTGGTCGCCTTCGTGGCCACTCCGTCGTCGGACCCCCACCTCCTCTCCCTCCCTCGGTCGTTCCTGATCGACCAGCTCACTGTCCGCATCTCCATGTTCGACCTGAGTGACGCACCAGTGACCGACTCACCAGCAGCTCCCGTGGCCGAACCACCACCAGCACCCACGGTGTAGGTGGCGCCCGGCACACCAGCAGCAGGGGACGGCACTCACCCAGCCGCCAAGCCCGCAACAACAGCCGCCCCGGCCCTCGGGAGGCCGGCCGCCTTGGGGGTGGCTGCACTGGCAGCAGGAGACAGCCCGGGCCCACTGCCAGCACCAGCCCAGGCCCCCCGGCCGCCGGCGGCCCACCTCATTGGCCCACCTACCCCCTCCACGGCAGGATCAGGGCCCCCAGCCCCCAGCCCTGCCTCGGCTGCCCTCAGCCCTACCTCCCCTGGGATGGCTGATGGCCAAGCATGGTGGCGCCGGCCCCAGCTGGTGGATACCCCGGACAGCCCCAACAGCCTCCCAACTGTGTTGTGGACCGTCCAGGATGCACAGAACCGGCGTCGTTCCCCATACCCCCGGGCCGGGGTCGGCGCCAACCCCCAGGGCCCCAACTCCACTTTTTTTTGTTTTTCTACGAGGGACGTTACAAGGGCAGGGCAGCCCCAGTGGGGCCCCCCACCAGGAGCAGCAGGGCCCCTCCAGAGCCCCCACCTCTCCCCAGGCCGGCAGCACCGGGCGGTGGTGGCGACAACCAGACACCTTCACCCGCCACCACCAGCCCCTCGACCCCGCCTCGGCCAGGGGGGGGCCCACGCAGCCCTCGTCGCCGGCGGCCGCAGCCCTGCCTGCTGGGGCTGGCCCCACGCTGACCCAGCCACCGCCCCAGGCTCAGCCCACAGGCACGGCTGGCCACCACGGCCCCGGGGGGGGAGGGGGGCCCGAGCTGCCCCCCCAGCCGGCACCCAGCCCCGGCCGAGCAACTCACGGCCCGCCGCCCCAGCTAGCCGCCCACAGCCCAACAGTGCAGGCCGCCCGCCCTCCACACCAGCCCCCGCCGGGCCCCAGCACTGCCCCGGGCCTGGGACTGCCGACCGCGGGCCGCTAGCCTGATCACAGCCACGCCCAGCCAGTGGGCCCCCCCCGCAGACACCCTTGCGGCTGGGTACCACGACCAGTTCGTGGACTACTTCGCGGCATGCCCCCACCCCGCCTGCTCGTCCATCATTTTTGTTTCTGCGAGGGACGTTACAAGGACCGGGAAGACGAAGCCCAACGGGCAAGCCGAGCAAGACTGGCAAGCCACAACCACCTGGCAAGAAGCCCCAAAAAACCACCGCAAGGAGCCGAGGAGAGAGAAAAAACCAAGCAACGCCTAAACTCGCAGACAGGACAGGGACAGGGACGGGGGCAGCAAGAGGCCAGGAGCCACTGCTACACGGGCGGCACACACGGCCATCCCTACCTCCAAGACACCGAGGAGGGAACGGAAACCAACACCAGGGCCCAACACCAGGGCCAAACCCCAGGGCCCAACACCAGGGCCAACACCACGGCCCAACACCAGGGCCAAACCCCACAGCCCAACACCGTGTTGCCCTGGTTCGCTGCGGCGGTTGCCCGGTTTTGTTTGTTGTTCCTGTTGCTGTCGCCCAGGGTGTAGGGTTCGCCCCTTGGCTGTTGAGGTTGTGCAGGTTGTGGTTGTGTTGTCGCTGTGGTCGCTGTTGGGGCCTTTGCCCATCCCTGGGGCTTGTCTCCGGTGCCGGGCCCTGTTGTTGGTCCGTGGTGCTGGCCCGGGTGTTGGGCCGTGGTTTTGGCCCTGGTGTTGGGCCGTGGTGTTGGCTCTGGTTTTGGGCCCTGGTGTTGGGCCCTGGTGTTGGGCTGTGGGGTTGGCCCTGGTGTTGGGCCGTGGTGTTGGCCCTGGTGTTGGGCCCTGGGGTTTGGCCCTGGTGTTGGGCCCTGGTGTTGGTTTCAGTTCCCTCCTCGGTGTCTTGGAGGTAGGGGTGGCCGTGTGTGCCGCCCGTGCAGCAGTGGCTCCTGGCCCCTTGCTGCCCCCGTCCCTGTCCCTGTCCTGTCTGCGAGTTTAGGCGTTGCTTGGCTTTTTCTCTCTCCTTGGCTCCTTGCGGTGGTTTTTTGGGCTTCTTGCCAGGCTGTTGCAGCTTGCCGGTCTTGCTCGGCTTGCCCGTTGGGCTTCGCTTTCCCAGTCCTTGTAACGTCCCTCGCAGAAAAAAAAAACACCAGGGCTCAACACCAGGGCCCAGCACCAGGGCCAACACCACGGCCCAACACCAGGGCCAAAACCACGGCCCAACACCCGGGCCAGCACCACGGCCCAACACCAGGGCAAAAGCCACGGCCCAACACTCGGGCCAGCACCACTGACCAACAACAGGGCCCGTCACCGAGGACAAACCCCAGCAAAGGCCCCAACAGCGACCACAGCGACAACACAACCACAACCTGCACAACCTCAACAGCCAAGGGGTGAACCCTACACCCAGGGCGACAGCAACAGGAACGGCAAACAAAACCGGGCAACCGCCACAGCGAACCAGGGCGGACAAGCCCCCCCCGCCGGGGAGCACCAGAGGAAACAGGAAACCCACCGCACGCCCGAAGAGAACCCCGCACCACCTAAACCGCCTCCCAGAGCCACAAAAGCGGACGGCGCCGCACGAAGTGCACCAGAGACAAACAACAACCGACCCACCCTGGGGGCGTCCCCGCAAGACAGCAGGCCCCAAGACACACCTCCCTCCCAAGACACCCCACACCGCAGGAACCGCACTCCCGCGGCCCCCCGGCTCCCAAGAACCCCCACGGGCGCAGCAGGGGCAGCACCACCTGGCTGGAAGCCAGGGCACAAGAGCGCCGGCGACAAGACTCCCGCAGACCCCACCCTGGGGGCGTCCCCTCCAGACAGCGACCCCCGAACCGCACCTGCCTCCCACGGCAGCCTGCACCGCACCAACCCTGCACCGAAGCCCCCCCGCCCCTCCCCAGACCCCCTCCGAAACCCTCCCCAGACCCCCCCGCGCCGCGCGCACCCCACTCCCAAGACCCCCCGTCCCCCAAAAGCCCCCTCCACACCGCAGGGAGAGCACCGCCGGGTCGGAGACCAGAGCATGAGAGCGCCTGCAACAAAACACCCACAGACCCCACACAGGGGGCGACACCTCAAGACAGCAGCCCCCGAACCGCACCTGCCTCCCGCGGCAGCCTGCAGCACACCACCCCTGCTCCGAAGCTCCCCCGACCCCCAAGACCCCCTCAGGCCCCACCCACAGCAAGCCCCGCACCGCACCCCCCTCCCTAGGCAACCCGCACCGCACTCCCCCCACCCTCGAGGCCCCAATGTTCCGGTCCCTCCGACGGAATTCCGGGCCCTTTGAAGGCCTCACGGGCCCTCAGAACGGCTTCCGGGCCCCCCGTGGGCCTTCCGTGCCTTCTGAAGGCCTTCCGGGCCCTCCAAAGGCGTTCTGGGGCTCTCAACGGCCTTCCGGGCCCTCTGATCGCCTTCCAGGACTTCCAAAGGCCACAGAAGCCCACAGAAAGCCATCTGGGCTCCCCAATTGCCTTCCGGTCCCTCCGACGGTATTCCGGGCCCAATTGCCTTCCGGTCCCTCCGACGGTATTCCGGGCCCTTTGAAGGCCTCACGGGCCCTCAGAACGGCTTCCGGGCCCCCCGTGGGCCTTCCGCACCTTCCGAAGGCCTTCCGGACCCTCCAAAGGCGTTCTGGGGCTCCCCGGTCTCCCCGGGCTCCCCGGGCTCCCCCAAAGCCATCCGGGCTCCCCAATGGCCTTCCGGTCCCTCGGACGGTGTTCCGGGCCCAATTGCCTTCCGGTCCCTCCGACGGTATTCCGGGCCTTTTAATGGCCTCACGGGCCCTCAGAACGGCTTCCGGGCCCCCCGTGGGCCTTCCGTGCCTTCTGAAGGCCTTCCGGACCCTCCAAAGGCGTTCTGGGGCTCTTAACGGCCTTCCGGGCCCTCTGATACCCTTCCAGGACTTCCAAAGGCTTCCAGCCCACAGAAAGCCATCCGGGCTCCCCAATTGCCTTCCGGTCCTTCCGACGGTATTCCGGACGGTTCCACCAGCTCGGACGCGAGGTGCGCACCCGGGAGCCAGTCACCCACCTCTCAGTCCCGGGTCAGCCCCTCCCGGTTCCGCTCAGTGACCCGGGTGCGGCCGCCGCTATCACAGCCGCGGCCCACGCCATGTACAGCAGTGACAGCCCCACGGGTCTGTTCCGGGTGGAGCAGGTGGACCTTTTTTTTTTTTTTTCTGCGAGGGACGTTACAAGGACTGGGAAAGCGAAGCCCAACGGGCAAGCCGAGCAAGACCGGCAAGCCGCAACAGCCTGGCAAGAAGCCCAAAAAACCACCGCAAGGAGCCAAGGAGAGAGAAAAAGCCAAGCAACGCCTAAACTCGCAGACAGGACAGGGACAGGGACGGGGGCAGCAAGAGGCCAGGAGCCACTGCTACACGGGCGGCACACACGGCCATCCCTACCTCCAAGACACCGAGGAGGGAACGGAAACCAACACCAGGGCCCAACACCAGGGCCAAACCCCAGGGCCCAACACCAGGGCCAACACCACGGCCCAACACCAGGGCCAAACCCCACAGCCCAACACCGTGTTGCCCTGGTTCGCTGCGGCGGTTGCCCGGTTTTGTTTGTTGTTCCTGTTGCTGTCGCCCAGGGTGTAGGGTTCGCCCCTTGGCTGTTGAGGTTGTGCAGGTTGTGGTTGTGTTGTCGCTGTGGTCGCTGTTGGGGCCTTTGCCCATCCCTGGGGCTTGTCTCCGGTGCCGGGCCCTGTTGTTGGTCCGTGGTGCTGGCCCGGGTGTTGGGCCGTGGTTTTGGCCCTGGTGTTGGGCCGTGGTGTTGGCTCTGGTTTTGGGCCCTGGTGTTGGGCCCTGGTGTTGGGCTGTGGGGTTGGCCCTGGTGTTGGGCCGTGGTGTTGGCCCTGGTGTTGGGCCCTGGGGTTTGGCCCTGGTGTTGGGCCCTGGTGTTGGTTTCAGTTCCCTCCTCGGTGTCTTGGAGGTAGGGGTGGCCGTGTGTGCCGCCCGTGCAGCAGTGGCTCCTGGCCCCTTGCTGCCCCCGTCCCTGTCCCTGTCCTGTCTGCGAGTTTAGGCGTTGCTTGGCTTTTTCTCTCTCCTTGGCTCCTTGCGGTGGTTTTTTGGGCTTCTTGCCAGGCTGTTGCAGCTTGCCGGTCTTGCTCGGCTTGCCCGTTGGGCTTCGCTTTCCCAGTCCTTGTAACGTCCCTCGCAGAAAAAAAAAACACCAGGGCTCAACACCAGGGCCCAGCACCAGGGCCAACACCACGGCCCAACACCAGGGCCAAAACCACGGCCCAACACCCGGGCCAGCACCACGGCCCAACACCAGGGCAAAAGCCACGGCCCAACACTCGGGCCAGCACCACTGACCAACAACAGGGCCCGTCACCGAGGACAAACCCCAGCAAAGGCCCCAACAGCGACCACAGCGACAACACAACCACAACCTGCACAACCTCAACAGCCAAGGGGTGAACCCTACACCCAGGGCGACAGCAACAGGAACGGCAAACAAAACCGGGCAACCGCCACAGCGAACCAGGGCGGACAAGCCCCCCCCGCCGGGGAGCACCAGAGGAAACAGGAAACCCACCGCACGCCCGAAGAGAACCCCGCACCACCTAAACCGCCTCCCAGAGCCACAAAAGCGGACGGCGCCGCACGAAGTGCACCAGAGACAAACAACAACCGACCCACCCTGGGGGCGTCCCCGCAAGACAGCAGGCCCCAAGACACACCTCCCTCCCAAGACACCCCACACCGCAGGAACCGCACTCCCGCGGCCCCCCGGCTCCCAAGAACCCCCACGGGCGCAGCAGGGGCAGCACCACCTGGCTGGAAGCCAGGGCACAAGAGCGCCGGCGACAAGACTCCCGCAGACCCCACCCTGGGGGCGTCCCCTCCAGACAGCGACCCCCGAACCGCACCTGCCTCCCACGGCAGCCTGCACCGCACCAACCCTGCACCGAAGCCCCCCCGCCCCTCCCCAGACCCCCTCCGAAACCCTCCCCAGACCCCCCCGCGCCGCGCGCACCCCACTCCCAAGACCCCCCGTCCCCCAAAAGCCCCCTCCACACCGCAGGGAGAGCACCGCCGGGTCGGAGACCAGAGCATGAGAGCGCCTGCAACAAAACACCCACAGACCCCACACAGGGGGCGACACCTCAAGACAGCAGCCCCCGAACCGCACCTGCCTCCCGCGGCAGCCTGCAGCACACCACCCCTGCTCCGAAGCTCCCCCGACCCCCAAGACCCCCTCAGGCCCCACCCACAGCAAGCCCCGCACCGCACCCCCCTCCCTAGGCAACCCGCACCGCACTCCCCCCACCCTCGAGGCCCCAATGTTCCGGTCCCTCCGACGGAATTCCGGGCCCTTTGAAGGCCTCACGGGCCCTCAGAACGGCTTCCGGGCCCCCCGTGGGCCTTCCGTGCCTTCTGAAGGCCTTCCGGGCCCTCCAAAGGCGTTCTGGGGCTCTCAACGGCCTTCCGGGCCCTCTGATCGCCTTCCAGGACTTCCAAAGGCCACAGAAGCCCACAGAAAGCCATCTGGGCTCCCCAATTGCCTTCCGGTCCCTCCGACGGTATTCCGGGCCCAATTGCCTTCCGGTCCCTCCGACGGTATTCCGGGCCCTTTGAAGGCCTCACGGGCCCTCAGAACGGCTTCCGGGCCCCCCGTGGGCCTTCCGCACCTTCCGAAGGCCTTCCGGACCCTCCAAAGGCGTTCTGGGGCTCCCCGGTCTCCCCGGGCTCCCCGGGCTCCCCCAAAGCCATCCGGGCTCCCCAATGGCCTTCCGGTCCCTCGGACGGTGTTCCGGGCCCAATTGCCTTCCGGTCCCTCCGACGGTATTCCGGGCCTTTTAATGGCCTCACGGGCCCTCAGAACGGCTTCCGGGCCCCCCGTGGGCCTTCCGTGCCTTCTGAAGGCCTTCCGGACCCTCCAAAGGCGTTCTGGGGCTCTTAACGGCCTTCCGGGCCCTCTGATACCCTTCCAGGACTTCCAAAGGCTTCCAGCCCACAGAAAGCCATCCGGGCTCCCCAATTGCCTTCCGGTCCTTCCGACGGTATTCCGGACGGTTCCACCAGCTCGGACGCGAGGTGCGCACCCGGGAGCCAGTCACCCACCTCTCAGTCCCGGGTCAGCCCCTCCCGGTTCCGCTCAGTGACCCGGGTGCGGCCGCCGCTATCACAGCCGCGGCCCACGCCATGTACAGCAGTGACAGCCCCACGGGTCTGTTCCGGGTGGAGCAGGTGGACCTTTTTTTTTTTTTTTTCTGCGAGGGACGTTACAAGGACTGGGAAAGCGAAGCCCAACGGGCAAGCCGAGCAAGACCGGCAAGCCGCAACAGCCTGGCAAGAAGCCCAAAAAACCACCGCAAGGAGCCAAGGAGAGAGAAAAAGCCAAGCAACGCCTAAACTCGCAGACAGGACAGGGACAGGGACGGGGGCAGCAAGGGGCCAGGAGCCACTGCTGCACGGGCGGCACACACGGCCACCCCTACCTCCAAGACACCGAGGAGGGAACTGAAACCAACACCAGGGCCCAACACCAGGGCCAAACCCCAGGGCCCAACACCAGGGCCAACACCACGGCCCAACACCAGGGCCAACCCCACAGCCCAACACCAGGGCCCAACACCAGGGCCCAAAACCAGAGCCAACACCACGGCCCAACACCAGGGCCAAAACCACGGCCCAACACCCGGGCCAGCACCACGGACCAACAACAGGGCCCGTCACCGGAGACAAGCCCCAGGGATGGGCAAAGGCCCCAACAGCGACCACAGCGACAACACAACCACAACCTGCACAACCTCAACAGCCAAGGGGCGAACCCTACACCCTGGGCGACAGCAACAGGAACAACAAACAAAACCGGGCAACCGCCGCAGCGAACCAGGGCAAACGAGCCCCCCCCCACCGGGGAGCACCAGAGAAAACAGAAAACCCACAGCACGCCCGAAGAGAACCCCGCACCACCGAAACCGCCTCCCAGAGCCACAAAAGCCGCAGGGACCTGACAGCCCAAGACCAGCTCCTGCAGCACCTCCGCCGCCGGCTCCCCCAGCCCCTCAGGGAAGCTGCCGACGTAGCCCCAGCCGCCGGCGAGCTGCAGCTGGACGAACTTGCGGCTGCTCTGTCGTCCTGTCTGAATGGCACCGCCCCTGGCTCGGACGGCCTGCCTTATGAGGTGTACCGGGTGCTGTGGCCGCTGCTGGGCCCGCTGCTGCTCGCCGCCGCCAACGCAGCCTTCACCCAGGGATCCGTGGAGACCGGGGCCGCAGCTGCCGACTCCCTGCCGCTCAGCTGGCGCGAAGGGGTCATCACTCTCATCTACAAAGGCAAAGGCCTGCCCCGGCCCAGCCTGAGCAGCTACCGGCCCATCACCCTTTTTTTTTTCTGCGAGGGACGTTACAAGGACTGGGAAAGCGAAGCCCAACGGGCAAGCCGAGCAAGACCGGCAAGCCGCAACAGCCTGGCAAGAAGCCCAAAAAACCACCGCAAGGAGCCAAGGAGAGAGAAAAAGCCAAGCAACGCCTAAACTCGCAGACAGGACAGGGACAGGGACGGGGGCAGCAAGGGGCCAGGAGCCACTGCTGCACGGGCGGCACACACGGCCACCCCTACCTCCAAGACACCGAGGAGGGAACTGAAACCAACACCAGGGCCCAACACCAGGGCCAAACCCCAGGGCCCAACACCAGGGCCAACACCACGGCCCAACACCAGGGCCAACCCCACAGCCCAACACCAGGGCCCAACACCAGGGCCCAAAACCAGAGCCAACACCACGGCCCAACACCAGGGCCAAAACCACGGCCCAACACCCGGGCCAGCACCACGGACCAACAACAGGGCCCGTCACCGGAGACAAGCCCCAGGGATGGGCAAAGGCCCCAACAGCAACCACAGCGACAACACAACCACAACCTGCACAACCTCAACAGCCAAGGGGCGAACCCTACACCCTGGGCGACAGCAACAGGAACAACCCCAGACCGCCCACAGCCGAGCCACTTGGCTGTGGGCGGTCTGGGGCCACTACCACAGGGCGGAGCCTGATGACCATCCGTCGGCCACGGTGGTGGGCTGCGTCATTGGGGAGCTGCAGCGTCTCATGAGGGCACATTTCAGCATGGCGGCGCTCTCCGAGGACACTCTGGTGGGGCTGCCCCGGGGCCACATCACAGCACAGCTGAAGCCCGGCCGGCTGGATGCCTTCGAAGCCTCCTGGGCGCATGAAGGCGTCCTCTGCTCCGTGCAGCGGGTGGCTGGCAGCAGCCCGCGTCTGCAGGTTCATCTGTCCCGGGTGGCCCCGGTTTTTTTGTTTTTTTTTTTTTCTGCGAGGGACGTTACAAGGACTGGGAAAGCGAAGCCCAACGGGCAAGCCGAGCAAGACCGGCAAGCCACAACAGCCTGGCAAGAAGCCCAAAAAACCACCGCAAGGAGCCAAGGAGAGAGAAAAAGCCAAGCAACGCCTAAACTCGCAGACAGGACAGGGACAGGGACGGGGGCAGCAAGGGGCCAGGAGCCACTGCTGCACGGGCGGCACACACGGCCACCCCTACCTCCAAGACACCGAGGAGGGAACTGAAACCAACACCAGGGCCCAACACCAGGGCCAAACCCCAGGGCCCAACACCAGGGCCAACACCACGGCCCAACACCAGGGCCAACCCCACAGCCCAACACCAGGGCCCAACACCAGGGCCCAAAACCAGAGCCAACACCACGGCCCAACACCAGGGCCAAAACCACGGCCCAACACCCGGGCCAGCACCACGGACCAACAACAGGGCCCGTCACCGGAGACAAGCCCCAGGGATGGGCAAAGGCCCCAACAGCGACCACAGCGACAACACAACCACAACCTGCACAACCTCAACAGCCAAGGGGCGAACCCTACACCCTGGGCGACAGCAACAGGAACAACAAACAAAACCGGGCAACCACCGCAGCGAACCAGGGCAAACGAGCCCCCCCCCACCGGGGAGCACCAGAGAAAACAGAAAACCCACAGCACGCCCGAAGAGAACCCCGCACCACCGAAACCGCCTCCCAGAGCCACAAAAGCCGCAGGGACGGTGCCACACAAGCGCACCGGAGACAAACAACAACCGACCCCACCCTGGGGGCGTCCCCGCAAGACAGCAGGCCCGAAGACACACCTTTTTTTTTTTTTTTTTTTTTTTTTTCTGCGAGGGACGTTACAAGGACTGGGAAAGCGAAGCCCAACGGGCAAGCCGAGCAAGACCGGCAAGCCGCAACAGCCTGGCAAGAAGCCCAAAAAACCACCGCAAGGAGCCAAGGAGAGAGAAAAAGCCAAGCAACGCCTAAACTCGCAGACAGGACAGGGACAGGGACGGGGGCAGCAAGGGGCCAGGAGCCACTGCTGCACGGGCGGCACACACGGCCACCCCTACCTCCAAGACACCGAGGAGGGAACTGAAACCAACACCAGGGCCCAACACCAGGGCCAAACCCCAGGGCCCAACACCAGGGCCAACACCACGGCCCAACACCAGGGCCAACCCCACAGCCCAACACCAGGGCCCAACACCAGGGCCCAAAACCAGAGCCAACACCACGGCCCAACACCAGGGCCAAAACCACGGCCCAACACCCGGGCCAGCACCACGGACCAACAACAGGGCCCGTCACCGGAGACAAGCCCCAGGGATGGGCAAAGGCCCCAACAGCGACCACAGCGACAACACAACCACAACCTGCACAACCTCAACAGCCAAGGGGCGAACCCTACACCCTGGGCGACAGCAACAGGAACAACAAACAAAACCGGGCAACCACCGCAGCGAACCAGGGCAAACGAGCCCCCCCCCACCGGGGAGCACCAGAGAAAACAGAAAACCCACAGCACGCCCGAAGAGAACCCCGCACCACCGAAACCGCCTCCCAGAGCCACAAAAGCCGCAGGGACGGTGCCACACAAGCGCACCGGAGACAAACAACAACCCCCTCCCTCCCTCCCTCCCAAGACACCCCGCACCGCAGGAACCTCACTCCCACGTCCCCCCGGCTCCCAAGAACCCCCACGGGCGCAGCAGGGGCAACACTGCCTGGCTGGAAGCCAGGGCACAAGCGTGCCGGCGACAAGACACCCGCAGACCCCACCCTGGGGGCGACCCCCGAACCGCACCTGCCTCCCACGGCGGCCTGCACCACACCAACCCTGCACCGAAGCCCCCCCGCCCCTCCCCAGTCCCCCCCCCGAAACCCTCCCCAGACCCCCCGGCGCCACACGCACCCCACTCCCAAGAACCCCCCCCTCCAGGCCGCAGGGGCAGCACCGCCGGGTCAGAGACCAAGGCACGAGAGCGCCAGCGACAAAACACCCACAGACCCCACACAGGGGGCGACCCCTCAAGACAGCAGCCTCCGAACCGCACCTGCCTCCCGCGGCAGCCTGCACCACACCAACCCTGCTCCTAAGCTCCCCCGACCCCCAAGACCCCCTCCGGCCCCACCCACAGCAAGCCCCGCACCGTACCCCCCTCCCTAGGCAACCCGCACCGCACTCCCCCCACCCTCGAGGCCCCTCGCACCCTAAGGACCTCAGACACCGAGATCCCCCACTCCCAACACCCCGCTCACGACGGCCCCGGCTGCCCTGTCAGCTGAGCTGCTGCCTGGCTGGGCTGGGCGCTGATGGCTGACCCGGATGGGGAGACCTGCTGTGCTGCCTGGGCGCCCCCGGCGGGTGCCTGTGGTGCTGGGACCGGGGCCACCCGGGACAGATGAACCTGCAGACGCGGGCTGCTGCCAGCCACCCGCTGCACGGAGCAGAGGACGCCTTCATGCGCCCAGGAGGCTTCGAAGGCATCCAGCCGGCCGGGCTTCAGCTGGAGCCCGGCCCCACCTTCAGTTTTCATGAGTAGTTGCCTTACCGCTTGAAGACGGTCCCAGCACCACAGGCACCCGCCGGGGGCGCCCAGGCAGCACAGCAGGTCTCCCCATCCGGGTCAGCCATCAGCGCCCAGCCCAGCCAGGCAGCAGCTCAGCTGACAGGGCAGCCGGGGCCGTCGTGAGCGGGGTGTTGGGAGTGGGGGATCTCGGTGTCTGAGGTCCTTAGGGTGCGAGGGGCCTCGAGGGTGGGGGGAGTGCGGTGCGGGTTGCCTAGGGAGGGGGGTGCGGTGCGGGGCTTGCTGTGGGTGGAGCCTGGTAACCGACTGCGCTATCTGCCGCGGGGCGGTGTAATGGGCAGAAGACGCAGCGGAAACCTGTCAGTACTGACTAAATGAACTCGCGAAATTGCTCTTTCCGTCGCGCTCAGCGCGACTTGCACTTCGCTCTCACCGGTACGGCCAGGCCGTACCGCCAACGAACAGCCGAGAACGCTCTCGGCAAATACACAGAAAACCTTGGTTTTCTTCGTTTCACTCAGAAAACCTTCAGTTTTCATGAGTAGTTGCCTTACCGCTTGAAGACGGTCCCAGCACCACAGGCACCCGCCGGGGGCGCCCAGGCAGCACAGCAGGTCTCCCCATCCGGGTCAGCCATCAGCGCCCAGCCCAGCCAGGCAGCAGCTCAGCTGACAGGGCAGCCGGGGCCGTCGTGAGCGGGGTGTTGGGAGTGGGGGATCTCGGTGTCTGAGGTCCTTAGGGTGCGAGGGGCCTCGAGGGTGGGGGGAGTGCGGTGCGGGTTGCCTAGGGAGGGGGGTGCGGTGCGGGGCTTGCTGTGGGTGGGGCCGGAGGGGGTCTTGGGGGTCGGGGGAGCTTAGGAGCAGGGTTGGTGTGGTGCAGGCTGCCGCGGGAGGCAGGTGCGGTTCGGAGGCTGCTGTCTTGAGGGGTCGCCCCCTGTGTGGGGTCTGTGGGTGTTTTGTCGCTGGCGCTCTCGTGCCTTGGTCTCTGACCCGGCGGTGCTGCCCCTGCGGCCTGGAGGGGGGGGTTCTTGGGAGTGGGGTGCGTGTGGCGCCGGGGGGTCTGGGGAGGGTTTCGGGGGGGGACTGGGGAGGGGCGGGGGGGCTTCGGTGCAGGGTTGGTGTGGTGCAGGCCGCCGTGGGAGGCAGGTGCGGTTCGGGGGTCGCCCCCAGGGTGGGGTCTGCGGGTGTCTTGTCGCCGGCACGCTTGTGCCCTGGCTTCCAGCCAGGCAGTGTTGCCCCTGCTGCGCCCGTGGGGGTTCTTGGGAGCCGGGGGGACGTGGGAGTGAGGTTCCTGCGGTGCGGGGTGTCTTGGGAGGGAGGTGTGTCTTCGGGCCTGCTGTCTTGCGGGGACGCCCCCAGGGTGGGGTCGGTTGTTGTTTGTCTCCGGTGCGCTTGTGTGGCACCGTCCCTGCGGCTTTTGTGGCTCTGGGAGGCGGTTTCGGTGGTGCGGGGTTCTCTTCGGGCGTGCTGTGGGTTTTCTGTTTTCTCTGGTGCTCCCCGGTGGGGGGGGGCTCGTTTGCCCTGGTTCGCTGCGGCGGTTGCCCGGTTTTGTTTGTTGTTCCTGTTGCTGTCGCACAGGGTGTAGGGTTCGCCCCTTGGCTGTTGAGGTTGTGCAGGTTGTGGTTGTGTTGTCGCTGTGGTCGCTGTTGGGGCCTTTGCCCATCCCTGGGGCTTGTCTCCGGTGACGGGCCCTGTTGTTGGTCCGTGGTGCTGGCCCGGGTGTTGGGCCGTGGTTTTGGCCCTGGTGTTGGGCCGTGGTGTTGGCTCTTTTTTTTTTTTTTTTTTTCTGCGAGGGACGTTACAAGGACTGGGAAAGCGAAGCCCAACGGGCAAGCCGAACAAGACCGGCAAGCCGCAACAGCCTGGCAAGAAGCCCAAAAAACCACCGCAAGGAGCCAAGGAGAGAGAAAAAGCCAAGCAACGCCTAAACTCGCAGACAGGACAGGGACAGGGACGGGGGCAGCAAGGGGCCAGGAGCCACTGCTGCACGGGCGGCACACACGGCCACCCCTACCTCCAAGACACCGAGGAGGGAACTGAAACCAACACCAGGGCCCAACACCAGGGCCAAACCCCAGGGCCCAACACCAGGGCCAACACCACGGCCCAACACCAGGGCCAACCCCACAGCCCAACACCAGGGCCCAAAACCAGAGCCAACACCACGGCCCAACACCAGGGCCAAAACCACGGCCCAACACCCGGGCCAGCACCACGGACCAACAACAGGGCCCGTCACCGGAGACAAGCCCCAGGGATGGGCAAAGGCCCCAACAGCGACCACAGCGACAACACAACCACAACCTGCACAACCTCAACAGCCAAGGGGCGAACCCTACACCCTGGGCGACAGCAACAGGAACAACAAACAAAACCGGGCAACCGCCGCAGCGAACCAGGGCAAACGAGCCCCCCCCCACCGGGGAGCACCAGAGAAAACAGAAAACCCACAGCACGCCCGAAGAGAACCCCGCACCACCGAAACCGCCTCCCAGAGCCACAAAAGCCGCAGGGACGGTGCCACACAAGCGCACCGGAGACAAACAACAACCGACCCCACCCTGGGGGCGTCCCCGCAAGACAGCAGGCCCGAAGACACACCTCCCTCCCAAGACACCCCGCACCGCAGGAACCTCACTCCCACGTCCCCCCGGCTCCCAAGAACCCCCACGGGCGCAGCAGGGGCAACACTGCCTGGCTGGAAGCCAGGGCACAAGCGTGCCGGCGACAAGACACCCGCAGACCCCACCCTGGGGGCGACCCCCGAACCGCACCTGCCTCCCACGGCGGCCTGCACCACACCAACCCTGCACCGAAGCCCCCCCGCCCCTCCCCAGTCCCCCCCCGAAACCCTCCCCAGACCCCCCGGCGCCACACGCACCCCACTCCCAAGAACCCCCCCCTCCAGGCCGCAGGGGCAGCACCGCCGGGTCAGAGACCAAGGCACGAGAGCGCCAGCGACAAAACACCCACAGACCCCACACAGGGGGCGACCCCTCAAGACAGCAGCCTCCGAACCGCACCTGCCTCCCGCGGCAGCCTGCACCACACCAACCCTGCTCCTAAGCTCCCCCGACCCCCAAGACCCCCTCCGGCCCCACCCACAGCAAGCCCCGCACCGCACCCCCCTCCCTAGGCAACCCGCACCGCACTCCCCCCACCCTCGAGGCCCCTCGCACCCTAAGGACCTCAGACACCGAGATCCCCCACTCCCAACACCCCGCTCACGACGGCCCCGGCTGCCCTGTCAGCTGAGCTGCTGCCTGGCTGGGCTGGGCGCTGATGGCTGACCCGGATGGGGAGACCTGCTGTGCTGCCTGGGCGCCCCCGGCGGGTGCCTGTGGTGCTGGGACCGGGGCCACCCGGGACAGATGAACCTGCAGACGCGGGCTGCTGCCAGCCACCCGCTGCACGGAGCAGAGGACGCCTTCATGCGCCCAGGAGGCTTCGAAGGCATCCAGCCGGCCGGGCTTCAGCTGTGCTGTGATGTGGCCCCGGGGCAGCCCCACCAGAGTGTCCTCGGAGAGCGCCGCCATGCTGAAATGTGCCCTCATGAGACGCTGCAGCTCCCCAATGACGCAGCCCACCACCGTGGCCGACGGATGGTCATCAGGCTCCGCCCTGTGGTAGTGGCCCCAGACCGCCCACAGCCAAGTGGCTCGAAGGGCTGCCCACAGCAGCTGCAGCCCAGGGCTGGTGGGGTAGGCCGGCCACCCTCCCGGCCAGTCTCCCAGCAGCACAGCCGGCTGTCTGAAAGGCAAGTCCGCGGCCCCGGAGACTGTTGCCCACAGCTCTGCCAGCCAAACCCGAGCTGCGGTGTAAGCCCCGCACTCCAAGAAGACGTGGGTCAGGCTGGCGACATGCAGGTTGCCGTCCACCGAGCAGCTAGGAGCAGAGCAGTGGGCACGCTGCGGCTGACCTTTGGAGGCCAGGTACACCCCGCACGGGAGCCGTCCATGGTGCAGCCGCCAGGCGAGCGCCTTGGCCCGGTTGCTTGCGGGGCAGTCCCACAGCCGCTGCCAGGCCCGCCGGCGGTCGAGGGGAGACATGCCAGCCGGGCCATCAGCTGCCGGGTCTGCCTCCGGGGCCGGCCCGGCGGGTGCCGACGGTCCGGCGGCAGCACCGGGGTCCTGCTGGTGCGGTGCCGCATGGCGGCTGCTAGGCTGGCTGACCGGGCTTGCAGCGGCCGAGGGCAGTGATGGGGGGGAGGAGCGGGGCCGCATCCAGCCGGGGCTGGGCGTGGGGTTCATGGCAAACCACCGGCTGCGGCTGGGCGCTTGCTGAGCCAGCCAGTGTTGGTGCCAGCGGGCCTCCTGTTGCTGTAGCTGGCTGTGCGGCTGCTCGGGCCACGCCGCGGGCATGAGGGGCTCCGTGTCCTGGTCCCGGCCCCAGCTGTGACCGCGGGCGGTGAGGCAGTGGCGCACCTCACTCACTGTGTAGTGGATGAGGGGCAGCGTGCCGTGGCCGTGGCTGAGGGGGTAGCACTGGACCGAGTCCCAAAGCCCCAGCAGCTGGTATTCCACTGGCCATGAGGAGGCGCGTTGGGCCGGGGGCGCCTCGCTGTATCGCTGATGGTCCTCCAAGGTCCAGTGTCGGCGCGGCTTGCGGCCCGGCAGCACGCAGGCTGCAGGCCAGTCGGCGTCCCCTGCTGCTCCGGCCTGCTCGCTGTCTGGGGGCACCAAGCGGCCGTTGGGCAGGACGGCCCACAAGACTCCCGTAGGGCTGCTTACCCGGCTGCCATCGGGCGACAGGAGCCAGTCGGGCGCCGGCGGCAGTTCGGGGTCCAGGGGGTCGGCTGGCAGCAGTCTCCGCCAGTCGGTTGGGATGGCCCCAAGGACCGCCTGCATGAGGGGTTCGTGCTGGGTCATGGGCGACGCTGCACGGAGCTCGGCCAGGGTGCGGGGTCCCAGGTGGGCGGTCCCAGCCGGCGGGGTGAAGGGCTGGTCGGTGGCGGGGTCACGCAGGGCTGCATTGAAGAACAGGGGCTCATGCAGGATGGCACGCGCGTCCGTGGTCTCTGGGTAGGCCAGCCGGGTCGGGAGCGAGGAGCGGTAGGACTGCACCAGGCTGGCAATGAACGTAGGCAGGCTGGGGGGCGGTTCCGCCGTGCCATACACCCAGCCCCACCCAGTGGTCCCATCCGGCCTGTACTCGTCGAGCAGACCCCGCATGATCTGCTTCCATGGCTGCTGGCCGGGCTGAGCGAGCTGGGCGAGGGGCTTCGCATGCAGGGCGACCATGAATGCGTCGAGGTCGAGATGGCCGACACCGCCACAGTCGTGATCCTGGCAGGCGATCTCCGGGCCAGGCTTCAGCAGGGCCCGTCCGTGGCACACCAGGGACGCGTCTTCCTCCAGGAGCGACCAGGCCACAAAGCCGTCGATATGCTTGCGGAGTGCCGCCAGCTGGGGTGGGGTGGGGCGGATGATGGAGAGGTGGTATGCCAGGGTGTTTCCCAGCACCTGTTTGGCCACATGCACCCTGCCCACGAGGCTGAGGCCGTGTCGCCGCCACACATGGCCGAGACGCTGAACCCGCTGAATTCTGCTGGTGTAGCAGAGCCGCGCGGCCTCCACCGGGTCCAGAGTGAGAGGGATTCCCAGGTGGCGTGGGGGTTCATCACCGGGAGTCGGGAAACTCGCACCAGTTGCGGCGTTGGGCCCCACCACCGGCTCGTGGGTACCCAGCACCATCCCCTTCCCCTTGCTGGCATTGACCCGTGCGTTGCTGGCCCTGCAGAACAGCTGGACTGCCGCGGTAGCGACCTCCCCATCCCTGTCGACATTGCTGACCGTGAGCACCGTATCGTCCGCGTGGTGGGTTTTTTTTTTTTTTTTTTTTTTTTTTTCTGCGAGGGACGTTACAAGGACTGGGAAAGCGAAGCCCAACGGGCAAGCCGAGCAAGACCGGCAAGCCGCAACAGCCTGGCAAGAAGCCCAAAAAACCACCGCAAGGAGCCAAGGAGAGAGAAAAAGCCAAGCAACGCCTAAACTCGCAGACAGGACAGGGACAGGGACGGGGGCAGCAAGGGGCCAGGAGCCACTGCTGCACGGGCGGCACACACGGCCACCCCTACCTCCAAGACACCGAGGAGGGAACTGAAACCAACACCAGGGCCCAACACCAGGGCCAAACCCCAGGGCCCAACACCAGGGCCAACACCACGGCCCAACACCAGGGCCAACCCCACAGCCCAACACCAGGGCCCAACACCAGGGCCCAAAACCAGAGCCAACACCACGGCCCAACACCAGGGCCAAAACCACGGCCCAACACCCGGGCCAGCACCACGGACCAACAACAGGGCCCGTCACCGGAGACAAGCCCCAGGGATGGGCAAAGGCCCCAACAGCGACCACAGCGACAACACAACCACAACCTGCACAACCTCAACAGCCAAGGGGCGAACCCTACACCCTGGGCGACAGCAACAGGAACAACAAACAAAACCGGGCAACCACCGCAGCGAACCAGGGCAAACGAGCCCCCCCCCACCGGGGAGCACCAGAGAAAACAGAAAACCCACAGCACGCCCGAAGAGAACCCCGCACCACCGAAACCGCCTCCCAGAGCCACAAAAGCCGCAGGGACGGTGCCACACAAGCGCACCGGAGACAAACAACAACCGACCCCACCCTGGGGGCGTCCCCGCAAGACAGCAGGCCCGAAGACACACCTCCCTCCCAAGACACCCCGCACCGCAGGAACCTCACTCCCACGTCCCCCCGGCTCCCAAGAACCCCCACGGGCGCAGCAGGGGCAACACTGCCTGGCTGGAAGCCAGGGCACAAGCGTGCCGGCGACAAGACACCCGCAGACCCCACCCTGGGGGCGACCCCCGAACCGCACCTGCCTCCCACGGCGGCCTGCACCACACCAACCCTGCACCGAAGCCCCCCCGCCCCTCCCCAGTCCCCCCCCGAAACCCTCCCCAGACCCCCCGGCGCCACACGCACCCCACTCCCAAGAACCCCCCCCTCCAGGCCGCAGGGGCAGCACCGCCGGGTCAGAGACCAAGGCACGAGAGCGCCAGCGACAAAACACCCACAGACCCCACACAGGGGGCGACCCCTCAAGACAGCAGCCTCCGAACCGCACCTGCCTCCCGCGGCAGCCTGCACCACACCAACCCTGCTCCTAAGCTCCCCCGACCCCCAAGACCCCCTCCGGCCCCACCCACAGCAAGCCCCGCACCGCACCCCCCTCCCTAGGCAACCCGCACCGCACTCCCCCCACCCTCGAGGCCCCTCGCACCCTAAGGACCTCAGACACCGAGATCCCCCACTCCCAACACCCCGCTCACGACGGCCCCGGCTGCCCTGTCAGCTGAGCTGCTGCCTGGCTGGGCTGGGCGCTGATGGCTGACCCGGATGGGGAGACCTGCTGTGCTGCCTGGGCGCCCCCGGCGGGTGCCTGTGGTGCTGGGACCGGGGCCACCCGGGACAGATGAACCTGCAGACGCGGGCTGCTGCCAGCCACCCGCTGCACGGAGCAGAGGACGCCTTCATGCGCCCAGGAGGCTTCGAAGGCATCCAGCCGGCCGGGCTGCAGCTGTGCTGTGATGTGGCCCCGGGGCAGCCCCACCAGAGTGTCCTCGGAGAGCGCCGCCATGCTGAAATGTGCCCTCATGAGACGCTGCAGCTCCCCAATGACGCAGCCCACCACCGTGGCCGACGGATGGTCATCAGGCTCCGCCCTGTGGTAGTGGCCCCAGACCGCCCACAGCCAAGTGGCTCGAAGGGCTGCCCACAGCAGCTGCAGCCCAGGGCTGGTGGGGTAGGCCGGCCACCCTCCCGGCCAGTCTCCCAGCAGCACAGCCGGCTGTCTGAAAGGCAAGTCCGCGGCCCCGGAGACTGTTGCCCACAGCTCTGCCAGCCAAACCCGAGCTGCGGTGTAAGCCCCGCACTCCAAGAAGACGTGGGTCAGGCTGGCGACATGCAGGTTGCCGTCCACCGAGCAGCTAGGAGCAGAGCAGTGGGCACACTGCGGCTGACCTTTGGAGGCCAGGTACACCCCGCACGGGAGCCGTCCATGGTGCAGCCGCCAGGCGAGCGCCTTGGCCCGGTTGCTTGCGGGGCAGTCCCACAGCCGCTGCCAGGCCCGCCGGCGGTCGAGGGGAGACATGCCAGCCGGGCCATCAGCTGCCGGGTCTGCCTCCGGGGCCGGCCCGGCGGGTGCCGACGGTCCGGCGGCAGCACCGGGGTCCTGCTGGTGCGGTGCCGCATGGCGGCTGCTAGGCTGGCTGACCGGGCTTGCAGCGGCCGAGGGCAGTGATGGGGGGGAGGAGCGGGGCCGCATCCAGCCGGGGCTGGGCGTGGGGTTCATGGCAAACCACCGGCTGCGGCTGGGCGCTTGCTGAGCCAGCCAGTGTTGGTGCCAGCGGGCCTCCTGTTGCTGTAGCTGGCTGTGCGGCTGCTCGGGCCACGCCGCGGGCATGAGGGGCTCCGTGTCCTGGTCCCGGCCCCAGCTGTGGCCGCGGGCGGTGAGGCAGTGGCGCACCTCACTCACTGTGTAGTGGATGAGGGGCAGCGTGCCGTGGCCGTGGCTGAGGGGGTAGCACTGGACCGAGTCCCAAAGCCCCAGCAGCTGGTATTCCACTGGCCATGAGGAGGCGCGTTGGGCCGGGGGCGCCTCGCTGTATCGCTGATGGTCCTCCAAGGTCCAGTGTCGGCGCGGCTTGCGGCCCGGCAGCACGCAGGCTGCAGGCCAGTCGGCGTCCCCTGCTGCTCCGGCCTGCTCGCTGTCTGGGGGCACCAAGCGGCCGTTGGGCAGGACGGCCCACAAGACTCCCGTAGGGCTGCTGACCCGGCTGCCATCGGGCGACAGGAGCCAGTCGGGCGCCGGCGGCAGTTCGGGGTCCAGGGGGTCGGCTGGCAGCAGTCTCCGCCAGTCGGTTGGGATGGCCCCAAGGACCGCCTGCATGAGGGGTTCGTGCTGGGTCATGGGCGACGCTGCACGGAGCTCGGCCAGGGTGCGGGGTCCCAGGTGGGCGGTCCCAGCCGGCGGGGTGAAGGGCTGGTCGGTGGCGGGGTCACGCAGGGCTGCATTGAAGAACAGGGGCTCATGCAGGATGGCACGCGCGTCCGTGGTCTCTGGGTAGGCCAGCCGGGTCGGGAGCGAGGAGCGGTAGGACTGCACCAGGCTGGCAATGAACGTAGGCAGGCTGGGGGGCGGTTCCGCCGTGCCATACACCCAGCCCCACCCAGTGGTCCCATCCGGCCTGTACTCGTCGAGCAGACCCCGCATGATCTGCTTCCATGGCTGCTGGCCGGGCTGAGCGAGCTGGGCGAGGGGCTTCGCATGCAGGGCGACCATGAATGCGTCGAGGTCGAGATGGCCGACACCGCCACAGTCGTGATCCTGGCAGGCGATCTCCGGGCCAGGCTTCAGCAGGGCCCGTCCGTGGCACACCAGGGACGCGTCTTCCTCCAGGAGCGACCAGGCCACAAAGCCGTCGATATGCTTGCGGAGTGCCGCCAGCTGGGGTGGGGTGGGGCGGATGATGGAGAGGTGGTATGCCAGGGTGTTTCCCAGCACCTGTTTGGCCACATGCACCCTGCCCACGAGGCTGAGGCCGTGTCGCCGCCACACATGGCCGAGACGCTGAACCCGCTGAATTCTGCTGGTGTAGCAGAGCCGCGCGGCCTCCGCCGGGTCCAGAGTGAGAGGGATTCCCAGGTGGCGTGGGGGTTCCTCACCGGGAGTCGGGAAACTCGCACCAGTTGCGGCGTTGGGCCCCACCACCGGCTCGTGGGTACCCAGCACCATCCCCTTCCCCTTGCTGGCATTGACCCGTGCGTTGCTGGCCCCTGCAGAACAGCTGGACTGCCGCGGTAGCGACCTCCCCATCCCTGTCGACATTGCTGACCGTGAGCACCGTATCGTCCGCGTGGTGGGTGACAGGGGGGGCTGGCACGTTGTTGGGGAGGGTGGGGGTGCGGAGAGCGTTGGTGCTGCGCAGGTGGTGCAGGTACGAGGTGAGAGGTTCCAGCTGCATGACCCACAGGACGGGCGACAGGGTGCTGCCCTGCTGAAGGCCGTTGCGGACCGGGAAAGGTGCTGACTGGTGCCCATTGACCACCACCCGGCAGGAGCCATCTGACGTGAGCAGGCGCAGCCAGCGCTGTGTGTGCTGACCGAAGCCCATGGCCTCGGCCACCCGGTAGAGCCAGGGGCGATGGACCCGGTCGTAGGCCTTCTCGATGTCGAGTATGATGAGGGCTGCCGGTTGCTGCGAGTGCCGCACCCACTCCGCCAGGGCCAGGTGGTAAAGGGTGTTGTCGCGGATGTCCCGGCCGCTGACGAAGGCAGTCTGCTCTGGTTTTGGGCCCTGGTGTTGGGCCCTGGTGTTGGGCTGTGGGGTTGGCCCTGGTGTTGGGCCGTGGTGTTGGCCCTGGTGTTGGGCCCTGGGGTTTGGCCCTGGTGTTGGGCCCTGGTGTTGGTTTCAGTTCCCTCCTCGGTGTCTTGGAGGTAGGGGTGGCCGTGTGTGCCGCCCGTGCAGCAGTGGCTCCTGGCCCCTTGCTGCCCCCGTCCCTGTCCCTGTCCTGTCTGCGAGTTTAGGCGTTGCTTGGCTTTTTCTCTCTCCTTGGCTCCTTGCGGTGGTTTTTTGGGCTTCTTGCCAGGCTGTTGCGGCTTGCCGGTCTTGCTCGGCTTGCCCGTTGGGCTTCGCTTTCCCAGTCCTTGTAACGTCCCTCGCAGAAAAAAAAAAAAAAAAAAACAACAAACAAAACCGGGCAACCGCCGCAGCGAACCAGGGCAAAACGAGCCCCCCCCCACCGGGGAGCACCAGAGAAAACAGAAAACCCACAGCACGCCCGAAGAGAACCCCGCACCACCGAAACCGCCTCCCAGAGCCACAAAAGCCGCAGGGACGGTGCCACACAAGCGCACCGGAGACAAACAACAACCGACCCCACCCTGGGGGCGTCCCCGCAAGACAGCAGGCCCGAAGACACACCTCCCTCCCAAGACACCCCACACCGCAGGAACCTCACTCCCACGTCCCCCCGGCTCCCAAGAACCCCCACGGGCGCAGCAGGGGCAGTACCGCCTGGCTGGAAGCCAGGGCACAAGCGCGCCGGCGACAAGACTCCCGCAGACACCACCCTGGGGGCGACCCCCGAACCGCACCTGCCTCTCACGGCGGCCTGCACCACACCAACCCTGCACCGAAGCCCCCCCGCCCCTCCCCAGTCCCCCCCCGAAACCCTCCCCAGACCCCCCGGCGCCACACGCACCCCACTCCCAAGAACCCCCCCCTCCAGGCCGCAGGGGCAGCACCGCCGGGTCAGAGACCAAGGCACGAGAGCGCCAGCGACAAAACACCCACAGACCCCACACAGGGGGCGACCCCTCAAGACAGCAGCCTCCGAACCGCACCTGCCTCCCGCGGCAGCCTGCACCACACCAACCCTGCTCCTAAGCTCCCCCGACCCCCAAGACCCCCTCCGGCCCCACCCACAGCAAGCCCCGCACCGCACCCCCCTCCCTTTTTTTTTTTTTTTCTGCGAGGGACGTTACAAGGACTGGGAAAGCGAAGCCCAACGGGCAAGCCGAGCAAGACCGGCAAGCCGCAACAGCCTGGCAAGAAGCCCAAAAAACCACCGCAAGGAGCCAAGGAGAGAGAAAAAGCCAAGCAACACCTAAACTCGCAGACAGGACAGGGACAGGGACGGGGGCAGCAAGGGGCCAGGAGCCACTGCTGCACGGGCGGCACACACGGCCACCCCTACCTCCAAGACACCGAGGAGGGAACTGAAACCAACACCAGGGCCCAACACCAGGGCCAAACCCCAGGGCCCAACACCAGGGCCAACACCACGGCCCAACACCAGGGCCAACCCCACAGCCCAACACCAGGGCCCAACACCAGGGCTTAAAACCAGAGCCAACACCACGGCCCAACACCAGGGCCAAAACCACGGCCCAACACCCGGGCCAGCACCACGGACCAACAACAGGGCCCGTCACCGGAGACAAGCCCCAGGGATGGGCAAAGGCCCCAACAGCGACCACAGCGACAACACCCTAGGCAACCCGCACCGCACTCCCCCCACCCTCGAGGCCCCTCGCACCCTAAGGACCTCAGACACCGAGAGCCCCCACTCCCAACACCCCGCTCACGACGGCCCCGGCTGCCCTGTCAGCTGAGCAGCTGATGGCTGACCCGGATGGGGAGACCTGCTGTGCTGCCTGGGCGCCCCCGGCGGGTGCCTGTGGTGCTGGGACCGGGGCCACCCGGGACAGATGAACCTGCAGACGCGGGCTGCTGCCAGCCACCCGCTGCACGGAGCAGAGGACGCCTTCATGCGCCCAGGAGGCTTCGAAGGCATCCAGCCGGCCGGGCTTCAGCTGTGCTGTGATGTGGCCCCGGGGCAGCCCCGCCAGAGTGTCCTCGGAGAGCGCCGCCATGCTGAAATGTGCCCTCATGAGACGCTGCAGCTCCCCAATGACGCAGCCCACCACCGTGGCCGACGGATGGTCATCAGGCTCCGCCCTGTGGTAGTGGCCCCAGACCGCCCACAGCCAAGTGGCTCGAAGGGCTGCCCACAGCAGCTGCAGCCCAGTGCTGGTGGGGTAGGCCGGCCACCCTCCCGGCCAGTCTCCCAGCAGCACAGCCGGCTGTCTGAAAGGCAAGTCCGCGGCCCCGGAGACTGTTGCCCACAGCTCTGCCAGCCAAACCCGAGCTGCGGTGTAGGCCCCGCACTCCAAGAAGACGTGGGTCAGGCTGGCGACATGCAGGTTGCCGTCCACCGAGCAGCTAGGAGCAGAGCAGTGGGCACGCTGCGGCTGACCGTTGGAGGCCAGGTACACCCCGCACGGGAGCCGTCCATGGTGCAGCCGCCAGGCGAGCGCCTTGGCCCGGTTGCTTGCGGGGCAGTCCCACAGCCGCTGCCAGGCCCGCCGGCGGTCGAGGGGAGACATGCCAGCCGGGCCATCAGCTGCCGGGTCTGCCTCCGGGGCCGGCCCGGCGGGTGCCGACGGTCCGGCGGCAGCACCGGGGTCCTGCTGGTGCGGTGCCGCATGGCGGCTGCTAGGCTGGCTGACCGGGCTTGCAGCGGCCGAGGGCAGTGATGGGGGGGAGGAGCGGGGCCGCATCCAGCCGGGGCTGGGCGTGGGGTTCATGGCAAACCACCGGCTGCGGCTGGGCGCTTGCTGAGCCACCCAGTGTTGGTGCCAGCGGGCCTCCTGTTGCTGTAGCTGGCTGTGCGGCTGCTCGGGCCACGCCGCGGGCATGAGGGGCTCCGTGTCCTGGTCCCGGCCCCAGCTGTGACCGCGGGCGGTGAGGCGGTGGCGCACCTCACTCACTGTGTAGTGGATGAGGGGCAGCGTGCCGTGGCCGTGGCTGAGGGGGTAGCACTGGACCGAGTCCCAAAGCCCCAGCAGCTGGTATTCCACTGGCCATGAGGAGGCGCGTTGGGCCGGGGGCGCCTCGCTGTATCGCTGATGGTCCTCCAAGGTCCAGTGTCGGCGCGGCTTGCGGCCCGGCAGCACGCAGGCTGCAGGCCAGTCGGCGTCCCCTGCTGCTCCGGCCTGCTCGCTGTCTGGGGGCACCAAGCGGCCGTTGGGCAGGACGGCCCACAAGACTCCCGTAGGGCTGCTTACCCGGCTGCCATCGGGCGACAGGAGCCAGTCGGGCGCCGGCGGCAGTTCGGGGTCCAGGGGGTCGGCTGGCAGCAGTCTCCGCCAGTCGGTTGGGATGGCCCCAAGGACCGCCTGCATGAGGGGTTCGTGCTGGGTCATGGGCGACGCTGCACGGAGCTCGGCCAGGGTGCGGGGTCCCAGGTGGGCGGTCCCAGCCGGCGGGGTGAAGGGCTGGTCGGTGGCGGGGTCACGCAGGGCTGCATTGAAGAACAGGGGCTCATGCAGGATGGCACGCAACCCTGCTCCAATGCGACTACAAGCTTGTCTGCAAGGCCGTCAGCAATCGCCTACAGCCGGCACTGGACTACCTGATAGACCCGCTGCAGACTGCCTTCGTCAGCGGCCGGGACATCCGCGACAACACCCTTTACCACCTGGCCCTGGCGGAGTGGGTGCGGCACTCGCAGCAACCGGCAGCCCTCATCATACTCGACATCGAGAAGGCCTACGACCGGGTCCATCGCCCCTGGCTCTACCGGGTGGCCGAGGCCATGGGCTTCGGTCAGCACACACAGCGCTGGCTGCGCCTGCTCACGTCAGATGGCTCCTGCCGGGTGGTGGTCAATGGGCACCAGTCACCCTGGTGCCCATTGTGCTCCCGGGTGCTCCCCGGTGCTCCCCGGTGGGGGGGGCTCGTTTTGCCCTGGTTCGCTGCGGCGGTTGCCCGGTTTTGTTTGTTGTTCCTGTTGCTGTCGCCCAGGGTGTAGGGTTCGCCCCTTGGCTGTTGAGGTTGTGCAGGTTGTGGTTGTGTTGTCGCTGTGGTCGCTGTTGGGGCCTTTGCCCATCCCTGGGGCTTGTCTCCGGTGACGGGCCCTGTTGTTGGTCCGTGGTGCTGGCCCGGGTGTTGGGCCGTGGTTTTGGCCCTGGTGTTGGGCCGTGGTGTTGGCTCTGGTTTTGGGCCCTGGTGTTGGGCCCTGGTGTTGGGCTGTGGGGTTGGCCCTGGTGTTGGGCCGTGGTGTTGGCCCTGGTGTTGGGCCCTGGGGTTTGGCCCTGGTGTTGGGCCCTGGTGTTGGTTTCAGTTCCCTCCTCGGTGTCTTGGAGGTAGGGGTGGCCGTGTGTGCCGCCCGTGCAGCAGTGGCTCCTGGCCCCTTGCTGCCCCCGTCTCTGTCCCTGTCCTGTCTGCGAGTTTAGGCGTTGCTTGGCTTTTTCTCTCTCCTTGGCTCCTTGCGGTGGTTTTTTGGGCTTCTTGCCAGGCTGTTGCGGCTTGCCGGTCTTGCTCGGCTTGCCCGTTGGGCTTCGCTTTCCCAGTCCTTGTAACGTCCCTCGCAGAAAAAAAAAAAGTCAGCACCTTTCCCGGTCCGCAACGGCCTTCAGCAGGGCAGCACCCTGTCGCCCGTCCTGTGGGTCATGCAGCTGGAACCTCTCACCTCGTACCTGCACCACCTGCGCAGCACCAACGCTCTCCGCACCCCCACCCTCCCCAACAACGTGCCAGCCCCCCCTGTCACCCACCACGCGGACGATACGGTGCTCACGGTCAGCAATGTCGACAGGGATGGGGAGGTCGCTACCGCGGCAGTCCAGCTGTTCTGCAGGGCCAGCAACGCACGGGTTTTTTTTTTTTCTGCGAGGGACGTTACAAGGACTGGGAAAGCGAAGCCCAACGGGCAAGCCGAGCAAGACCGGCAAGCCACAACAACCTGGCAAGAAGCCCAAGAAACCACGGGTCAATGCCAGCAAGGGGAAGGGGATGGTGCTGGGTACCCACGAGCCGGTGGTGGGGCCCAACGCCGCAACTGGTGCGAGTTTCCCGACTCCCGGTGATGAACCCCCACGCCACCTGGGAATCCCTCTCACTCTGGACCCGGTGGAGGCCGCGCGGCTCTGCTACACCAGCAGAATTCAGCGGGTTCAGCGTCTCGGCCATGTGTGGCGGCGACACGGCCTCAGCCTCGTGGGCAGGGTGCATGTGGCCAAACAGGTGCTGGGAAACACCCTGGCATACCACCTCTCCATCATCCGCCCCACCCCACCCCAGCTGGCGGCACTCCGCAAGCATATCGACGGCTTTGTGGCCTGGTCGCTCCTGGAGGAAGACGCGTCCCTGGTGTGCCACGGACGGGCCCTGCTGAAGCCTGGCCCGGAGATCGCCTGCCAGGATCACGACTGTGGCGGTGTCGGCCATCTCGACCTCGACGCATTCATGGTCGCCCTTTTTTTTTTTTTTTTTTCTGCGAGGGACGTTACAAGGACTGGGAAAGCGAAGCCCAACGGGCAAGCCGAGCAAGACCGGCAAGCCACAACAACCTGGCAAGAAGCCCAAGAAACCACTGCAAGGAGCCGAGGAGAGGGAAGCCCCTGCATGCGAAGCCCCTCGCCCAGCTCGCTCAGCCCGGCCAGCAGCCATGGAAGCAGATCATTTTTTTTTTTTTTTAATTCCGGAGGAACCCGGACTCGGGACATGGGACACATATGTTGTCTGGCGGCTCCACTGATGCTGCCACTTCTGCTGAGTAGCTAGCGTGCCAGGCTTCTGGGCGACTCCACGGGCCAGCTGGACGGTGCTGATGACTGTATGATGAGTCTTGTAAACCTCCGGACAGGACAAGGACAGGGGTGGGCACCCTCCTTTCGCATCACACCCCGGGTAATGGTCACTGACCGGTTTCGATCCCGGGATCCCGGGGGGAATTGCAAGGTTTCCCTGTTGCCGGCCAATGTACCATTGCCTACTTCTGTGGGGCGCAGGTAAGTTCCAAATGTCCTTAATGGGACTTGAACCCGGGTCACCCGGGCCGAAAGCAGTGCCTTAACTTTCGGTGTAGAACTTACCGGGGTCATGCGGGGTCTGCTCGACGAGTACAGGCCGGATGGGACCACTGGGTGGGGCTGGGTGTATGGCACGGCGGAACCGCCCCCCAGCCTGCCTACGTTCATTGCCAGCCTGGTGCAGTCCTACCGCTCCTCGCTCCCGACCCGGCTGGCCTACCCAGAGACCACGGACGCGCGTGCCTTCCTGCATGAGCCCCTGTTCTTCAATGCAGCCCTGCGTGACCCCGCCACCGACCAGCCCTTCACCCCGCCGGCTGGGACCGCCCACCTGGGACCCCGCACCCTGGCCGAGCTCCGTGCAGCGTCGCCCATGACCCAGCACGAACCCCTCATGCAGGCGGTCCTTGGGGCCATCCCAGCCGACTGGCGGAGACTGCTGCCAGCCGACCCCCTGGACCCCGAACTGCCGCCGGCGCCCGACTGGCTCCTGTCGCCCGATGGCAGCCGGGTAAGCAGCCCTACGGGAGTCTTGTGGGCCGTCCTGCCCAACGGCCGCTTGGTGCCCCCAGACAGCGAGCAGGCCGGAGCAGCAGGGGACGCCGACTGGCCTGCAGCCTGCGTGCTGCCGGGCCGCAAGCCGCGCCGACACTGGACCTTGGAGGACCATCAGCGATACAGCGAGGCGCCCCCGGCCCAACGCGCCTCCTCATGGCCAGTGGAATACCAGCTGCTGGGGCTTTGGGACTCGGTCCAGTGCTACCCCCTCAGCCACGGCCACGGCACGCTGCCCCTCATCCACTACACAGTGAGTGAGGTGCGCCACCGCCTCACCGCCCGCGGTCACAGCTGGGGCCGGGACCAGGACACGGAGCCCCTCATGCCCGCGGCGTGGCCCGAGCAGCCGCACAGCCAGCTACAGCAACAGGAGGCCCGCTGGCACCAACACTGGCTGGCTCAGCAAGCGCCCAGCCGCAGCCGGTGGTTTGCCATGAACCCCACGCCCAGCCCCGGCTGGATGCGGCCCCGCTCCTTTTTTTTTTTTGTTCCCCCCCATCACTGCCCTCGGCCGCTGCAAGCCCGGTCAGCCAGCCTAGCAGCCGCCATGCGGCACCGCACCAGCAGGACCCCGGTGCTGCCGCCGGACCGTCGGCGCCCGCCGGGCCGGCCCCGGAGGCAGACCCGGCAGCTGATGGCCCGGCTGGCATGTCTCCCCTCGACCGCCGGCGGGCCTGGCAGCGGCTGTGGGACTGCCCCGCAAGCAACCGGGCCAAGG
Organism: Pleodorina starrii; assembly: GCA_030267565.1. Classification (NCBI taxonomy): domain Eukaryota; kingdom Viridiplantae; phylum Chlorophyta; class Chlorophyceae; order Chlamydomonadales; family Volvocaceae; genus Pleodorina; species Pleodorina starrii. Next base: position 429,927 of record BRXU01000052.1, read on the forward strand.
CGCTCGCCTGGCGGCTGCACCATGGACGGCTGGTCTGGTCTGGATATGAGGTGGGTATGAGGTCTGGTGGATATGAGGTGGATATGAGGTGGATATGAGGTCTGGTCTGGATATGACACTACCGGCTTTACGGTTAAGGTCCCGGGTTCGATTCCTGGGGAGACCCCCGACATCGTCGGGAGCGGCGAGATTATGGCTAGTTGCTGAGATGTGGAATTGGGCCCCAGTTGATTGGGCAGATGACACGATTGATTGGTGGCGATTGCCGAACCTTCAGTCTCTACGGATGTCCGGTGAACGGATGAGGTGGGGTCCTAGTTGGCAGGACCAACCGCCTTGGACTCACAGTTCGTATGGCGTTGGACAGTGTGATGGTGGTGGATGGTGCTCTAAGCGAACAAACTCGTGGCTGTTAAATCAATAGGAGGGCGGTGCCCTCACCCTAGAATGGGCCCAGAAAGCCCCACACACTGTAACATAACATAACATAACATAACATAACATAACATAACATGGACGGCTCCCGTGCGGGGTGTACCTGGCCTCCAAAGGTCAGCCGCAGCGTGCCCACTGCTCTGCTCCTAGCTGCTCGGTGGACGGCAACCTGCATGTCGCCAGCCTGACCCACGTCTTCTTGGAGTGCGGGGCTTACACCGCAGCTCGGGTTTGGCTGGCAGAGCTGTGGGCAACAGTCTCCGGGGCCGCGGACTTGCCTTTCAGACAGCCGGCTGTGCTGCTGGGAGACTGGCCGGGAGGGTGGCCGGCCTACCCCACCAGCCCTGGGCTGCAGCTGCTGTGGGCAGCCCTTCGAGCCACTTGGCTGTGGGCGGTCTGGGGCCACTACCACAGGGCGGAGCCTGATGACCATCCGTCGGCCATGGTGGTGGGCTGCATCATTGGGGAGCTGCAGCGTCTCATGAGGGCACATTTCAGCATGGCGGCGCTCTCCGAGGACACTCTGGCGGGGCTGCCCCGGGGCCACATCACAGCACAGCTGAAGCCCGGCCGGCTGGATGCCTTCGAAGCCTCCTGGGCGCATGAAGGCGTCCTCTGCTCCGTGCAGCGGGTGGCTGGCAGCAGCCCGCGTCTGCAGGTTCATCTGTCCCGGGTGGCCCCGGTCCCAGCACCACAGGCACCCGCCGGGGGCGCCCAGGCAGCACAGCAGGTCTCCCCATCCGGGTCAGCCATCAGCGCCCAGCCCAGCCAGGCAGCAGCTCAGTGGCAGCATCAGTGGAGCCGCCAGACAACATATGTGTGTCCCATGTCCCGAGTCCGGGTTCCTCCGGAATTAAAAAAAAAAAAAAGCTCAGCTGACAGGGCAGCCGGGGCCGTCGTGAGCGGGGTGTTGGGAGTGGGGGATCTCGGTGTCTGAGGTCCTTAGGGTGCGAGGGGCCTCGAGGGTGGGGGGAGTGCGGTGCGGGTTGCCTAGGGAGGGGGGTGCGGTGCGGGGCTTGCTGTGGGTGGGGCCGGAGGGGGTCTTGGGGGTCGGGGGAGCTTAGGAGCAGGGTTGGTGTGGTGCAGGCTGCCGCGGGAGGCAGGTGCGGTTCGGAGGCTGCTGTCTTGAGGGGTCGCCCCCTGTGTGGGGTCTGTGGGTTTTTTTTTTTTTTTTTTCTGCGAGGGACGTTACAAGGACTGGGAAAGCGAAGCCCAACGGGCAAGCCGAGCAAGACCGGCAAGCCGCAACAGCCTGGCAAGAAGCCCAAAAAACCACCGCAAGGAGCCAAGGAGAGAGAAAAAGCCAAGCAACGCCTAAACTCGCAGACAGGACAGGGACAGGGACGTGGGCAGCAAGGGGCCAGGAGCCACTGCTGCACAGGCGGCACACACGGCCACCCCTACCTCCAAGACACCGAGGAGGGAACTGAAACCAACACCAGGGCCCAACACCAGGGCCAAACCCCAGGGCCCAACACCAGGGCCAACACCACGGCCCAACACCAGGGCCAACCCCACAGCCCAACACCAGGGCCCAACACCAGGGCCCAAAACCAGAGCCAACACCACGGCCCAACACCAGGGCCAAAACCACGGCCCAACACCCGGGCCAGCACCACGGACCAACAACAGGGCCCGTCACCGGAGACAAGCCGCTGGCGCTCTCGTGCCTTGGTCTCTGACCCGGCGGTGCTGCCCCTGCGGCCTGGAGGGGGGGGTTCTTGGGAGTGGGGTGCGTGTGGCGCCGGGGGGTCTGGGGAGGGTTTCGGGGGGGGACTGGGGAGGGGCGGGGGGGCTTCGGTGCAGGGTTGGTGTGGTGCAGGCCGCCGTGGGAGGCAGGTGCGGTTCGGGGGTCGCCCCCAGGGTGGGGTCTGCGGGTGTCTTGTCGCCGGCGCGCTTGTGCCCTGGCTTCCAGCCAGGCAGTGTTGCCCCTGCTGCGCCCGTGGGGGTTCTTGGGAGCCGGGGGGACGTGGGAGTGAGGTTCCTGCGGTGCGGGGTGTCTTGGGAGGGAGGTGTGTCTTCGGGCCTGCTGTCTTGCGGGGACGCCCCCAGGGTGGGGTCGGTTGTTGTTTGTCTCCGGTGCGCTTGTGTGGCACCGTCCCTGCGGCTTTTGTGGCTCTGGGAGGCGGTTTCGGTGGTGCGGGGTTCTCTTCGGGCGTGCTGTGGGTTTTCTGTTTTCTCTGGTGCTCCCCGGTGGGGGGGGGCTCGTTTTGCCCTGGTTCGCTGCGGCGGTTGCCCGGTTTTGTTTGTTGTTCCTGTTGCTGTCGCCCAGGGTGTAGGGTTCGCCCCTTGGCTGTTGAGGTTGTGCAGGTTGTGGTTGTGTTGTCGCTGTGGTCGCTGTTGGGGCCTTTGCCCATCCCTGGGGCTTGTCTCCGGTGACGGGCCCTGTTGTTGGTCCGTGGTGCTGGCCCGGGTGTTGGGCCGTGGTTTTGGCCCTGGTGTTGGGCCGTGGTGTTGGCTCTGGTTTTGGGCCCTGGTGTTGGGCCCTGGTGTTGGGCTGTGGGGTTGGCCCTGGTGTTGGGCCGTGGTGTTGGCCCTGGTGTTGGGCCCTGGGGTTTGGCCCTGGTGTTGGGCCCTGGTGTTGGTTTCAGTTCCCTCCTCGGTGTCTTGGAGGTAGGGGTGGCCGTGTGTGCCGCCCGTGCAGCAGTGGCTCCTTTTTTTTTTTTCTGCGAGGGACGTTACAAGGACTGGGAAAGCGAAGCCCAACGGGCAAGCCGAGCAAGACCGGCAAGCCGCAACTTGGCCCCTGGCCCCTGGCCCCTTGCTGCCCCCGTCCCTGTCCCTGTCCTGTCTGCGAGTTTAGGCGTTGCTTGGCTTTTTCTCTCTCCTTGGCTCCTTGCGGTGGTTTTTTGGGCTTCTTGCCAGGCTGTTGCGGCTTGCCGGTCTTGCTCGGCTTGCCCGTTGGGCTTCGCTTTCCCAGTCCTTGTAACGTCCCTCGCAGAAAAAAAAAATTCCGGGCCCAATTGCCTTCCGGTCCCTCCGACTGTATTCCGGGCCCAATTGCCTTCCGGTCCCTCCGACGGTATTCCGGGCCCTTTAAAGGCCTCACGGGCCCTCAGAACGGCTTCCGGGCCCCCCGTGGGCCTTCCGCACCTTCCGAAGGCCTTCCGGACCCTCCAAAGGTGTTCTGGAGCACTCAACGGCCTTCCGGGCCCTCTGATACCCTTCCAGGACTTCCAAAGGCTTCCTGACCACAGAAAGCCATCCGGGCACCCCAATGGCCTTCCGGTCCCTAGGACGGTATTCCGGGCCCAATTGCCTTCCGGTCACTCCGATGGTATTCCGGGCCTTTTGAAGGCCTCACGGACCCTCAGAACGGCTTCCGGGCCCCCCGTGGGCCTTCCGCACCTTCCGAAGGCCTTCCGGACCCTCCAAAGGCGTTCTGGAGCTCTCAACGGCCTTCCGGGCCCTCTGATACCCTTCCAGGACTTCCAAAGGCTTCCAGCCCACAGAAAGCCATCCGGGCTTCCCAAGTGCCTTCCGGTCCCTCCGACGGTATTCCGGGCCCAATTGCCTTCCGGTCCCTCCGACGGAATTCCGGGCCCTTTGAAGGCCTCACGGGCCCTCAGAACGGCTTCCGGGCCCCCCGTGGGCCTTCCGCACCTTCCGAAGGCCTTCCGGACCCTCCAAAGGCGTTCTGGAGCTCTCAACGGCCTTCCGGGCCCTCTGATACCCTTCCAGGACTTCCAAAGGCTTCCAGCCCACAGAAAGCCATCCGGGCTTCCCAAGTGCCTTCCGGTCCCTCCGACGGTATTCCGGGCCCAATTGCCTTCCGGTCCCTCCGACGGAATTCCGGGCCCTTTGAAGGCCTCACGGGCCCTCAGAACGGCTTCCGGGCCCCCCGTGGGCCTTCCGCACCTTCCGAAGGCCTTCCAGACCCTCCAAAGGCGTTCTGGAGCTCTCAACGGCCTTCCGGGCCCTCTGATACCCTTCCAGGACTTCCAAAGGCTTCCAGCCCACAGAAAGCCATCCGGGCTTCCCAATTTTTTTTTTTTTTTTTTGGCCTTCCGGTCCCTCCGACGGTATTCCGGGCCCAATTGCCTTCCGGTCCCTCCGACGGAATTCCGGGCCCTTTGAAGGCCTCACGGGCCCTCAGAACGGCTTCCGGGCCCCCCGTGGGCCTTCCGCACCTTCTGAAGGCCTTCCGGACCCTCCAAAGGCGTTCTGGGGCTCTCAACGGCCTTCCGGGCCCTCTGATACCCTTCCAGGACTTCCTAAGGCTTCCTGACCACAGAAAGCCATCCGGGCTCCCCAATGGCCTTCCGGTCCCTAGGACGGTATTCCGGGCCCAATTGCCTTCCGGTCCCTCCGATGGTATTCCGGGCCCTTTGAAGGCCTCACGGACCCTCAGAACGGCTTCCGGGCCCCCCGTGGGCCTTCCGCACCTTCCGAAGGCCTTCCGGACCCTCCAAAGGCGTTCTGGAGCTCTCAACGGCCTTCCGGGCCCTCTGATACCCTTCCAGGACTTCCAAAGGCTTCCAGCCCACAGAAAGCCATCCGGGCTCCCTAAGTGCCTTCCGGTCCCTCGGACGGTATTCCGGGCCCAATTGCCTTCCGGTCCCTCCGACGGTGTTCCGGGCCCTTTGAAGGCCTCATGGGCCCTCAGAACGGCTTCCGGGCCCCCCGTGGGCCTTCCGTGCCTTCTGAAGGCCTTCCAGACCCTCCAAAGGCGTTCTGGGGCTCTTAACGGCCTTCCGGGCCCTCTGATACCCTTCTAGGACTTCCATTGGCTTCCAGCCCACAGAAAGCCATCCGGGCTTCCCAAGTGCCTTCCGGTCCCTCCGACGGTATTCCGGGCCCAATTGCCTTCCGGTCCCTTCGACGGTATTCCGGGCCCTTTGAAGGCCTCACGGGCCCTCAGAACGGCTTCCGGGCCCCCCGTGGGCCTTCCGCACCTTCCGAAGGCCTTCTGGACCCTCCAAAGGCGTTCTGGAGCTCTCAACGGCCTTCCGGGCCCTCTGATACCCTTCCAGGACTTCCAAAGGCTTCCAGTCCACAGAAAGCCATCCGGGCTCCCCAATGGCCTTCCGGTCCCTCGGACGTTATTCCGGGCCCAATTGCCTTCCGGTCCCTCCGATGGTATTCCGGGCCCTTCGAAGGCCTCATGGGCCCTCAGAACGGCTTCCGGGCCCCCCGTGGGCCTTCCGTGCCTTCTGAAGGCCTTCCAGACCCTCCAAAGGCGTTCTGGCTGGGGCTCTTAACGGCCTTCCGGGCCCTCTGATACCCTTCTAGGACTTCCATTGGCTTCCAGCCCACAGAAAGCCATCCGGGCTTCCCAAGTGCCTTCCGGTCCCTCCGACGGTATTCCGGGCCGAATTGCCTTCCGGTCCCTCCGACGGTATTCCGGGCCCAATTGCCTTCCGGTCCCTCCGACGGAATTCCGGGCCCTTTGAAGGCCTCACGGGCCCTCAGAACGGCTTCCGGGCCCCCCGTGGGCCTTCCGCACCTTCCGAAGGCCTTCCGGACCCTCCAAAGGCGTTCTGGAGCTCTCAACGGCCTTCCGGGCCCTCTGATACCCTTCCAGGACTTCCAAAGGCTTCCAGCCCACAGAAAGCCATCCGGGCTTCCCAAGTGCCTTCCGGTCCCTCCGACGGTATTCCGGGCCCAATTGCCTTCCGGTCCCTCCGACGGAATTCCGGGCCCTTTGAAGGCCTCACGGACCCTCAGAACGGCTTCCGGGCCCCCCGTGGGCCTTCCGTTTTTTTTTTTTTTCTGCGAGGGACGTTACAAGGACTGGGAAAGCGAAGCCCAACGGGCAAGCCGAGCAAGACCGGCAAGCCGCAACAGCCTGGCAAGAAGCCCAAAAAACCACCGCAAGGAGCCAAGGAGAGAGAAAAAGCCAAGCAACGCCTAAACTCGCAGACAGGACAGGGACAGGGACGGGGGCAGCAAGGGGCCAGGAGCCACTGCTGCACGGGCGGCACACACGGCCACCCCTACCTCCAAGACACCGAGGAGGGAACTGAAACCAACACCAGGGCCCAACACCAGGGCCAAACCCCAGGGCCCAACACCAGGGCCAACACCACGGCCCAACACCAGGGCCAACCCCACAGCCCAACACCAGGGCCCAACACCAGGGCCCAAAACCAGAGCCAACACCACGGCCCAACACCAGGGCCAAAACCACGGCCCAACACCCGGGCCAGCACCACGGACCAACAACAGGGCCCGTCACCGGGCAGCGGGTGGCTGGCAGCAGCCCGCGTCTGCAGGTCCGTGCCTTCTGAAGGCCTTCCGGACCCTCCAAAGGCGTTCTGGAGCTCTTAACGGCCTTCCGGGCCCTCTGATACCCTTCCAGGACTTCCAAAGGCTTCCTGACCACAGAAAGCCATCCGGGCTTCCCAAGTGCCTTCCGGTCCC